>JAODUP010000748.1:0-388651 GCA_025642065.1 Paralvinella palmiformis
AGCCAAAACAAAAACAGATTTACCAGATGATGATGCTACACCACTTTCAAATACAGGCTCTGATGATTGTGATGTAGTATATAATGGTGGGGTGTCTTTCGAACCACCATCAGCCTGTGTTACCCTTGATTTGTTTGGGGTTACATTTCTCTCTGCAATCAGTTTCGCCTTTTCAAAGGTTTCCTTGAAATCAGATGCAATTTCAGGTGTCTTGAAGCGACAACAGTATTGTTCCAGACGTGGCACTTCATCTGTATAATCTGTTGCTCTCCAAGTGAGAGTCTTGGTATCACTGGAATCCTTGTAATCAATATCCATGTCTGCTTTAATGCGATGATTGGCACAAACCTTCAGCAACTGATCACGACGCATCAGTATTCGTACAGTATCTGTCTGCTCATTGTGAAGTATCTTCATGGTGCCAACACCGCGTTCCTTCCACTGTTTTTCGACAAAGCGATATAATTTTGCACGTTCGTTGAACATCACACTTTCATCTTCTTCACCTGACTTGGTGATCACTTCAGGCAGAGAAACCAATGGTTTGTAATATGTAAAGCTTGTTTCCGGGGTAGTGCCCTCCCCATCTGTTTCTTTGTCACATTCATCAGCATGCTTCTCTGGTGATTTTCCAGCGGCAGGTGGCTGTGACGGATCACTTTTTGCTACACCAATATCCATCATACCGAGTGGCTTGAGAGCATCTTCACTTTCAGAAGGCACTTCAAATCTGCTCTGAAATGCACCGCCATTTGATGAATCTTGCTCCTTCACAGTCAGTCCAAAGGGAAACTTTCCAGAGGAAACTATATTACTCGATGTGAAATTGAAACCTCCAGAAGAGCCAAACTTAAAAGTACTGGAAACTGATGAAAAACCTTTTAAACAACTAGCTGGTGCCTTGTCATAAACTTCTTCAGATTGTACTGTCTCACTAGCAATACATTTCTTTTCGGCGGCGTTATCTTTCACCAATTCATCAGATTTAGGCGGAAACTGACCTCCAAAAGCTTTTCCTGTACCTGCTTTGTCATCTTTGTCATTTTTCTTTTCACCGAATTTTTTCAGGGCATCATTTTCTCTTTCAGGGTTTGCAGGAAAGGTTCCAAATTTGGTTAAATCAAATGCTGTTGTGAAACTAGATGTGCTGGTAGTGGTGGTTGAAGTGGCTCCTGGTTGAAACGAACCTTTGTTGAAACTGAATGACTGATCAGTCTTGCCAGTAAACTGAAAGCCTCCCGTTGTACCTAAAATGATACTTGAAGAAGACATCACTGGAACTGTGTCCTCCTTTTCACCAGGTTTCAATGCTTCACAGGAAACACACCTTTTGCAGTCAGCCATATTTACAACATAACAGTCATCACAAATCCATTCTCCTGGCTTCTTTTTGAACTGACTTTCCAGTGATCCAGTCTGATCTGGAACTGTTACTGAGCTTTTCTCAGAAATGGCAGATAAAGCAGCAACACATTCGTCAAACACCTTCCTGAAATTTGATGACACTTCCTCAGTTTTGAATCGTACTGAAAATTGTTTAATGCACAATTCACTTTCATTCACAGAGTCTTCTGCAAACCAGCACCATGACTTTTTGTTCCCATCCATCCGCAACAATTTCATGTTTTTTGTGAGGCAGTGATCAGCGCAGACTTTTTGTGATTGTTCTCTCAGCATTAAAATCCTGTATGTGGCTTTGGTGTTGTCTTTCAGGATTTGTATCTCACCTATTCCTCGCTCTTTCCAACAAGGAAATGAGAAGTTGTTTGGAGAACAAGGAAAGCTTTATGTAAATAATTCAGAATCAAAAGAATGGAAAGAGCGAGGAATAGGTGAGATACAAATCCTGAAAGACAACACCAAAGCCACATACAGGATTTTAATGCTGAGAGAACAATCACAAAAAGTCTGCGCTGATCACTGCCTCACAAAAAACATGAAATTGTTGCGGATGGATGGGAACAAAAAGTCATGGTGCTGGTTTGCAGAAGACTTCATGAATGAAAGTGAATTGTGCATTAAACAATTTTCAGTACGATTCAAAACTGAGGAAGTGTCATCAAATTTCAGGAAGGTGTTTGACGAATGTGTTGCTGCTTTATCTGCCATTTCTGAGAAAAGCTCAGTAACAGTTCCAGATCAGACTGGATCACTGGAAAGTCAGTTCAAAAAGAAGCCAGGAGAATGGATTTGTGATGACTGTTATGTTGTAAATATGGCTGACTGCAAAAGGTGTGTTTCCTGTGAAGCATTGAAACCTGGTGAAAAGGAGGACACAGTTCCAGTGATGTCTTCTTCAAGTATCATTTTAGGTACAACGGGAGGCTTTCAGTTTACTGGCAAGACTGATCAGTCATTCAGTTTCAACAAAGGTTCGTTTCAACCAGGAGCCACTTCAACCACCACTACCAGCACATCTAGTTTCACAACAGCATTTGATTTAACCAAATTTGGAACCTTTCCTGCAAACCCTGAAAGAGAAAATGATGCCCTGAAAAAATTCGGTGAAAAGAAAAATGACAAAGATGACAAAGCAGGTAGAGGAAAAGCTTTTGGAGGTCAGTTTCCGCCTAAATCTGATGAATTGGTGAAAGATAACGCCGCCGAAAAGAAATGTGTTGCTAGTGAGACAGTACAATCTGAAGAAGTTTATGACAAGGCACCAGCTAGTTGTTTAAAAGGTTTTTCATCAGTTTCCAGTACTTTTAAGTTTGGCTCTTCTGGAGGTTTCAATTTCACATCGAGTAATATAGTTTCCTCTGGAAAGTTTCCCTTTGGACTGACTGTGAAGGAGCAAGATTCATCAAATGGCGGTGCATTTCAGAGCAGATTTGAAGTGCCTTCTGAAAGTGAAGATGCTCTCAAGCCACTCGGTATGATGGATATTGGTGTAGCAAAAAGTGATCCGTCACAGCCACCTGCCGCTGGAAAATCACCAGAGAAGCATGCTGATGAATGTGACAAAGAAACAGATGGGGAGGGCACTACCCCGGAAACAAGCTTTACATATTACAAACCATTGGTTTCTCTGCCTGAAGTGATCACCAAGTCAGGTGAAGAAGATGAAAGTGTGATGTTCAACGAACGTGCAAAATTATATCGCTTTGTCGAAAAACAGTGGAAGGAACGCGGTGTTGGCACCATGAAGATACTTCACAATGAGCAGACAGATACTTTACGAATACTGATGCGTCGTGATCAGTTGCTGAAGGTTTGTGCCAATCATCGCATTAAAGCAGACATGGATATTGATTACAAGGATTCCAGTGATACCAAGACTCTCACTTGGAGAGCAACAGATTATACAGATGAAGTGCCACGTCTGGAACAATACTGTTGTCGCTTCAAGACACCTGAAATTGCATCTGATTTCAAGGAAACCTTTGAAAAGGCGAAACTGATTGCAGAGAGAAATGTAACCCCAAACAAATCAAGGGTAACACAGGCTGATGGTGGTTCGAAAGACACCCCACCATTATATACTACATCACAATCATCAGAGCCTGTATTTGAAAGTGGTGTAGCATCATCATCTGGTAAATCTGTTTTTAGTTTTGGATCTACCACTTTTGGAACAAACCAGACGACTTCAGCTACAAATATGTTACGGTCATTTGCTTTGAAGAGGTCAGAAGAGAAAATGGGAGAGCATCAAAAGGTTTTTGGAGGATTCACTTTCACATCACCTCCTCTGCTCACAAATAACATTCCTACTGTCTCAAAGGCCAAACCGAATGATGAAACATTGAGCAAAAATGATGACAAATCGAAACCTGTTGCTGGATTTTCTTTTGGCTCTAGCCCCCAGAAACCAGGATATGGTATCAAACTTGATTTTAATCATAGGTCAAGTTCACCAGCTTCTGCTAAGTTAGCAGCTGAATCTATTGAAACAACTGATTCTATTTCTGGGAAACTGAATAAACAGGTGAAAGGTGAAGAAAACAAAGATGATTTTGAACAAGGAAATGAGAAGTTGTTTGGAGAACAAGGAAAGCTTTATGTAAATAATTCAGAATCAAAAGAATGGAAAGAGCGAGGAATAGGTGAGATACAAATCCTGAAAGACAACACCAAAGCCACTTACAGGATTTTAATGCTGAGAGAACAATCACAAAATGTCTGCGCTGATCACTGCCTCACAAAAAACATGAAATTGTTGCGGATGGATGGGAACAAAAAGTCATGGTGCTGGTTTGCAGAAGACTTCATGAATGAAAGTGAATTGTGCATTAAACAATTTTCAGTACGATTCAAAACTGAGGAAGTGTCATCAAATTTCAGGAAGGTGTTTGACGAATGTGTTGCTGCTTTATCTGCCATTTCTGAGAAAAGCTCAGTAACAGTTCCAGATCAGACTGGATCACTGGAAAGTCAGTTCAAAAAGAAGCCAGGAGAATGGATTTGTGATGACTGTTATGTTGTAAATATGGCTGACTGCAAAAGGTGTGTTTCCTGTGAAGCATTGAAACCTGGTGAAAAGGAGGACACAGTTCCAGTGATGTCTTCTTCAAGTATCATTTTAGGTACAACGGGAGGCTTTCAGTTTACTGGCAAGACTGATCAGTCATTCAGTTTCAACAAAGGTTCGTTTCAACCAGGAGCCACTTCAACCACCACTACCAGCACATCTAGTTTCACAACAGCATTTGATTTAACCAAATTTGGAACCTTTCCTGCAAACCCTGAAAGAGAAAATGATGCCCTGAAACAATTAGGTGAAAAGAAAATTGACAAAGATGACAAAGCAGGTACAGGAAAAGCTTTTGGAGGTCAGTTTCCGCCTAAATCTGATGAATTGGTGAAAGATAACGCCGCCGAAAAGAAATGTGTTGCTAGTGAGACAGTACAATCTGAAGAAGTTTATGACAAGGCACCAGCTAGTTGTTTAAAAAGTTTTTCATCAGTTTCCAGTACTTTTAAGTTTGGCTCTTCTGGAGGTTTCAATTTCACATCGAGTAATATAGTTTCCTCTGGAAAGTTTCCCTTTGGACTGACTGTGAAGGAGCAAGATTCATCAAATGGCGGTGCATTTCAGAGCAGATTTGAAGTGCCTTCTGAAAGTGAAGATGCTCTCAAGCCACTCGGTATGATGGATATTGGTGTAGCAAAAAGTGATCCGTCACAGCCACCTGCCGCTGGAAAATCACCAGAGAAGCATGCTGATGAATGTGACAAAGAAACAGATGGGGAGGGCACTACCCCGGAAACAAGCTTTACATATTACAAACCATTGGTTTCTCTGCCTGAAGTGATCACCAAGTCAGGTGAAGAAGATGAAAGTGTGATGTTCAACGAACGTGCAAAATTATATCGCTTTGTCGAAAAACAGTGGAAGGAACGCGGTGTTGGCACCATGAAGATACTTCACAATGAGCAGACAGATACTGTACGAATACTGATGCGTCGTGATCAGTTGCTGAAGGTTTGTGCCAATCATCGCATTAAAGCAGACATGGATATTGATTACAAGGATTCCAGTGATACCAAGACTCTCACTTGGAGAGCAACAGATTATACAGATGAAGTGCCACGTCTGGAACAATACTGTTGTCGCTTCAAGACACCTGAAATTGCATCTGATTTCAAGGAAACCTTTGAAAAGGCGAAACTGATTGCAGAGAGAAATGTAACCCCAAACAAATCAAGGGTAACACAGGCTGATGGTGGTTCGAAAGACACCCCACCATTATATACTACATCACAATCATCAGAGCCTGTATTTGAAAGTGGTGTAGCATCATCATCTGGTAAATCTGTTTTTAGTTTTGGATCTACCACTTTTGGAACAAACCAGACGACTTCAGCTACAAATATGTTACGGTCATTTGCTTTGAAGAGGTCAGAAGAGAAAATGGGAGAGCATCAAAAGGTTTTGGAGGATTCACTTTCACATCACCTCCTCTGCTCACAAATAACATTCCTACTGTCTCAAAGGCCAAACCGGATGATGAAACATTGAGCAAAAATGATGACAAATCGAAACCTGTTGCTGGATTTTCTTTTGGCTCTAGCCCCCAGAAACCAGGATATGGTATCAAACTTGATTTTAATCATAGGTCAAGTTCACCAGCTTCTGCTAAGTTAGCAGCTGAATCTATTGAAACAACTGATTCTATTTCTGGGAAACTGAATAAACAGGTGAAAGGTGAAGAAAACAAAGATGATTTTGAACAAGGAAATGAGAAGTTGTTTGGAGAACAAGGAAAGCTTTATGTAAATAATTCAGAATCAAAAGAATGGAAAGAGCGAGGAATAGGTGAGATACAAATCCTGAAAGACAACACCAAAGCCACTTACAGGATTTTAATGCTGAGAGAACAATCACAAAATGTCTGCGCTGATCACTGCCTCACAAAAAACATGAAATTGTTGCGGATGGATGGGAACAAAAAGTCATGGTGCTGGTTTGCAGAAGACTCTGTGAATGAAAGTGAATTGTGCATTAAACAATTTTCAGTACGATTCAAAACTGAGGAAGTGTCATCAAATTTCAGGAAGGTGCTTGACGAATGTGTTGCTGCTTTATCTGCCATTTCTGAGAAAAGCTCAGTAACAGTTTCAGATCAGACTGGATCACTGGAAAGTCAGTTCAAAAAGAAGCCAGGAGAATGGATTTGTGATGACTGTTATGTTGTAAATATGGCTGACTGCAAAAGGTGTGTTTCCTGTGAAGCATTGCAACCTGGTGAAAAGGAGGACACAGTTCCAGTGATGTCTTCTTCAAGTATCATTTTAGGTACAACGGGAGGCTTTCAGTTTACTGGCAAGACTGATCAGTCATTCAGTTTCAACAAAGGTTCGTTTCAACCAGGAGCCACTTCAACCACCACTACCAGCACATCTAGTTTCACAACAGCATTTGATTTAACCAAATTTGGAACCTTTCCTGCAAACCCTGAAAGAGAAAATGATGCCCTGAAACAATTAGGTGAAAAGAAAATTGACAAAGATGACAAAGCAGGTACAGGAAAAGCTTTTGGAGGTCAGTTTCCGCCTAAATCTGATGAATTGGTGAAAGATAACGCCGCCGAAAAGAAATGTATTGCTAGTGAGACAGTACAATCTGAAGAAGTTTATGACAAGGCACCAGCTAGTTGTTTAAAAGGTTTTTCATCAGTTTCCAGTACTGTTAAGTTTGGCTCTTCTGGAGGTTTCAATTTCACATCGAGTAATATAGTTTCCTCTGGAAAGTTTCCCTTTGGACTGACTGTGAAGGAGCAAGATTCATCAAATGGCGGTGCATTTCAGAGCAGATTTGAAGTGCCTTCTGAAAGTGAAGATGCTCTCAAGCCACTCGGTATGATGGATATTGGTGTAGCAAAAAGTGATCCGTCAGGTGCAACAACAGACAAACTGAAAACGTATGAAAATACTCTCAAAACACCCACTACACCTTTATCTCCAGGAGATAATGGTTATTATGTTGTTAACCAAGAAGGAGAAGATGATCACATATACTTCACACCAGTAATAAAACTTCCGGAAAATGTTAAAATAAAAACTGGAGAAGAGGAAGAAGAATTGCTTTATTATCAAAGGGCCAAGCTGTTCAGATTTCTAGACAATGAATGGAAAGAGCGTGGAGTTGGAGAGGTAAGAATTCTCCGTCATCAGCAAACTGGAAAGACCAGAATATTGATGCGTAGAGATCAGGTGCTGAAGATTTGCATGAATCATGTTATCGCTGGTGATATAGAGCTGAAGCCTATGCCTAATGCAAAGGGAATTAATGCTCTTGGGTACGGCATGCCGAAGACTTTGCAGAAGATAAACTTTCATACGAGCAGTTTGCAATACGATTTGCATCAGTAGAACTAGCAAACCAGTTCAAAAAAGTCTTTGATGCAGCCCACAATGATCCAGATTCCCTTCCGGTTGTTGAGCACCAGCCAGATATGAAACAATCAAAATCAGATTCGAAATCAAGCTCAGCAGCTCAAAGTGAAACAGTTACAACTCCAAAATCAACTGCTGCAATGTCTTTCTCATTTAAGTCACCTGATTCAAGAAAGGATACACATTCATCCAAATTTGGTGAAAATAGCTCATCAGATAAAGTATTTTGTCGGTTTAAGTCTGGAGTCTTTGGGTCTTCTGAGGTGTTTGGAGCTTTTAGCGATACGGAAAAACTATCCACTTCCAAACAGGATAAATCTAGTAAAGGAACACATGAAAGTCAATTACTTGCAAAGTTACTTGCTGAACCAACTAAAGAGGCACCTTCTGTAGCAACAGGTAATACAACTGTATTAGTTTATGTAACGTATCTATCTTCTGCCATAACAAAATCTGAATGAATGGGTTCTGAGCAGTTTCAGGTGATAAACGAGTTATTAAAGATATTATCATAGTTGTTAGAAGCTGGATTTTACCTAACTATATGTAGATGGTTCTATTATTCTGTACAACAATTACAATGTTTCAGGTATGACTTGGTTTTTGACTTTACATCGTTTGGCATTCTTCTTCCTAATAAAATATAAAATCCAAACTTGGATATTGCCTACTGGTGCCTAGGGAGAGTGATGGCAGTGTATCTGTTAAAATTTTAATGGCGCAGGATCGGTGGATATTTACAAGGTGCTTTTAGCTGACTCGTCTTATGAGACGGCCATGGAGTCCAGTCTTAAATGACTCCAGTGACTGAGCTACTGTAACGTCTGGGGGGAGGCTGTTCCAGGGTCAGGCTGTATCCAGGAAGGAGTACTGCATGGTTGTTGTTGTTGTTCTGCAGTTCTGGTGTTCCCTCTGGTTGCTGATATCACAGTGGTCAGGTAGAACCATACTGGAATACACACCATACCATTGGCTACTCACTACATCATCATCACCTTCCCCTTGGCACGCCGCTCTGCTAGTGTCTGTCAACCAAGGTGTGTCATCATCTGTGTGACGCTGCTAGTTCTCTGGAAGTCTCGATAAACAAATCTAGCAGAGGAGTAATTGCTGATTCCAAAAAACAAATGTGTAAAAATTTTGGTTCAGTCACAAGGCATTTATAAAAGCCCAATCCTTTTGACACTTATATCTTACAGACATGTTAATTAGGATAAAAACAGATTGTATTTGGTTCAACTGTATGTAGAATTTGAATTTTTACAACTGAGATCAGTAAAAACGTTTAAAGCTGTCTGTAAAGTTGATCTATTCGACATCTAAGACTATGTGATGTTAAAACGGTTTCACTCTAAAATAACGTATAACCGCTCTACATGATCCCACCTCTAGATCAGAAATTCCAGACAGGCAAATTACAAAATAGGGCATGTGGCATAATTATGGCAGATGTAATATTTTGTGAAATAGGATAGCCATTGATATATATTTCTTCTATTATACCTAAGGATAGTTTTTTATAGGCACTACCACATAGGGACTACACCTAATTTAGCACCTCCCTATAATGGATATTAATTATAGTTGGCACATGATTTGTGATTTATGAATGTTATCTGGTTTTAATAGTTAGTAGCAGTGAAGATGTCATTACCGTCACTGAGGTAGTAATCCCCAAACAGAAAGTGGATGAAGCAAGAAAATGGCAATTTCCAGATGCATTTTATTAGTATGAAGATCGTCCTTCATGTAAAGGGTGCCTTGGCTGCTTAACTGATGAGTTTGAATTCAGTAGAATTGGTTCAGACAAAACTATGAAGATTTCACAAAAGATGGGTAGATAATGTACAATGAATTGTATGTTAATTAAATTTGGCATATGGTTACATTATAAAATCAAAGTAAACAGGTTCTTTTTCTCAAGTATTACTTTTTGCTACTTTATTTCAGTAAAGACACCAGAGTAGACCGCTGATGTTAAGGATCAAATGCTGGATGTTGCTGTTCCGCCCCCAACTATGAAGGTTATCTTGTCCTTTGTCGTGAAGTGGAAACAGTCGAACAGGTTCATGTCGTCAATTATACAATTTGTTTGCATATTTTTGAGTGTATTTTCTCAGGTTGTCATCAAATTGCAATTACTCATTGCTCAATAAAGTCTGTTGTCACATTGTTATCGCAGTGTCAATTGGCCACATCGCACGATCATAGAACATATATAGCAGGCAAACTTTACAGTTGGTGCAAGGACAGACTGTCAAGTATTCCATTACCGCATTATAATTACCATTTTACGTAGAGCGCAACGCACCTTGTCAGTTAGCGCACCCAACTATCATATGTCAGTTGGCGTAGCACCAGTTATAAAGAGCGCAGCTTGATAGTTAGCTAGTAACACCGGCATACTGAGGGATAGGGCACTTGCAGTCCAGTTATATATATATATATATATATATATATATGTCACTGGTACTAGTGTAGTCAGGTATGTGCTAAATACGGGAAAGAAAGGATTGATAATTGTTAAATGATCCTCGGACATTTATACCGACGTTATAGTGAAAATCGTCGGACTAGCAACGTCACACGTCGGTCAAGTCTAATGTTTTCCGTAACATTGGTATAACACACCAATTAAAGTTAGTTCAACTAAACAGAAAGATAAAAACCTGTTAAATGTAAAGTAGCAAAGAGCTGGATGAAATAAATTAATAAGGTAGTGGACATAACATCGCTGCTATGTTTTCATATCATATATATATATATATATATATAATATCTTGCCTGGGCTTTTGAGATATAACAAATAAAACTGTGTATGTTTGTGTTGCGAGTTAGCCTCTTTAATTGGCCTCATGGTGTTTGTGTTTTGTTCTGACTGTTTTCTAGACATTATCCACATGAAGGATATATATAGACCTTTACACACACACACACACACACACACACACCTTCGTTGTATAAATAAAGCACGTTCTGTGGAGGATCATTAAGTGAACCAACTGTCATTGCATGCATGGTCAGCCAGAGATACACACCAGCACCAACCTAAGATGGGTGTATTAATGAATAGTTCTATTGAATTAGTACCACCCCCTAAGCCCTAAAAACAGATACCAGAAAAATTAGGTCAATTCATTTTGGCTACCAACAACACCATGCAGTGTATGATTACCATAGCCTTATAATGAGGCTGTAACATATTGTATAACAATTTTACTTTTATTAATACAACATTATATTAATAAGATATTAATAATTTAGGCTATTCTAAAAGCTACTTTTTAAGTATATCTGAGAAAATTATGTCCCAACTTTGTTGGCTATGTCAATAATTACTTTAAAAAATATGCTTTTGACAGTTTATGAAGCTATCATATCATAAACCATCATAAACATGAACTAATCTAGGGTTTTGACATTATGTCATAAACTTGCCAACCCTGATTTGATATAATATGTGTGCATTAGTTCAAATTAGTAATAACAATTTACTCAGGAAACATGAACAGGATCTAATAACATAGACAGGCTATAATAATACGCTTCTTGCGTTTTATTTATCCACGAAAGAAATGGCAGAAGTATACCAAAATTGTACCACCATCCAATTATAATTCATGCCATGTAAATAACTAAGAAAATGGATAATCACGTGTATGGATTATAAATAAGGCAATATATATATTTTATACTAAACCAATATTACTGTACTACTGGTATTAACAAAATAAACCAGTTTTCATCAAGTGAAAACCAAGACTTCCATATAATCTGTGTGCATTAGTTCAGATTTGTTAATCGTCCAACTTTCACAAAATCATGATATAATATGATAATAATGGACAGCATCAAATATAATAACAACTAAATAGCAATTAGTAATTGGGATATTTAATTAATTTCTACTCTGTTGTTTCATATCCAGCTATTTGAGGCTCCATCAGTTCACCTGTCAGACACACCATCCCTGATCTCTTCAATATCCGAACTGTTTGCCATATCTAAACCCTGGTTTGGTAAAATATACAAATAAAATGAATTATTCAATGAGGACAGCAAATAAATAAAAGGCAACAGATGATGAATTGTGTGTTACGTAAATAAACTCATTTAACTGAGAAAGATTAAAAGTCACTACCACAAGGTGGCTTTTTACGTAAATAATTTCTTTCTCCCTCATAGTACTGATGATGGATAGTGTGACAGCTTTTATTTCTAACAATTTCACCACTAAATAAAAGTTTTTTTTCCTACAAAATAGCTGTCAATAAACCTTTAGCAAGATTTGATTTCTTTTATCAAGACAGCAGTTAGCAAAATTAACAAAATACCAGTCAAGGAACGTGAAGCCAACAATTATATATAAAACACTTCTAAAAAAGAGAATAACATTTTCTTAAAACTAAGGCCAGATAGCATACTACCTTATCAAATGCATGTTTAAGCTTTTATGTCACATTTGCTGAGCTAAATTGGACTCGGAAATGAAGCCTTTTGGGCTCGTCTGTACAGAAATCAAGGGCAGTGCACCCGCATGTCTTTTCTTCATATCACTGAAAAAGTTTACAATAATCTATAATTATGGAAGATCTATTAAATTAAAGTATATTGGACACAAGTAATACATGAATCTATTCCGATCACTCACAACAACGATATCTATAAACCATTTCAATTCATATTTTCTGCATATGGTGTGATTACACACAATCTTATTTTGGTCTGATTTCATTCGGATGCGTGCTCCACTAACATCTTCATCATATACAACCACCAAATCACCAAGTGCCACTTGCTATATTTATGAAGAAAAAAATATATAGTCAGAACATCACATTGACTATTTCCGATATGACTTTATGATACTATCAGTAATTTCTTAATAATAATTAGCCCATTGTGAATAATTAGTCATATAATTTCTGGAACAATATCATGATATGTAAAGAAACTAAAAGATATTTTTCCCACAAGTTATTTAATATATACATGTATCATCAGACATTGTATTCAATACCAACATTCATAAATATTTTAATAAAATAGACAACTATTAGAAAGTGATCATAAAATAAAACTCTATGGTAAAAATATATATGCTGCCATTTTCTTTAATATAATCAAGTTAACAAATGATGGCATACTATATCTAGTTCAAATTAAAAATAAATAATTGAGAATAACTCCAAAAGAGATGGAATTCAACAATCTTTTATATCTCCATAAAATAAAAACACGTTGTTATTTGGGATATTTTAAAACATTAATCTGTATGGATAACATACCCAAACATTGGTAAAGTTAGCTAAACAAACAAAACAAAAGGTTAATAGGAGTGATATATTTATCTAAGTCATACATGATCACATACCCTACAAATCCCACAAATAGACATGTAAGTAGGATTTTAAACCACAAACTGGATATGGGCAGCAGTGCCTTAAACACTGGACCATCTTATAGGAACAACTGAATGATTGGTTTAAAATGTATATCGGGACTTTCTTCAACATCTTCCTTGTCAGTATCACCTCCATTCTGCATGTGTTTCTCTTGTTTTTGTTGGTCACAACTAAAAAGAGTACTACCGGCACCCTTCCAACCAGGTGATTTTGAACCTGAAATACAATTATCAATGTCATAATTTTTATATTATTTCACTCTTACAACTGTAGGATAGTCATAATGAAGTCATTGTCATACATAATTGCAATAATATATGTAAGAGTAAAAGAAAGAGAAATGAACATGATGAAAATTAAACCAGAAGGGTGCAAAAAATAATTATAGTGAATAAAAGCAAATGTCATACATGATTAAAATTAGAATGTATTAATTAGTACCAGTTAAACAGACAGTAATATTTACGGTAATGATCCTCAAATATTCCACATTAGGGACGGACATCAAGCTTTGATATTAACTTGTCATGTCGGGCTACTAATTAAAAAAAGGCAACATATATATGAAGTTGACCTGCTTAACCAGTTAGTGCATTAACCCCTCAGTGTAATTGCACTGACATGTATCAATGAGCTAAATATCTTACCAGACTAGATGATCATTTCATGTTTATTGACCAATGTTTTGAATGTATGGGATGGATGGATGAATGTTGTTTAACGACACATCAGCACAATTTAGGCCATTCAGTGTCCTAGAACGTGTACCTAGAATGTGTATGAAATCATGGGAAAATCTCAAATAAATGTTCAAATCATTATCATGTAACCTTGTTGCCAGGTCGGACAACTCGCAGTAGCCTTTATAATTCCCAACATCATGATTAGGTTGCCAGTTTTAAAAGTAGAAGATATTTGTAAAATCACTTAAGCCAAAAATATTAATTATCCAGGAATATATTCAACAAATTAGGCAACACTTAAAAGTCATAAGTCAAGATACAAACGAAAAAGTATATTATATTTATTAAATGTATGATCGATTATTGTTATTTTTATTATATAGCCTCCTCCTCATCCCTTCTAGCTGTCTAATACACTCAGTTGTATTTAGATTTTAACTGACATGGGATATCAAGACTTTGTACCAGTACTTTCTTTTTCATCTGCAACAGTGTTGCTTCTAGGATCTAGCCAATGTGGGGGAGCGCTCCCTTAGGTTTTAAAAAATGTTGGGGGATTTTAATGTAACATGGGCACTTGGCATGAAAACCATTTAGGGGTACAAACACATAACCCCAGGAATAATTGAACTGAAAATGATGACATTTGCATCCTATTTGAAGTATTTATACGCATAGTTTTACAGTGTAAGCATAATTAAATGTATACATATCACTTATATTTTTAACATGGAAAAACAAGACTACAAAAATGCTTCAAAATCGTATTGATGAGACTGGTTTTTATATATTGTACGGGCTTTCTTCTCCTTCCACATATTTACAGCTAACTCATAGTCAAAGTCAGCCACAGAACATTTTCATGTTTTTGCTTGTGCTCGTTCAGGTGAAGACCACTATTACCAGATACCAGCCACTTATCAATAGGGCGGGAAGAAATTCAAACGCATACCCCTAGGAATATTTCAACTGAAAATCATGACATTTTCATACTATTTGAAGTATTTATACACATAGTTTTACAGTGTAAGCATAATTAAATGTATGCATATAACCTACTTAATTATATCTGTAATATGAAGAACAGACAAGACTAGAGAAATGCTTCAACAAATTTCATGCTAGCCATACACAAAATTACTAACTATTAAAACTATAATTTCTTTACTAGTCAGAACAAAATTGTGCTGAAATCGTCACAGAACACCAAATCGTAAATTTGTATAATAAATACAATAATTGTGTTTGTGGTTTTATTGATGCACACTCTAACACAATACAAGTATACAACAATCAACAGGTCATTGTTCTTCCAGTAATAAAATATCGGTGATGTCCACAATCTGGCCAGGAATTTTCTTTTGCGCGTTCAGATAATGACCTCCATTAAAAGATATCAATCAACAATAGGGATGGAAGACATTCTTTTGGCAGTGGGCCAGCACATGCAATAAGCATTAAATCACGTAGATTATCCTGGCCAAGGGAGTTCCTCAACAAAGTTTTAATGCTATTCATAGAGGAGAACTGCCTCTCAGACTCAAGGTAGAAACACAATTATTAAGTTACCAAGAACTGCATGTATTTCCTCCAGCAAAGTAGGAATACAGTTAATAGGATATATGAAATCCATATTTATATCATAATATTAACATAAAATGCAAAAAAAGCACAGTGATCAAACAAATAAACAGGAAAGGGACAGATAAATCTACCATATAAACAGGACCATGTGCTTTTATTTACTGTAAACAAAGATAACTGACCAATCAGGATAGAGTATTTGAGTCACGTGACCATCATAATGTAAAATGGACGTTTAGCAGCAAAAATCACCAGCCCACCGAAATATCTCCCATCCTTCAAGCATGATTCTTATATTAGTAAATATATATATATATATATATATATATATATATATATATACTTACTTGCCTAGGGAAATAAGATACATTATCAAGTAGGAAGATACTAACTGGAACCTTTTCCAAATGCAAATGTATTTCCAGCTTTGGCAGCCAATGCAGCAAAGTCACCAAACATAGAAGAATTTCCAAACTGTATTATTTCACCATCATTGGTCGAATCTGTAAAATGGTAATCTTATTGAAAAGTGCTGCATCAATACTGATTTTGATTTTGTTTATACATTTAGACTGTAATAATCTTTAGAAGATGAAATAAGTAACCAAACATTAAATGCTCATTTGAAATGAAAATGGCATGATTAATAAATTTAATATGATTACATTCCATCTAAATAATCAACTTTTATTTTATAATAATATAAAAGAATATATTTATATAAACCCCCTTGACATGCGTGTAGATACACATACACACACTCATAATCACACACACACACATACACACATACACACACACAAACAAAAAATACACACATTGGGATACATATATTCCATATGACATTTTCCTCTGTTGTTAATAATCATTATTCATAAATCACATGCTCAGTTTATTAACCCATGTTCAAGTAATCCTATATATCTAATTAACAAAATGAATAGCATTTCTAGTTACTTGCTCCAGACGCTTGACGCCACAGCCGCTATGTTGATGTATGCCACTTGCTCTTAGTGGGTCCATTCAGTTGCGTGTGAATATAATCGGTGATAATAGTTTGTTGTGGGTGCTCTGCAAAACTAAGGACAGAGCTTGGGATATCGTTCCACAGGTTATAATTTTTAGACTTGTGCGGTTAGGATTTGAGTGATGGTTAGGGCAATACGCACAGATACTATTATATAGAGATCAGTGATAATAAGTTTTATCAAAGTAAAGTCGCGCTTCCATTGTTACTGCCATGCAACGCCGACAACCTCGCTCCTCCATTTGGGCCTAATCCGCCATGTTCTAGCCGTTGCTGCAGCGGCTTCCACTTTAAAAATTAATTTTCAGCGTAATTGGTTTAAATATACACTTTATATTTTTAAGCATGAATAGCTAGCAGAAACCAAAAAAAAATAGTACACACAAATGATAGTAACTACATGTTAAGAAATTGACAGCTGAAGTCTAAATCTCATATAGAATGGTCAGTCCCAAATGATGAGGCAATTGCTTCATAAAATAATAATTCCGCTAAGGCACTTTCTAAGCTGGTATTAGATTATGATCGACAAATGTGCACCAATGTATCTTGCTGTGGCAATGAACATAGGTTGTCTATTGATAAAATGTACATGAATATTATCAATGCCTTATCCGATTCCAGTAGAAATTTGATACCTGATATTCGAACTAGTAAAAAGGATGGAACGAATATGTTAAAGAGGCTCACTCAGAAGCCAGAGATGCCTTCCTTCTATGGCAGTGTAATTATAAGCCAAGGTTCGGCCCTTTATGTGATTTAATGAAAAGTACTCGGGGCAGATTTAAGCAATGTTTAAGATTTTGTAAATCAAATGATGATCGAGTGAGAGCTGATGCTCTTGCGAATAAGTTACTTAAAAGGGATGATATCAGTTTCCGGAAAGATGTTTCTAAAACGAATCGTATCAATAGTAATGTTTTGGCATCGACTATCAATGGTGTTAGTGGTGAATGTAATATAACAAAAATGTAGGCATGACTACTATTCTGACCTACTTAACTCTAATGGTGATACAGAGTATATGCCTTATGTTAATAGTGTTAATAAATGTATTGATATTACTTCTGGACCTTTTTTTTTTTAAGTTTAGTGTTTCAGAAATCAGAGACGCAATTACAAATCTCAAATCTAACGAAAGTGCTGGTACAGACTGTTTGCAGAGTGAACACTTTAAGTATGCTGATCCTAGATTATTCTGTATACTCTGTATGAAGTTTAATGCAATGTTTTCCCATGGATATTTACCACCTACTTGATGGAAACAATTATTATACCTATAATTAAAAATAAGAAGGGCCTTGTTATGGATAAAGACAATTATAGGCCTGTTGCAGTTACGACTGTGGTATCGAAGATAATTGAACTAAATTTGTTAGATAGCTTTACACGACAAATTGGGAACTCTTTGTAATCAGTTGGTTTTAAAAGCAAGCATGGTACTGATATGTGTGTGTTCTCACTAAAGGAAGTTATAGATTATTGTAATTCACGTTCTAGTCCAGTGTGTGTTTGCTATCCTGATGCGTGCAAGGCATTTGACCGCATTAACCATTGGTGCTTGTTTAAAAAACGCATTCATCGTGGTATTGATGTCATGTTAATTCGCTTGTTAGCTTTTTTGGACTGAAAACAAACTTGTTGTGTTCGATTAGGTAATTTATATTTACCATTTTTTACTGTCTCCAATGGAGTGCGTCAAGGTGGCATAATGTCCCCAGTATTATTTAATATTTATATGGATGACCTTAGTGTTTGTCTTAATAGCAGCAAGATTGGTTGTAGTATGAATGGTGTTATTTCTAATCATATTATGTATGCTGAAGACACCTGTATTATTGCTCCTTCACCATCTGCACTACACAAATTGCTTGGTATGTGTGTTAACTTTGCTCAAAGTAATTTTGTTAAATATAATCAGAGTAAACCCAAATGTATGTGTTTTAAACCGAAGAAATTATTGAGTTTATATGTCCCAGGGATCATGTTGAACAATGAGCCTCTCTCATTTGTATCTAGCAACAAATATCTAGGAATGATTGTTCATGAAAAACTTGATGATGAAGAAGACATTATGAGACATGTAAAACGCTTGTATGCTACAGCGAATATGTTAATTAGTAGATTTCGCAAATGTTCTGATGAGGTAAAAATTAAACTTTTTAAGTCTTTCTTCAGCAATGCGTATGGCAGTCACCTATGGTGTAGATATAGACAATCAATCTACAAGAAATATGTTGTGGCATATAACAACATTTATCGTAAATTGTTTGGTGTTAGGAGAAGTGTCAGCATATCAGCCATTTATGTATATGACAATATTGACCCATTTGGAGTCTTGCTACGTAAAAGTATATTCAGTTTTAGAACTCGTTTATATGAGTCCGACAACAGTTTGATAAAATAAGTCTTGTGTAGCTTGTTTCATCGTTTCAGTTCTAGCATTAGCACAAAATGGAACCAAGTTCTTTATTCTTGACAGGTTATTTATTGTTTTCCCCATTATCGTCCTGTATATATATATATATATATATATATATATATATTTGTGTGTGTGTGTTTTAGGGTACATATAAAGAGGCAACAGGCACAGAGCATCAACATATCTAAACACCCTTCGAGATCTACCTCCATAAATCTAAATACAAATACAACTATACATACATTAATCTAAAAATAAAATGTTCCATACCTCCACATATTGATAGATGTATGCGTATACCTAAGCATGTGTCTGGTCTACTCATCAGCCTGTGGGAACCAGCTAATTCGCTTTTTTGTACGCAATAAATATGCCACGCCCACAGGAAAGCGGCTACATGCAGGCTACGTACAAAAAGCGGAAGCACGTAAAAAACATACCATTTGATACCACAGCTCGCAACAAACAACACGTGCGTGTGGTTCAATGGTGACTTGCTACATACATATCATAAACTATTTTGACACCACAGTTTACATTCAACATTAATTTTCTGTGGTCCAACAGAAACCTGTATATAAAACATTTTAACACCTCAGATGCTGACCTGAGCTTTATTCTGGGTTCGAATAACTAAATAAATCCTACCTATATGAACCATATATATCGATACACGTCCGATCAATCTGGCGTCGAAGTTCTTCTCTAACTTAAGTGAAAAGTTAAGCCTTTTATATACTCTCAGCGTGTTAACAAACATTACAGTTTGTTGACCACAAAAGAATGTACACTAACTCAGTATGGACTATATTATATATTATATTATTATTAAACGATTTAACGTGGAAAAGGTCTAAACGTACGGCTCATTGGGCGCATGCATTTGGCGGCTCGGTGGCGTCAAAATAACACTGGTGCCAGCTATCCAGTTATATATATATATATATATATATATATATATATATATAGGTCAGTGACTGGGTCAGAGTCAAATCATAACATTTTCGTTGTATTTTGCACGGATTTGCAAGGACCGAAGTATATCGAATGCGCTTATGATGATCTCGTGTTGATGTTTCGTCACTCGTACGAGGAATTTGTTTTGGTAGCTTCCTTAATTACCTCTACATTTTCTCCTGCGTTTAAAAAGTTTTTCCTTAGCGCTGGTTATATGTTAAATGTCTGTCACAATATTTTTATTGTACCAAATTCGGAAGAATTGTCAGAAATAGAAATACCAATTCATATGGTTACGGGGTGCAGGAAGTCGTGATGGTGGAAGGAAGCAAAGAGAATTAAAGAAGTAATGTATGTTTTGAATTTAATTGTGTAATTAGTGCTCATCATTATGTACAATAACATACAATTATGTGTTATTATTCATTATAAAATGAGATGATGGACAGATAATTCATATTAAAAGATTAATATTAAGCAGCGTTACAATATATGGGGAATAAAATAGGCTCATTTAAATTAGTAATATCTGTCTTGGTTGGCTCACAATAAGACTGTCATTTATTGGTACAATATATTTTGGTAATCTGATTAAGTGGTTCTTTTTATATAAGTATGCAAAATAAATATATATATATCTTTAAGCTGTCCTATAAATGTCAAAGCACATTATAGAGCATAGATTTAATGCCAATAAATGGCTCTCTGTACTTTATTATAATCTATAATGATGCAGATTTGGAAACGCTGACTGCTGAAAGACACAGAAGTGAGTATATCTGTCATATACAAGTTCACATAAAAAGATGCAAGTTGTGTACCTGTTTATGAAAGGCAGTGGCTACGCGTACGTGAGCCGTACGTTAAGACCTGTAGTCTAAACATACATGAGCCATTATATGCGCATGCGTATGTTTTTATTTCCAGTTACACGAGTTTTAGTTTTAATGACATTAGTCCAGTGACCTGAAAGAAAACGCTTCAGGTCAATGCATTACTCTAACTGTCGTATCTTTAGAAAGATGCGCGCGCATCCTCGCACAAAAACAGATGCGCGCGCATCCTCACGTACGTTTAGACACCAAGTCTAAATGTATGTCTCACGAACGTGTAGACAGTTCCTTTATTTCCAATTCAATCAATTTATTTCAGAATATAAAATTATATATACGGTACATATAAATTATGATTCAGTGAAGTACATATATAATACACATAACAAATTATTAATTGAATATTTTCGTTCATCTAGCACAAGAGCTAGAATGATAATAAAACAAACTAGAAACAATACATTGTACTAGCAAACTGCTAATAGCATCTAAACGTGTTTTAAAACTATAAAGTTTTGCGAGCCAGCAGCCCAAATGAATCAATATTATTATTGACATAAATTGGAAGCTCTCTCCCCCCCATTAAAATACTAAATAATATTTTGTATATATTATTAAACGCCACTACAACACACTTATATGTATATTGTTGTTTATACGTTGACCACAAATGACAACCGTAGGCATTGCAAAGTAATTATCTAAATAATTTAACTTTAATACTGGAGGAACATTTTTGAAGCGACTAATGAGCATATTAATTCCCTCTTGAATAAAGTGATTTAAAATATCTCATGAAATCATCATCATCCCGATGTTTGTCTTGTATAATTACACCTAAATATTTGTCACGTCGCCAATGCTTTACCATGAGTATTGCACCTTGGAGTAATTTTATTGTATATTAACCTTGGAGTAATTTTATTTTATATTCAAAACCGATGTTTATTCTTCTTGCTATATAGCCATATTCTGATTTTACTATTTGGACTTCTATTTCAGAGGCATTAAGTTAATAATACCATATATTCATTGCCAATGCTTCACCATGAGTATCGTATCTTGGACTGATTTTGTTTTATATTAAATAGGGTGCTATACAAAGATTGTATATTAGTATTAGTAAATATTTTTAGTTTTTCCAAAATGGCCACTATTTGGGAAACTACAAGGTTTCATAATATGTTTTTACTCATTTCAAGCTTCATTTTGTTTCTTATGTTTGCATAATAGTATATGTTCACTTGGTATACTAGTAAAACTATGGACATAGATATATAGGTATGCAAGCAATCGAATTTCTAGTTTAAATGCTCCATCACAAATACATACATATGTTTATGTTTTAGTGCTAGACACTATCGACTTAATGGCTGAAGACGGGGCATGGAAATACTTGAACATCATATAATTTCATTAGTTACAAATCAAAGCCTCAAAAGCATTGAATTTTTAAAACTAATATGGAAAACATGGAATTTGAATATAAAAAGCGTTTTGTGTTTACATGTATCGAGATAAGAAGCTTCCACCTTCTTCGGTTTTCATATTGAAAGTTAAGAAAAGACTTAACTGTGTTTTCGTGTTGGCCATTAGCACACGTAGAATTTACGGAGAGAGAACAAAGAGCATTGAATATTCATGAGGATTGCTGAAAATCTGCGTGCATGCGATTAAATTATCCATGTATTGTGCTGGTTATTAAAAATTAATTCGAAGTTGTCGTGTCTATGCGTGTTGATGTAGCAGTGTAAGTATCGTTCGGAACATTGAATAATTATGGGGAAATCGTGGCAATCAATGTTGGAACAACGTAGCAGCCAATGTTGGGCCAGCGTCGTAATGAGAAGAAGTCGATATCACACACACACACACACACACACACACACACATTATTGTCATGGGGGTCTTCATTATTTTGGAGCAACAGAGATGTTTTCGGCTTGTAGTGGTATGGATATATATATATATATATATATATATATATATATATATATATATATCGCTAATTGTTTGTGCTGAACTCGTGATTCTATATATGTTCAATAATGGTATCCAGCCAAATTCAGTTATCCTGGATGGCGGTTTAAATTAGAATGACCTGGCCAGATCACGGCTAGGGTGGCGCAACGTAGTGAAAGATAGGGGAACTAATAATTGGAAATTCCGGCGTGGGAAATACGTGGAAATATTATCCAGTCCTTAAGAGAGTTAAGAAGCCTATGCAACTCGCATACAGAGGCGAATTTTCAGGAGAGCTATGTCGTTTTCAACTAGAAACAACTTTGTAAATGGGCGAAGTGAAGATGTTATCGATTTGCTATATGGAGCAAAGTATAATCTGGCATGTTTAGCGGAGGAAGCAGGCGAATTTGAAGAGGCCAGAGCAATGTTTTCAGAAATACCGTGGAGAAATGCAATAATTGAAAAACGTCAGGTAGGTATTTCTCATTTTCTGCATCATCAATCCTTCCAAATCAAATGGCAGGCAAATATCAAAGAAATCTTAAAACAGATAATCAACGCTGAATAGTTAATGGTCAGTGCAATTGTAACCATGTAGACTACATCCCCAATCTATCAGCTTTATAAATTAGGAAGTCATTATTCACCCGGCTGCTGATTCCCCAGTGAAGATTTTGTCTCTTGCCCACCCGGCAAAGATTCGGTGCCCCATTGAATATTTTGCCACTTGCGCACCCGGCCAATGCCAAATTTGAGGGGTCTAATTGCACTAAGTTCACCAAAGATGACTGTCGAACCATTGCAGTTACTAATAAACGCTTAGGCACAAGACAGACGCCATTCAGAGAAATATTAATGCGTCCTCATTTTGCGATGACGGGGCTGGGCTTGTCGGACACCGAGTGAAGATTTATGTCGGCACGCACCCGGCAATACCGGCTAACCAAGAACTAAAATTAGCATTGCATACCAGGTTGCCGGGTAAGTAGTCGCCGATACTTTCCGTCGGCACCCGGCTGCCAGATGAATAAGACCATTTTCTATCATTTGGTAAATATTACCGGCTTATAAATTAATTAGCGTTAAAATACCATGAATTCAGTTCATTATAAAATTCACGCATGCGTAGTAAGGTAGTTCCTTGGCGGTAAATGACAAATAAATTTCACTTGACTTAAGGATTTTCAATAGCATCTAGACTATAAGCGATGAAATCCTAGTTGTTTCCAATCATTAATAATATTTAATAGGATAAAATGTAATGTAAGTAGACTCTGGGCCACTAATCAATAAGGATAGGCGCCAGAAATTGGTGACTGCAGCATGTTTGGCACGGTAAAAACTACGGTAATTCTGCCATGGGAGAAAGGAGAGAAATTAAATTTGGAGAAAGTTGCCATGAAAATACTCAGTTAATAGAGACTTTAACAGTTTAAAAACCATATACATATGAATAAGATATTTAATTATAAATCTTGTCCAAAACAAATGCCAGATACTTATTGAAAGTGTATGTTAATATTAGATTTGATAACGACTCCTTTGTTATGCAACACTTTCAGGTCAATACAACACTATCAAATACCCAATCAACCAAACATAGGGTCCATTCAATTCTGGAATTGATTATTTAAAAAATTGGAATTGAGAAATTTGGAAAGGAACTGAAGTTTCCTACAAAAAAAATCAAACCCACAAATACATTTTTGCAACATTAATACTTACATGTGGTGTTACCAATATACTGGAACCAAAATGATCCAGAACTTTGGTTCCTTATATATATAATATATCAGATACACATACCCCAATTGACCGTTTAACCAATTAAATGGTCTGAATACCATGGGCTCTGCCCACAACACTGTGACACCACCACATAGCATACCTATAATATATATAAAAATATTGCTATTTAGGAATTAATTAATTTTATCACAGTGGAATATAAACACATATTTGATGATTATAAAATACACTTTTACATGGGGATGTACTCAAGACTATGATCAACCACTTAATATCATCAAATATTTCTTTAGCTAAAAGTGTTTTGTGGTTAGGCCTTTGCAGTTTGTTTACAACGTTAGCACTTACATGCAGTGTTACCATTATACTGGAACAAAACCAATCCAGAACTTTGGTTCCTTTTATATATATATATATATATATATATGCCAAACAAGCAACAGCCTGGGGATACTCCCAGAACTAACAGCACACTGACTGTGTTACTTCATGTCAGCAATTAACCAATTAAAATGGTCTGGATACTGTGGATTCTGCCCACAACATGGTGACACCACCGCATAGCATGCCTGTAATATATATAGAGATATTGCTATTAGGAATTTACCCCCATTCAATGTTTAGAATGGGCCAAAAAAAATCCACAAATTAATTTACCATTTATTTGTTTAATTCACAAATATCTCTTCCATGACAATCCTACTTGGAATATAAGCTGCTCAGAGTAGGTGCCGTATTCCAAGTAAATACTTGAAGTACCTACTCATGGAATTAATACATTCGGAATTAATAAATTTGATGTGGAATTGACCAAATGGAATTGATTGGAATTGACAAAATGGAATTGACCCCCTATCTGTAATCAACTACCAGGAGGGTATGTCTAGTCATGCTTGAATACTCCTGGTAACATCATGTAGTCTGTAGTAATAACTACATGTATGTATCACTGCGAAGAAATGCTGCTGTGTAATGGCAATCACATACCACTCACACACTGCTGATGCATATTAAATATGCAGCAATGTGTGAGGGGTATATGTGATTGTTATTACAGGAAAGTATTTGCTTTGCCCAATTACATTGTGTTAGATAGACTTCATATTGAATAGATTAATGTGGTACTTATTGTGGGGGTGGGGGGGGGGGTTTAGTCTCAGCGGGTGGTGGATTAGTTAGTTATTCTTGAGCAGATATGTTGGCTGATCATCAATAGTATTAATTCGCATGGCTATTGATAATGTCATCATTTACATATAGTCTCTTGAGGTGCACATATGACACACAAATTTATACTTAGCAAATGCAGACTAATGTGGCTGGACAAACTGCTCTGTTTTGAAGTGTTGTTTTACACAATAGCACATAACATTCAATGTGGATATTGTGGTTCGCCTGCTACAATCTCCAGTATCATCTACATTAATCGAACAAATATTCTAAAACAGGTCAGGTTCATAGCAAAGTCAGGAACAAACTTTGCAACAACACGGGATCAAAGTTGATGTTTTGCTACGGTGGCTGAGGGGAGATGTGGAAATTGACTTATATTAATGATATGGATATGAACATTATCACAGTACAGCATTTTGTTTCACATCTGCATAATTTGTATGTCAACAAAATAATACAGTGCTATGTGCCAACTGTGATATAATAAACCAATTAAATCTTGAACATTTGTTATTTTTCTTAAAACTATTTTGTTAAACAGATGAATGAATTAATAATTAATTGTATCCCAGTACAAAAGTAAGAATGTATTCGGGTTTGTATGTTTTTATGGTGGTGCACCTTAAAAAAAACCTGGGAGTTTCTTCCCATATCTCCCCACTTTTTGCCATTTCTCCCCTTCAGAAACATATTTCTCCCCATGGCAGAGGAGAAATACCTTTCTGCCAGGCACAAAGCCAACCTTGGACTTCAAGGGTGTTTAATTACTAAAATAATAAAGGCATAAATGGTTATATAATTTGATTTTCTATATTTGATTGATTTCACGAGATATGATAACATACCGCTAATCTTCATAAACACGTTCAATGATAGTTTAAGTGCAGCTTAGCACAATGATGATGCCACTAACTGACTAATGTGGATAATCTCCATTTATTCTCCTGAACAGGTTTCTACTTGTATTGAAAATATTGTCCTGCTGGTGTAGAACATTCAGAGCTATATGTTTCCAGACAGTTAAAGTACTAAGGATTTTCCATCGATCCCACCGAGATAGCTTTCATGAACATTCACATTGTGTTTCAACATGGATCCTAACTTTATGAAAAGGGCTGACAAAGTACATCACATCATTGGCTTGTTGCATCATTAACTCTAAAAATTTGAAAATAGTAATTGTGTTTCATTTTGAGATATATCAATGGATATAATGTAAGGCATCTAAATTCAAAAGAGTAATTGGTCAGTTAAATGCTTGTTTTATATGAGACAGAATTTAATATTTTCTTTGTGTAAAATCAAAATTATGCTGATAGTAGTAATAGTATCTTATCTCTACATTAGATATTGTACTGTTTACTGTTAAAAGACTAAAATGTCTGTTAGATAGTTCAGCTATAGTTAAAAGGCTTTAATTTGATAAGCACTGTGTATGCAGTGGCTAGAGCAATATACTACAAACCTTTAGGTCAGGGTTCGAATCTAAATCATAGCTATGTTTGTGGGATGTTCCCCAGACTAAATTATCACTTGATCATTGTTTTTCGCTAGGAAGAATTAGACTAGCCTTATTTCCTGGATACGATTAGTGCTGAGATTAACTCAAACAATCCCTCACCTGACCAAAGTCCTTAGATCAACTGTTTGACATTCAGTTTATGAAATCTTAATAAAAAGAGAGTTTTAACTATTGAATGCTTCACTTGTAGAGGACACCAACACGACTTCTCCAGCCAAGTCCCGATCGTCTCGTTGTTCACCTCCAGAGGCTTTCGAGGTATAATCAAGAAATCATTAAAGAATTCAGGAAGTCTAAGAAAAGAAACCAGCACCTTGAGGTGGGTAGTTTGCGGCATTTTTATTTTCAGACCTACTGCTGGAATTTCTGTATCCGAATCGCTACCGATTGAATGAGAGACATTCATGGCCAAATGTCAACAAGGGATTGTGACGTCACACCCAATCAGCACCTTTCGCCAAGACTTTCCGCTGACAATCACCATACATGGATTTAGGCTTATAATACCCCACCCCCGTATATCCAGATATATGAACATGACAGGAGAGCATCATAATTTAGCTAGAAATAAGGAAATGCCATTATTTTTGTACCAAGCAACCCTATTTGTATTTATCTGCCCTTTAAATGTGGTAATCATATTGAGTGGGAAATATTAAAAAGGGGGTGTCGGCTTTTTACTGACACTGACAGAGTCACGTAGAAACATTAGAGAATATTTGGAGTGGACAACATTGACAAAAGATACTGGTTTTAACCTTGTTTGGACCCTGAGTTTTCCACATTAGACAGGGTTTGCATGCATCCTGAAATACCTGGAGTATACTCACGCTCAGACATTAAGGACTGCCGGGGGCAGGTGACAGCCACTTTCGGACAAGTGATTTTTTTCGATGTCGTGTCCGACCGGGCAGGTCAGTTTATCTGGCACAAAATCGTGCCGGTCAACCATAACTAACAAAGCACCACGCTTGTCAACATCGAAGTACACAATTGGCTGAACCGCGCAAGACCTTGTGTGCGTGTGTGTGTAGTTGAGCCATAACCCAGCGGCTCTTTTCATTGCCGGATGATACGTAAGCCAGCGTGCCCCCGCTCTTGACCAACGGCCCTTTTCATAGAGATCGGTAAATCGGCCAACCAATCAGGAGCTATAGCTAGCTTTTTTTAGTTCTTTCGTAATAACGGCCATCGGGAGCAGTGATTTTTAGAATTGTATATGCTTCAGAATTAGACTATGTAAAACTTTTGTATAATAAAGAATGGAATAATTAAAATAAAATTTAAAGCCTTGTCTTCAATGATTCCAACTGATTGAAAAGTAAAGTATATCTAAGGTGTGGATGTTGTCTTCGGGCTAGTGAGTGGTCTAAAACATTAGCCCGGTCTGGCTACTGGCATTTTGAGGCAAAATAGGCGCTGGTCTCAAGTTCGTTTTCCGTAGAATGATTTTCCGCTGTTTTGGAGCTCTTCGGGGTGTACAAGTATCATAGTTTAAAACACCCGCATCGACACCACACAAACGGTCGCTAAAAAGCACTGTTCCCGGTTGAAGGCTGGATATTTTGGACCGATTTTCAGCACAAAACGGGTCATGATAAACGACAAGTATCTGAAATAATGCTAAAATCTACGGTTGTAAACATTTCAAATGTCATATTTATAAATATTTACTGAATATAAGAACAATGCTTGAAGGATGAGAGAGATTTTGGTGAGCTGGTGATCATGACTGGTAAACAGCCATTTGCATTATGATGGTCACGCTACTCAAATACTCTCTCCTGATTGGCCAGTTGTCTTTGTTTACATTAAATAAAAGCACATGGTCTTGTTTATATGGTGGATTTCTGTCCCTTTCCTGTTTATTTGTTTCATCACTGGGTTTTTCCACATTTTATTTTAACATTATGCAATAAATATGAATTCCATATATCATATTAACTGTTTTCATACTTTACTGTATGAATTATTACTGTCTTTATTTGCTATTTTGTGCTTTATTTTATACTTAAACAACAGTGGGCTTCCCTTATCACCTCAACAGCCACAAGAAGAAAATTCCTAGCTAGATTGTGGACATGACCAATAATTTATTACTGGATGATCCATGAACTGATGATTATTATATACTTGTACTGTGTTAGAGTATGGATCAATAAAACCACAAACATATAATTATTGTCTTTATTGCCTCCATGGTCTAATTGGTAGCATGTTGGACCACAGATCACTACCACCTCAGTTCAAATCTTGGCGTGGTCATAGCTGATTTTCATGTTTGACTTCGCTTCATTACCTTTGGAAGTCACTCCCCCATTTAGCTTACCATGTGCACAAATGTGTCTGTAATACATCAATCATACACAAATTTATGATCTGGTGCTTTCTGTCAATTCCAACACAGTTTTGTTCTGACTAGTAAACAAATATGGTGTTAATAGCTAGTAATTTTTTGTTGGGCTAGTGGATTTAAATTTTACTAGGGATGGAGCTAGTGAGATGTAGAAATATTTTTCTGGCCCTGATTCAAAGCACTTTTATTTTAGTTTTGTATCAACTTGGCCTATTAATGAGAAAAACAATAACATACCCAATATAGCTGGTGAGTTGTTTCTACTAATATCAGAATGAACATCGTTTAGGGAACTGGTGAATATATTGGCATGTCTCTTACACATAAAATCAGGGCCGGTGAATTTTGTTTGGCAGGGGAAGGTAAATATCACACCCCACCTGCCTTACAGGGCAGGTGACTTCAAAAATTAATGTATGTGCCTGATACTTGACTTTAATACCACTCCTGGAATCAGTACACCCATTGAAAAAGGAATTGACCCTAAACATTTGGTAAACTCTGGCTTATCAAGCTGGGATCTTATATCAAACAAGTAGCATGCATTGCTGTCAAAGCACATCATTATACGGCGCAGGAATTCCAAACATGATGTCGCTTTTTCTCTGATGTTGTTTTTGATTGAAATGTATGGAAAATTACTGGGATAGCATTGGCGGCCACGAAAGAGGTTGTGAGAGATACATGCACACACAAACTGTGCTTTGTGATATTATACTACAGTTATTGTCATACAGGGGTTTACCTCTTTCCTTCAAATAAAAATTGATGAAAAATTTCAATTATTAAAAGATTAAAGTATTATTGTATATAAGTTGTGAATTTTTTGGACTTCATTAAAGGGAATATCCTTTCTATGGAGAATGTTTAATAAAAGCAAAAATTAATTAGTTTAGTATTGATGGTTTCTGGTGTAATAAGATTTGTGGTGTTGCTAGATCATTGATGCAAAATGAAATCCTAGAGATTCCTAGATCTCTGCATATACTTATTGTCTTACATTCACACATAAAAAAAACATCGCATATCCATTCCATTAAATCAAATGTCAAGATACTCCTGGAAAATATCGTTTGCATGCTGGGAAAGTAGATGTTTTGATAAACGAATGTCCTGGAAACTTCGGGAAAACCATATATGTGGAAGTGTATGAACCCTGATTAGAGGCTAGTTCAGAAAAAATAAAAACTGTTACCGATAACCATAAATATAATTGATGCTGGATATTTATCTACAGAGCCAGGTAGAAGCACTCGACATTTCTGGCAGAAAATTGGATAGTGCTGTGTATAGTGTAACTAAAGATGTCCGAGAAATTCAAACAACTTCACAAAACAGTATGGTAAGAAATTCCTTCAGTTTGTAATCTGATTAACTAGAAATCACTTAGGTAGCCTAGCTTTTAGTCAGTTTGAGGTCAATTTGCTACATTTGATGGCATTTATTTCTTTTATAAACTGTTTGGTTTTCTGGTAATACGTTTGTGGAAACATGTTCTTCGTTATTTCGGTAACATTGAGCTGATCACCATTTGTAAGTGTTCATATAATTATGCTTTGTGTGAAGAATTTATATCATTATATAAATATAGTACTATCATTAACTTTATTGTTTCCCATTTCTCTGATTCGATCTAATGCTGACCTTTTTACTGACAGAGTTGTGTAGAAAGACTAGAGAATTCCTCCATGAAAACATATGATGATGTCAACATGATAAGTAATGATCTCAGGAGGATTTTAGAAAATAATGTGGTAAGACCCTTCTGTCTTCATATATTAATCTGATTAGAAGATATATGCTTAAGTAAGCCTTTATCTGTATTAAAGTTGTTTTCTATGACTGGCCAAACAAAAAATAATTTTGATCATATTTTATAAAGATGCCTAATGTGTTAACATTTTGATATTTTTTTAAATTAAAAACATTTTGAGCAACATTTCTGTAAATAAGCTTGCTTATTCTTTTATTTAACAAGTTGGTCATTATTCCTAGGTGATTATAATGATTCATTTCTTGTAAAATTTAGTTTTTTAATTATGATTAGAGACATATTGAGGTACTGGAAAATACCACCAAGAAGAGAGACCAAGAAGTCGATTTTTTGAGGAGATGTCACGAAGAGAATGAGGAACATATGAAGGAGCTCAGGGAAGAGGTTAAGAACCATCACAAGCAGTTGCATGAAGAAATCAACAAACTTTTCAATGTCGTGATATTGATGCAGGAGATGCAGAGGACATCGGTTACACTTCCCCAGCATCTGCAGCAGGCTCAAGCTAGTGGCATGATGTTGCCGCCTGGTGGATTGCCAGCCTTTTATAGTGCTGGCCTTCGTGCTGCAAGAGGTGTGATGTCACAACAGTATCCAGCAGGCTATGGGTCAGGTTATCCATCAGAGTACGACGGTTCTTATGTACAGAGGATAGTGCCTCCTATGATGCAATCCCAGTATATGACGAGAAGCCAGAGTATACAGGAGGATATCTCAAGAGAGCCAGTACCAGAGGTGATACCAACTGGTGATCCAGACTATGGTGAAAATAGCTATGGAGAGGAGACAGGAGAGGGTAGCTATGAAAGGGAAGAGTTCGATAAACAGAGACAACCAATCAGAGATCCCAGCCTGACTGATATAATCTATCCAGGAGGACCACCTGCTGTGGTTTCACAGCAGAATAGCTTAGGCATGACGACCTCTATAACTGGATTTAACCAGATGCACAGCCAGTCGGTTGATCAGCAGATGCCGGGTCCTGGATTCTTTTCAGCCTCGGATCCTACCATCTCCAAAATGACAAATGGTCAACCTTTGCAACAGTTCAACTCACCAAGTGGTGCAGATCAGCCATCAGAGGCCAGCTCAACACAAGCTATATCTGCCGCTTCTGTTAGTGGTGCCAGTCTCTTCATGATGCCAAAGGGACAAATATCCACCAGCTTCCCACTGCCCATGCCAGGTACAGCCAAACCTCCCAGTGTAAGTGGAATGGCAAGTGCAATATCACAGCCACCTGCCGCTGGAAAATCACCAGAGAAGCATGCTGATGAATGTGACAAAGAAACAGATGGGGAGGGCACTACCCCGGAAACCAGCTTTACAGATTACAAACCATTGGTTTCTCTGCCTGAGGTGATCACCAAGTCAGGTGAAGAAGATGAAATTGTGATGTTTAACGAACGTGCAAAATTATATCGCTTTGTCGAGAAACAGTGGAAGGAACGCGGTGTTGGCACCATGAAGATACTTCACAATGAGCAGACAGATACTGTACGAATACTGATGCGTCTTGATCAGGTGCTGAAGGTTTGTGCCAATCATTGCATTAAAGCAGACATGGATATTGATTACAAGGATTCCAGTGATACCAAGACTCTCACTTGGAGAGCAACAGATTATACAGATGAAGTGCCACGTCTGGAACAATACTGTTGTCGCTTCAAGACACCTGAAATTGCATCTGATTTCAAGGAAACTTTTGAAAAGGCAAAACTGATTGCAGAGAGAAATGTAACCCCAAACAAATCAAGGGTAACACAGGCTGATGGTGGTTTGAAAGACACCCCACCATTATATACTACATCACAATCATCAGAGCCTGTATTTGGAAGTGGTGTAGCATCATCATCTGGTAAATCTGTTTTTAGTTTTGGATCTACCACTTTTGGAACAAAGCAGACGACTTCAGCTACAAATATGTTACGGTCATTTGCTTTGAAGAGTTCAGAAGAGAAAATGGGAAAGCATCAAAAGGTTTTTGGAGGATTCACTTTCACATCGCCTCCTCTGCTCACAAATAACATTCCTACTGTCTCAAAGGCCAAACCGGATGATGAAACATTGAGCAAAAATGATGACAAACCGAAACCTTTTGCTGGATTTTCTTTTGGCTCTAGCCCCCAGAAACCAGGATATGGTATCAAACTTGATTTTAACCAGAGGTCAAGCTCACCAGCTTCTGCTAAGTTAGCAGCTGAACCTATTGAAACAACTGATTCTATTTCTGGGAAACTGAGTAAACAGGTGAAAGGTGAAGAAAACAAAGATGATTTTGAACAAGGAAATGAGAAGTTGTTTGGAGAACAAGGAAAGCTTTATGTAAATAATCCAGACTCAAAAGAATGGAAGGAACGAGGAATAGGTGAGATACAAATCCTGAAAGACAACACCAAAGCCATGTACAGGATTTTAATGCTGAGAGAACAATCACAAAAAGTCTGCGCTGATCACTGCCTCACAAAAAACATGAAATTGTTGCGGATGGATGGGAACAAAAAGTCATGGTGCTGGTTTGCAGAAGACTCTGTGAATGAAAGTGAATCATGCATTGAACAATTTGCAGTACGATTCAAAACTGAGGAAGTGTCATCAAATTTCAGGAAGGTGTTTGACGAATGTGTTGCTGCTTTATCTGCCATTTCTGAGAAAAGTTCAGTAACAGTTCCAGATCAGACTGGATCACTGGAAAGTCAGTTCAAAAAGAAGCCAGGAGCATGGATTTGTGATGACTGTTATGTTGTAAATATGGCTGACTGCAAAAGGTGTGTTGCCTGTGAAGCATTGCAACCTGGTGAAAAGGAGGACACAGTTCCAGTGATGTCTTCTTCAAGTATCATTTTAGGCACAACGGGAGGCTTTCAGTTTACTGGCAAGACTGATCAGTCATTCAGTTTCAACAAAGGTTCGTTTCAACCAGGAGCCACTTCAACCACCACTACCAGCACATCTAGTTTCACAACAGCATTTGATTTAACCAAATTTGGAACCTTTCCTGCAAACCCTGAAACAAAAACAGGAAATGATGTCCTGAAAAAAATCAGTGACTGCAAAATGTGTGTTGCCTGTGAAGGATTAAAACCTGGAAAAGGAAAAGAGTCCGTTAAACAGAGACAACCAATGAGAGACCCGTGCTTAGATGTGACAACATCTGTAACTGGATTTAACCAGATGCACAGTGAGTCACCTGATCATCAGATTCCGGGGCCTGGATTATTTTCAGCCTCAGATGCTACCATGAAATGGATTTGTGATAGCTGTTTTGTTGTAAATAAGGCTGACTGCAAAAGGTGTGTTGCCTGTGAAGCAATAAAACCTGGTGAAAAGGAGGACACTGTTCCAGTGATGTCTTCTTCAAGTATCATTTTAGGTACAACAGGAGGCTTTACGTTTACTGGCAAGATTGATCAGTCATTCAGTTTCAACAAAGGTTCGTTTCAACCAGGAGCTACTTCAACTACCACTACCAGTACGTCTAGTTTCACAACAGCATTTGATTTAACCAAATTTGGAACCTTTCCTGCAAACCCTGAAACAAAAACAGGAAATGATGTCCTGAAAAAAATCAGTGAAAAGAAAAATGAGAAAATAGATACTGGAAAAGCTTTCGTGGATAAGTCTAAACCTATGTTTGGCAAATTGGCATCAAAGTCATGCTCAGTAGCTCGAAGTGAAACAGTTACTACTCCAAAATCAACTGCTGCAGTGTCTTTCTCATTTAAGTCACCTGATTCAGGAAAGGATACACCTTCATTCAAACTTTGTGAAAATAGCTCATCAGTTCTAGTATTTGGTCAGTTTAAGCCTGGAGTCTTTGGGTCTTCTGTGGTGTTTGGAGCTCTTAGCGATATGGAGATACTATCCACTTCCAAACAGAATAAATCCAGTAAGGGAGCACATGAAAGTGGTTTACTTGCTGAACAAACTAATGGGGCACCTTCTGTAGCAACAGGTAACACAACTTGATATAATGTATCTAACTTCTGCTATAACAACATAGGAATTAATAGGTTCTTATCACTTTCAGTTCATAAACAAGTCATTAAAGAAGACTTTACTATGTTTGTTAGAATGTAGGTTTTACCGAACAACGTGTAGATGCTGCTATTATTCTGTATAACAAGTACACATATTTCATGTATGACTTGGTTTTTGACATTAAATCTCTTGGCATCGAGAGGAAGTGATAAAATTGACTCTCAAGATACATCTGTAGTTGCAGAATCTAAACTTTTTAAACTGACACATTTCTAGGGATAATTTTCTATTGTATGACACATAATAACTGACCTTACACACTCGCGTGTGCGCGCACATGCACACACAGTCAGTTATGGGGATAACATAAAACCATATGAATTAATTTTACTATGGTTTTGCAAGAACCGTTCAGTGTTATGAAATTAAAATGCCTCTAGACTCTGACCTTGCAGGATTTCCATGATTTCTTAGATGTGATTGCTTAAAATTCTAAATGACATTTACAATAAACTCTTATGAAGGAAAACATCAAGGAATGATTGCTGATTGCAAAACAAATCTATCATAAAATTTTGGTTGCGTCACAAGACTTATAAAAGCCCATTCTTTTTGACCGTCATGTCCTGGAGACTCCTCATTTTATAACCATTTATTGGCATGTTTCTGGAGGGATCCAGTTGGGTCTTCTCCAGAGTAGCTTAGTACCAGAAGTAGGATTGTGTAAAGGCCATTTAAATAAAATGTTATGAATTGATTATTTAAAATATTATGTTACTACCATGTCTATTGTTCATCAATACAAAAATTTACATTAGAGTATACAATATGGACAGGTTAATTAGGATGAAAACAGATTGTGTTTGGATCAACTCTATGTAGATTTCTAATTTGAATTTTTACAGCCAATAGTAGTAAAAACCTTTACAGCTGTATGTAAGGTTGATCTATTCGACATCAAAGACTAAATGTGATAATAAATCATGGATTCACTCTGAAAATATGTACATCTGTTGTATGTTATTCTAAGCAGAACAAACTGTAGATCAGAAATTACAGAAAGGCCAAAATAATGTAGAATGAATTGTATATTAATTAAATTTGGCATATGGTAAGATTATAAAATCAAAGTAAACAGGTTTTTTTCTTCTCAAGTATTACTTTTTTGCTACTTTATTTCAGTAAAGACACCAGAGAAGACTGCTGATGTTAAGGATCAAGTGATGGATGTTACTAAGACTGGAGCAGGTAACTAGAAATGCTACTCATATTTTTTAAATTGAATATATAGGATTACTTGAACATTGGTTAATAAACTGAGAATGTGATTTATTATTATTATTATACCAAACTTATAAAGCGCTCTTTTCATACTTAAAGCCTGTTCAAAAGCTCTGTACATAAAATTATGGAAAAAAAAATATAGGATATAACAAATATATGATTAATTAACAACAAAGTAAAATGTCATATAGGAATAAATGTATCCTGGTGTATATATATATATATATATATATATGTGTGTGTGTGTGTGTGTGTGTGTGTGCACATGCATGTTGAGGGTTTATATAAATATATTCTTTTATAGTACTATCAAATAAAAGTTAATTATTTAGATGAAATATTAACATATTATATTTATTAATCATGCCATTTTCATTTCAAATGAACATTTAATGTTTGGTTACTTGTTTCATCTTCTAAAGATTATTACAGTCTAAATGTATAAACAAAATCAAAATCAGTATTGATGCAGCACTTTTCTATAAGATTACAATTTTACAGATTCGACCACTGATGGTGAAATAATACAGTTTGGAAATTCTTCTATGTTTGGTGACTTTGCTGCATTGGCTGCCAAAGCTGGAAATACATTTGCATTTGGAAAAGGTTCCAGTTAGTATCTTCCTTCTTGATAATGTATCTTATATATATATATATATATATATATATATATATATACTGAATATAAGAATCATGCTTGAAGGATGGGATAAATATCGGTGGGCTGGTGATTTTTGCTGGTAAACGTTCAATTTGCATTATGATGGTCACGTGACTCAAATACTCTATCCTGATTGGTCAATTATCTTTGTTTACAGTAAATAAAAACACATAGTCTTGTTTATATGGTAGATTTATCTGTCCCTTTCCTGTTTATTTATTTGATCACTGTGCTTTTTTGCATTTTATGTTAATATTATGATATAAATATGGATTTCATATATCCTATTAACTGTATTCCTACTTTGCTTGAGGAAATACATGCAGTTCTTGGTAACTTAATAATTGTGTTTCTACCTTGAGTTTGAGAGGCAGTTCTCCTCTATGAATAGCATTAAAGCTTTGTTGAGGAACTCCCTTGGCCAGGATAATCTATGTGATTTAATGCTTATTGTATGTGCATTTACTGTAATTATAAATTATCTGTTTTACTATATCTTCTCTCTTTACTGTTTGCAATATTTTCTTCAGTAAACTGGTGTAGCAGGAAATCACACACCCTGTAAATCACAAACCCCCACTTGTGATTTCCTAGGAAATCACAAACCCTTGCTGGAATTCACAACCCCCCCTTATAATTTAGCGCACATACCAGTAGTGATGGTGTTTTTAATTGCATCTAACCATAAGCCTTCCTGCCATATGTGATTTAATATGAACAACATATATTTGTATGTTAGAAATGGATCAAATTGTAATTTGCACATATTTTTGCACAAAATTAATTATGTTTGTGTTTAAGAATGGTTTAAAGTACAGTATGTTTGCTGAATTGCAACAAATTGTATTTCATCTCATAGGTCAGGTTTCAATCTAATAAAAAAAAAGGAATATTAAAATATAATTTTAGAAAAGATTATCCCATTTCTTCATGGGGTAAAATACACTGCCTCTATTTCTAACCTCTCCCCATCGAACCTGTATTCATTCAATAGTGTCACAGAACAATGGAATAGCTGCCCCATTTCTATTTTCCCATATTCTATGTTTTAACTACAACTTTTTCACCCATCAGCTCAAATATATTTATTGTTTTCATGCATTTTAAGTAATACCACAGTTGTGATTATATTTTACCTCTATTTGAGGATCATTACCGTAAATATTACTGTCTGTTTAACTGGTACTAATTAATACATTATAATTTTAATCATGTATGACATTTGCTTTTATTCACTATAATTATTGTTTGCACCATTCTGGTTTAATTTTCATCATGTTCATTTCTCTTTCTTTTACTCTTACATATATTATTGCAATTATGTATGACAATGACTTCATTATGACTATCCTACAGTTGTAAGAGTGAAATAATATAAAAATTATTACATTGATAATTGTATTTCAGGTTCAAAATCACCTGGTTGGAAGGGTGCCGGTAGTACTCTTTTTAGTTGTGCCCAACAAAAACAAGAGAAACACATGCAGAATGGAGGTGATGATGACAATGAAGATGTTGAAGAAAGTCCCGATATACATTTTGAACCAATCGTTCAGTTGCCTGAGGTAGTTGATCTGAAAACGGGAGAAGAAGAAGAAGAGAAGTTGTTTTGTCAACGTGCTAAATTGTATCGATTTGATAATGGTCAATGGAAAGAACGTGGTGTTGGGGAAATGAAAATCCTGCGGAACGAGAATACAGGTTTGCTTTCTTCATTGTTTACATACATTTTGTCAAATGTGGCATACCCCACTAGCTGTATTCCGCATGGAATTTACCAGTCGGAAAAGACAACATCTTAGATTAAATGGTGCTGAAGTATTTAGTTTTTTTACACATCTTTCGTGTAAAACAAATAATATGATTATAATACTGATAAGGTATACAATATTTTGGCTTTGTACAGGTCGACTTCGTCTGTTGATGCGCCGTGAGCAGGTACTGAAAGTAGTGTGTAACCATTACCTGACAGCAGACATGGTACTAAAACCTTTACAAACATCGGAAACTACATGGTGTTGGTATGCTGTAGATCATACTGAAAATGAACCTAAAAATGAACAGTTTGCATTACGATTTAAGGTATGTTAATTATATTAATAAATACAGTACAGTAATCTAGTATATTTGCGGTTTAGCTCTCCTAAGCATAAACAAACAGAGACAAGATTGTCATGACATGTCCAATTTTAGAAGATTTTATGTTTTATTAAATATGTGGACTGGTTGGATCCTGAATCAAATAATCTGTATGCCATGGTACTAACTGGTAGATGTGTTGCTGCAATATATTTGGATACTTTTGAAACTGTGTACTTTCTTGGTGTCATTGAAGAGAGAGAGGAGATGGAAAAAGTTATATCTGCTACATTGATTTCTTAATTCTTTGCATATTCGTATCTTTTACTCATTTAAAATTATTTGTCGGTTACAAATCAATCAGACAGTTTAAGATTATTTACATCTTTGAATAGTGCAAAAAGTAAAGAAATGAAGAAATTAATAGTTAAAATGTTTTGTAGCTTTTAGATATATATATATATATATATATTATTTGGTATTTCTTATACTTTGTAGTATTATATGAACCCTGTTATTAATCAATACCTTCAGATTAATTATTGCTTACAGTTATATGAATTATTATTTTTCTTGTTGTAATTAATTGTTTCTTCATTTCTTATTTTCACATTTAGAGTAAGGAACTGGCAGCTGTGTTTAAAGAGAAGTTTATTGAATGCCAGGAAAAACTAAGAACAGAAGGTGTGTATTAAACAAAAATATAAAACAGTGCCATATGCCTTATCAATATCACAAAGTTGTTGAGATTGGTTTTCAAATCGGGGAGGGCATCTCCATGATCTAACAGGTAGCACTTTGAATCATGGATCACTACCACAATAGAACTGGGCATAACAAACCTACTCGCTACAGAAATGGTGACAACAGAATTCACAAAGAACACTTGTCTTCATCACGAGGACCGATGAAAGATCCGGACAGAAGACTCTGGAAGACTGCGGTCAATGGCCTATGTTCCAGGAGGGATGATGGGCATAAGAAAGAATGAATAAATCACTAAATTAACCAAAGATACAGACCAATTCTGAGAAAACTGCCGAGGCATGCTGAGTCTATATCATGGATACACATGAGTCATGCATGATGTCACACATGGAACCCACTTATAAAAACACTGAAAACAATCCTTGATTGACAGGCTTTTATTTTTTTATCAAATAATTATGTGCGACAGCTGGGATAGCACTTCCATTGCAAGTAATTCAGAGGAAGAATATAACCTTGAACTATGCACTGGTATCCTGCTTTATGAATTACTTGCTTGTAGTATATTGATTATTTAATTGCATTATGTCCCAACATAGTGTACATAATCATATTTATATTAGATATCTCATAATAAACACTGATAAATTGTAAATACAACACACCAATGATTTGTGTTTTTATTCACATCTATGAACAATGCACTACATGGTAAAACAATTACTTTCATCTTTTGACATATTTGATCACTGCCTTTTAAAGTTAATTTTTCTCAAAAACTAAATGTAAAATCTCCACCTACATAACCTAACAAACAACTAAATTCATATATTACTCCCTCTGAACAAAGATTTCTTGCAATACAGATATCTACTTCTTAATGTCTAGACAAGAAAAAACTCAATAGAGGTAAGGATACCTGGAAATCAAATCCCTAAGCACTGAGTTGCAAAGCCATTTCTGTGCTCTTCAATAACTTCTTGCCGATTTGGCTGGATCTCGCCTGATGCCAGGGACTGCAATTCATCAAATGAGCTTTGAAGAGCTGCTGGACTTTCATGATAACTTGATAACAGCTCTATCATCAGAATCTTTGTATTGTCTGCAATTGATTGACACTGCTATAATAAAATGAACAAACCCAAATTCACTAATTTTTAGACGTCCTTTAATTCATTTGTTTTCTAAATAGATTTTTTTTAAATAAGTTTAAAGAATTCTCTATAACTATTAATGTACACAGGGGTACTACTATACTTTAGGACTAAGGACTCGCATGTACCCTATGTTGCTGGAGTTAAGCACCCGGCACTTGGTGGCAACGGTCACAGGTTCTAACCCAGCAAGAGGTCGACGCTTTTCCAGATCGTGGGTGGCTGACCCCTGTAAAATGGCGTTGCCGTCTCCACTGAATTATTAGAAATAAAGGGGGACGTTAAATACCCCCTGAGGCCGTAAAACACTCTGGCAGTGACCACCCTCAGGGTATTTCGGCTCCATCTTTCCGTACTGCTCCTCTATGAGTGGCGAGGGTGGAGTTTTTCCAATCACTCCAACATAGAGGCTGTGCTGAATAAGCGACAGCCTGGGATTCTCCCCGAACAACAAAACAAACAGGTGCGATACATTGGCAGTGCCACCAGTGTCAACACCCAGTACCAATCGTGGGACCAGAACCATCAGTGGAACCACCAGTAGAACCAGTACCACCCCGCAGTCTGTATGCCGGTGACCTGGAGGACTTTGTCCAACCCGAGGCACATCATGAACTAACCAGAGATGGAGCTACCCATCCCACTTCCACATCCCGTTGTGGCTGAGCCTGGACCCATCACCTACACACAAGTTCCAGCCAGCACTGAGCGTGGAAAGGCAAGTTTAGTGGACAGTTTGGGATACGCATACACCCTTAAGGTTGACAAGCGGCGACCTGGCACTACGTGGCGATGCGCTTTCCGTAGCAAATCTCTCACCTGCAAAGCTGCTGTATACTTGTCAGAAATGACAGAGATGGTGAGTTCGTCCGTGGTAACCAGCCACACGTCAGCGATGCACAGCCAGACCGACAGACTGTGCTCGGAAGTACGACGGAATGTAAAATCCATAGCTGTGAAGCGTGTCTTCAAATCAGCCACCAAGATCGTGGGTGAGGTACACGTAACTTGTGATATGTTGTGACAAAATGTGATATAATGAAAATATGGTGTGGTTTGTATTTTATAAATCGTCTTTTATAACACAGACACACGCACACACATGGTTCACGTTAATTCACCTGAAATAATATATATATATATATATATATATATATATATATATATTTAAAATTGGCTTCTTAACTCGTTGTATACAGGTGTTGCTAGATAGCGTTCTCCCAGACCATGTATCCAAGTCTGCCTAGACCAGCGCACCTTGCAGCATAGGCCAAAGTTAAACGTCGGAAAACCCGTCCAAAGAAGACCCACGTGACCTAGCATTTCACATTGATAGGGAACACATTGCCGAGGGGTTCCTACAGCGAGATATCGCCGACATCTATTCTTCGCGACACTTCACATGCTGGCCCTGCTTGGATGAGCGCGTACTTGGTACGTGAATGCCACATTCAAGTTGGCGAAGGAACCATTTCAGGCTGTCTATCGGAAGATCCAGGAGCTTGGATTATAAGTTGCCTACAACTTTGTGGAATTAATAAGTTGCCGGCAGATATTAGAAATGCGTGGTCCCCTGAAAATTTTAAATTCGTCCTATAGATAGATACACGTGTTCAATGTTGCTTTCACAGATAAATAATAATTATCTTTTAAATCTCTTTTTACAGACATATTATTTGGGGTATTTACTGTATTACATATTATTTGTACAGCACCTTTGAATGTCTCCTCCTAATAAGGACATGGAACCGACGTTTCCATATTTTAGAGTGTAACAGACCTTGCCAACTAATATTCGCGGGCTTTTACAATGTGGTTTTCAATGTAGGCCGGATTCTTGTTCTGAACATCTCGGTTTGAACAACGATCTATTGCGTAATACAGTTGGAATTCGGATAGGAAAATACTTCTAGTGATAGATTAGTTTCTTGTTGTTCAGCATATTCTATTATTAAATGTTGTTATTGTCAACTAAGTGAAAATATTAGATGAAATATTTCTTTAGCGAAGTCCGCTAGTATCGGTTATCGCTTGAAAATTGAAATGACGAAAGACAGTTTATTTACATTGTAAAATCAGCTCTTGGTTCACGTTAATTCACCTGAAATAATACGACCTGATTGTAGTGGTTCGAAATCCTGCCGACAGATGTCACTATAGCTTAATTGGCAAGGTATATTTGTACATTAATGTGTCGTGTGGGGAAAAACTGACTTGTGCGCCACGCAAGTACGACCGGCCAAGTCGCACAGGTGAAATCTCAGCCACAGGTGCAGTCATTCTACGCAAGGTTTCTCACCAGGAGAGCGATCAAGTCCGCCGAAGACTTGGCGGCAGTGCCGTTTGCTGATAGGTGTCAACAACTTGACAACATCATTCTGGCACTTGGCATGGACCTGTGCTTCATGCTAGCAAACGATGATTTGGAGGAGGCCACTGCGACACGCATCTTTGACAGTGTGCGCAAGTTCTACGTTGCCGTTGTCAACAAGACTATCAAGATCTTCCCATTCCACGATGACGTGTTGAGGGACCTTGCTGCACTCAGTGCTTCGGGAGTCCTGGAATTCATCTTCTGTTCGTGAACTGGCTATTCGCTTTGGTCTCGTGGCAGATGAACATCATGACGCACTCGTCGCTGAGTTTCGGGACTGCCACCTGACTTCTTACGATGAGCTGTGGCTCTACACTGCTAATAGTCGTGTCGACACGTTCTGGGTAGAGATGGCAAAGAAGATATTTGCTGGTGGAATGCGCTTTCCACATTTAGCATATCTCATGACAACACCGTCGGTAAATTATCGCCCAAAGTAATGCTGATAGCGAACCCATCTTCTCCGTGTGCCCCAAAATTGACACCTATGCTCGATCACAGCTTGGCAACGACACTCTGCATGCTCTTCCTTCATGCAAAATCAATATGGATGAACCGTTTCAGCCAGACAGCGAAATCGGGAAAGTCTGCAACGTGGAACTATGTGAAAGACCACCAGTGATAGTGATGTGTAGACCTCTTCTGGTGTGATTTTGTGACTTCTTGCTAGATCTGTGTTATAATAGTATCTGAAATGAGGTATATGTAAAGATAACACAGTCTGTCTTTACAAGTGTTTAACATGTTTGTAATGTAATTTTTTCTAGATATGCATTGACACATACTTTATTATAATATGTTTTAGGCAGTGCATTTGTTTTTACAAAGTGCAATAATTTGATATTGTGACCTTAACATGTTTTTAATGTTAATTTTGCTAGATCTGCATTCACATGCTCTTTTTTTCTTCCAGCCCATTGGTTTTTATAGAGTGTAATAATTTGAGATTTTGTGTTTAACATGTTTTTTATGTTATTTTTGGTAGTTCTGCATTGACACATACTTTATTATCTTTTTTTCTCTCAATGTATTAGTTTTTATAAGTGCATTAATTTAAGATTGTGTGTTTTAGATCGAACATGGATATTTTGTACATCTGGTGGCATGCAACTATTGCACAGTTGGTAATAATAAAACTTGATTGTTGTGATCTAAGGAATTTTTTCTCTTTCTTGTCTGTTACTATAGTATTTATTAGAATAATTATCTGAGACCCTTCAATTTACCTATAAATCTACTGTTTTGGGCATTTGTGAAATTATTATTATTCTTGTTACCATAATTGTGGTATTGTTTTTCACCAAATCTTAATAGGGTAATCAGCTTATTATTTACACTTTGTATTTAGTTTCAGCTTCATTTGACCTGCGCTTTATAAATATCTTGCATAGGTTGTTTTTCTTCTTACAATTAAACATTTACTAAGACTGGAGTTAACCAATGTGTGTTGTTTGATTTACAACTTGCGTTCATCTGAATAATAGGACGACAGATATTGAATAGTCTATCTTAGTAAACATACAGTAACAATGGTATGTGCTATAAGCTGCATTTACATCATTAGAGTTAGTTACTTCAGTCCAATCAAGACCCATTAACCTGTTAGATAACATTTCAATTTAATTTTCACAACAACATATCATTTGCTAGATAACTGGCCAATAATATAGAATATTATTTAGAAACAAGAGCGCGACAGTTCGTTGCCATATGGTTGTTAAGCGGGCAGGCATTCTTAAAACTAAAGCTTAAAACCATACCGCTTGCTAAACTAAACTGTCACGTCCCTCGGTTGTCAAGATGATATATATATATATATATATATATATATAGACATATATCTTCTTTGTTTTCTGTAACTTTGCTGCTTCTTTGGTTTTCTTTTATTCTCAGCTTCTGTCATTACTGAAAGCCTCTTATAAACCATCTTTAACTAAATTAAATTTTCAATTTCCCTCAAAATATATATATATATATATATATATATATATATATTTATATAGCCGAGGGAAATGGTAAATTTCTACTTTAGTGCTGCATGTAAAAATTACGAATACCTGAAGTGTTATGTTTAAATGTATTGGCATCTTAACAAGGAAACAATTATCGTAAATTGATTCCCATTTGGTGCAATTTAATAGTGATCATCAGTTAGTAAAATGATAAACATTCCGCATGAAAAGTACATCTATTTAGACTGAGCGTACCTACGTCACAAATTTAAATGCCTAATCTGGTAGGCAGGGCTATTTCGGCCACTGTTTACATACATTTTTTGAGAGAAGTTAATTACCAATTACAAGCATACAATCGACTAACTGTGTGTCAGAAATCAACGATTATATACCTTCAGTACAGATTTGCGTCAAAAATATACAGTTCAGTGTTATCCACAGAAATGTATTCAAATTCGGTGTTACTTAAAAATATCCGGGAATGCACCTGGTGTCTTGGCAAGATCATTAGGGACATAGTCATAAAATATCTGAAATACGGACAGGACACTATGGAATTTTTTGTTTAACCTACAATAACATTGAATAATGACATTTATATTGGCTTTTCAAGCTTAAAACTGCCCAACCGGGTAAAATTACCCTTAATTACCCTAATACATGTATGTTTTAAGGAATGACTCATGATTTTTTTCCTCTTCAAGGAGGTGACATTAGATATATCTGAAATTTTTATCAAAAGTGCTAAATTAATTTGTTCATATTGGTTAATTGTTGCATCAAGCTCTAAATCAGTTACTTTTTATCATATGATATGGAAAATTAATCCATAGATAACTTATTTATGTGCTCAGTCAGTTTAAATTACCAATCCTTTTATCATAGTTTATAAATGTTGTAATATTGCTTGAGCCTGTACTTCCACAACTTTTGATTATTCACCATTGGCAAAGGTGTGTAAAATGTGATCCATTTAAAATTGTTACTGGTCAGAATCAACGATTTTTAATTATATCACACTATGGATAGCCATTTTTTTTTTTGGGGGGGGTTCTCAAAAATTAATAAAATATTGTTTATAGTTATATATGTGCCTTTTTCTTTATATTATGGTATGCATAAAGGTATATTCAAATATAATTCCCATTTAATCCATTTCTAGAACCTATGTTAAAGACTTTTATGAAACGTACCTTGATGTTGTGTAAATTAGTGTACACGTCTTTGGCCTTAATTATCTCCGGTGCCGTAAAAGGTCATTCATTTCTGCATATCGCATTATATCGATGTACACTACTCAATTTCCTAGCTAATTATTCATCATGGGCCAAAATGCAAATCCAATTTATAATGTGCCTGTATATTTCCACGTGATGAATATATCCTTTTCAGAGAGGAATTAAGACATTTATAAGTGATCATAGAATGCTTCACCAGAGGTATTATATATGCATGTAAAGTAATATTTCTTAGATGTGTCAAATTATATTATATGAATATGAGTTTTATGTTTCAAATCAACATAATTTAATTTTGTTAAAGCAAAACAGCATCAAGCTTTTTAACACTGACCCAACAATGGATTTCTATAGTGATTCAAGAATCAAAATTTATACTTAGATCCAAGTTCTTTATTCAATCATAATCGAAAGTAGAGCTGTTATCTAATAATCTCGCGACAGGTTGGTAAACATAAACCCAATACGACTTGACCTAATGTTATAAAGGGGTATTTTAAGGTAATTTCAATAATATATGTGTGTGTGTGTTGTTTCACTTCAATCGTTTAATTGTGTTTCCATTATAACTTTATTTATTAATCATTTCACACTATTGTCACCTTCTATTAATTCAGTTAAAATGACTGGTTGATAATACAGAGAAATATATCTATAATAGCGGTAATCATTTTGTACAAACGCTCTATAAGCCTAACTCGGTGGAAATTCCAACCTGGGAAAATACACGGAAGTATTTATAATGTAACCTAACATATGCGATATAGAGACGTTGTTGTATTTGGGCGGTACACATTTCGTTGGATTTTGGCAAGAGATATGTCATTTCCAGCTGAAAGGCAATCCGTAAATGAACGAGATGATTACATGGATTGTTTATTGTATAAAGCGAAGTACAGCGTGGCGATGCTTGCTAAGGAAACGGGCAGTTATTAAGATGCCATGACACTGTTCTCAGAAGTGCCATGGCCGGAAGCGAGAACCGGGGAATGTCAAGTTAGTATCGTAACATCATAAATGAATAATTCGTAAAAGATCATTTATTAAGAATAGTTATATATATATATATATATATATATGTGTGTGTGTGTGTGTGTGTGTGTGTTGTGTGTTTTAGCTGTGTATAATAAGGCACAGGCACAGAGAATCTCGAACTGTGAATTCAAACTCTGGACGTTTCTTCAGGGGACTGAATCCAGAGTGGCGACTTTTTCTTGCTGAGACATGTGTAATGTCTCACCAGTCCCTAAGCCGCCAAGCAAAATCAAAATACGAATCACCTACAGCCGTGGAGTTTGGGTGTAAAACACCCAAGTCAGATCACGGCAGTAGTGAGAATGTTTAGCTTAATTATCTAAGCAGCCCTATTTATAGCTATTTTTCAATTGCTGTATCTTTCTTCAAAGCAATACTATATAAACCATATAACCCAATTGTCACTGTCTTCAAAGATCAGTTTTTACAACGGGCAGGCGTCATGAAGCGATTACTATTAAAACTGTTTATCTTAATTACTATTAAAAGACTGACATCTGCGCTGAAGTCTGGATATACAGGAGAACTTGTGTGGATGCTGGCCATAAGATGAGTACAAATGATTGACTCAGGAAGGTGGGCCGACTACCAAAATATCTCTGTTTGATTCAGGTTAATAAAGATGAGAAGTCAGTAAGGTTCATTTGGTGCAGAAATATGAACTGAATCTTGTTATCTATATTGATATTAGTAGAAGTGATTGCATAAAATATAAATGCAATAATATCAAGGCGACATTTGTCGATCGTGCTGATTCACAATTGTTAAATTAATTACTGTATTCAAATTATAATCAATTCTTAGCCAAATGTTTCTTGTGAGAAGCGCTACCCTGACAGTTAGCATAAATATTTGGCCGTATATTAAATGAAATGAACACTTCCTTGTTTGCACAATCAAGCACAAAATATCGTGTGACTAAAACGCATGAATCGAACACACGGTTTGTAGATGAGAGATGCGGCCAGTGTTCAGAGTGAACAGTCGGGTGGCATATTCAGATTATTTCGCTTTGAATTAAATGTCTAGAATTCGGGACCAATGCCTGGCATCGGTTTGGACAATATGCCGATTTTACAGTGATCGGTATTTACAGTTTCAACTGTACACAGGCAAAATATCAACTCCGAAACAGGTTCCTGTTGTAATTATGTTTATGTTTAGTATACGAATATGTCCAAATCATATATATATATATATATATATATATATATATATATATATATATATATATATATATATATATATATATGTTTATCCATATTATTTATAAAATCTATTTTGTATAGGTTTGTTGTTTTCAGTGTCAATAAACGCCGAATACTTTATCTGTATTATCCAGTTATCAATATTTTCGTTTTCTGGGTTAAATCGTACACCTAAATATTTATCTATATTTACTATCTTGAGTCATTGTTGGTCATCTCTGAAATGTTACAATAGCAAAACCTAAAAATTTAGCACAAAATAAATTAACATGACCAGAAAACTAATATAATTATATAAAATATATATATATATATATATATATATATATATATCAGACCGATTTGCCGTTATTTTGTTTTACACCAAAATATATCAATCATGTTTTTTAACTGGTAGCCTGCATTTCCGTTTTGTTTCTATTTCAGCGTTACTACCAGCTATCAAAAACATCCTTAGACAAGTCACTTATACGAATATTTACGTTTGAGAAGAGTTGAACATCGTTTCAAACACATCCATAAATAACTTATTGAAGAAGATTCCCACGTGAGTTTAAACATTAACAAGCATTTCGCGAATGTGTGTTTTAGGGTACATAGTAAGAGGCAACAGGCACAGAGCATCAACATATCTAAACATCCTTCGAAACCTACCTCCATAAATCTAAATACAACTATACATACGTTAATCTAAAAATAAAATGTTCCATACCTCCACATATTGATAGATGTGTGCGTATACCTAAGCATGTGTCTGGTCTACTCATCAGCCTGTGGGAACCAGCTAATTCGCTTTTCGTACGCGACAAATATGTCATGCCCACAGGAAAGCGGCTACATGCAGGCTACGTACAAAAAGCGGTAAAATCGCTTTGGATCACAGATCACCACCACCTGAGTTCGAATCTTGGCGTGGGTATATCCTCAAACATACACATACACACACTTGTAGATTGTGATATGTTCATTTTTGGGTATATTTATCTATTTCTCTATAGTCATGTAACAGAATTCAACACTATCATCCTGAAAAACACGCCAAAAGGGTTCGACCAGCCGACCTTTAGTGAAAGTAAACACGTATACTATATTATGGTTTTCTAGCATTGTGTGCGTGTGTGGAATACATATATCAAATATTGATTGACTGTAATAAATAGAGTAATTGACAAGCCTCTTACCTCTTACCATTCTAGATAATTTAAGACAAGATGTTTACAACAGGTATTTATCCCGTCCTCAATGTATGTTCAAATGTCAAACGGCTGATACGAAGCCACGCAGTGCGACTTCATTTAACCATGTAGAGTACATCACAAACATATATATATATATATATATATATATATATATATATATATATATATATATATATATATATAAAATTAAACCCATAATAGGACAATAATAAGGTAAGTGGAACAGCATACCTGAATTACATATAAGAACTGTGAATGATATTATATTGAAATTGTGATATATATTACATTAGGAGGAGGGTGCTAAGAAGAATAAAGTCCAATTAGAAATCATGTCAAGATCGATCACCGACCTATCAGAAGTTATGAGGAAATCTCTCAAAGCAACCAACGACTTGAGGTAATATAAACGGTAATATAAAAATATGCGGGTTTGTTCGGGGGGGGGGGTATTTTGTGGTTGTTTTGTTCCAATTACGGCTTCACGGAAATAATCCTTGCTAAAATAGTAAGTTACCCCCCCAATTAATTGTAATTAGCTTTTAATATACATAGACAGTACACAAAAACTACGCAGGATATATAATCTGCAGTAGAAAGGCCATTTGTAAGGTTTCTAAAAATACCTGTCATCATTTTTTGGCAATATGTTTTGAAGTACCTGTATATTCATTGGTAATAATTCGTTTGTGAACATTTTCGCTTGATTTGTCTGGTAAATGTTGCCAGTATGAGCGATTACGATATGGATGTTTTACTACATTTTGTGTATCTTTTCCCATCTTTTGAACGGAGCCAATCGCACTACTCCTAATCGTTCTGTTCCGAAGACAATATTTTACCTTACCGCTGATTGCAAACTTCGATATAGCTCGTCATTCTAAATCATATAACTGTTTTTTTTTAACGTTACGGTCGAGAGCTTAATCCCGGCTAAAGTAGTTGTGGCATATTACTGAAATTGCTACTGAATTGAATAGGGCTCCAAATTCTATTCAATTCGAATTGTTTATTTCAACATTCACGTGACATCATTTTAATCACACCAAACGCACACAGAATGTTGAAAAGGAGGATGCTTGAGGCATTGCTTCTATAATGCTTATATAGTGATTAAGACGGTACTCTTCAGAAAGTGGATACATTTGTAATTGTTTTTATGTGGCACACTTAATGCTTGCTTTACTATGTGTATTGATGCAGCCGGATACTATTTCAATTTATTTTCATCCGTTTTCAGCTGACATGTTATCCAAGTTTTGATATGCTACATTGTTTGTAGGGGTTATTTTTGACCAATGTATTAACATGCATGAACATGTCACATCAGTATGCCGAGCTGCCTACTACCATCTTAAGAACATCCACTGTTTAAAAGCATTCTTGACACAAGAAGCACTTGTAACTGTAGTTCATGCCTTTGTTACATCTCGTATAGACTATTGTAACTCCCTGTTATATGGCATATCTGATTATAACATTAATCGCCTTCAGCGAATTCAGAATAGTGCAGCTCGCATTGTAACAAATACTAGAAAATATGATCATATCACCCCAATTCTTCAAAAACTACATCGGCTACATGTTAGACAGCGTATCCTTTCAAGATTTTGTTAATAACTTATAAATCTATTAACAATATGGCGCCAGAATACCTGTGTGAACTGGTTTCCATTAGAAAGTTATCCCGAAAACTCAGGTCATCCAGTCAGATACTATTGCAGGTGCCAGTGTCTCAGCTCAAGTCATATGGTGATTGTGCGTTTAGTGTTGCAGCCCCCACTTTGTGGAATAAGTTGCCGGCAAATATTAGAAATGCGTCGACTCTTGGAAATTTTAAGTCTCTTCTAAAAACACATCTATTTAAGGTCGCTTTCACAGATAAATAATTATTATCTTTTAAATCATTACAGGGTTTTTACAGACATTATTTGGGGTATTATTATATTACATATTATTTGTACAGCGCCTTTGAATGGCTCCTGCTAGTAAGGGCGCTTTATTAAATATACATTATTATTATTATTATTATAATGCGTCCCCTCTTAACATAACATTACAAAATTTCATGACAATTTTTTTTTAATTAAAAGATGTGGAATAGGCTTAATTATATCTTTATTGAACAACAACAAATCGTGTAATTTTTTAATGATTAATTATTGTAGCAATAACAAATTATTGAGCCCATTGTTTGAATTCCAAAAAGATAAATTATTAGCGGGCATTAGATTTATCATACCATTGATAGAATAACACAGTATCCCTGGATGAGTCCGTGAAGATCCTGAACAACCAAATGGATGAGGTTAGGACATCCTTAGCGCTGTACAAAACAGGACTGGACGAGCCAAAAGGCGAAGACAGCGGGATAGCGAGCAGGGAAGAGACCCGAAGGCATGGACGCCTTTGCCCTGCAGAGAGCGGAAACCAAACGTCTGCAAGCAGTCATTCCACGCCAAAGCCAACCACGGAAATGTCCGACGTTCATTGTGGATTGAGTTTCACAGCTAGGACAGCCGAGAAGCGTGCGAACGGGCGGCCCTCGCAACGAGCAAACACACGGTTTTGTCGAAATCACCAGATAATTGACGGCTCGACACAAACTGCAGCGGCTGATTCTGATACCGGGTCAGTAATGTCGACAGGACAGCTATCCATCAGATATCCACCGATGCTGAAAGATAATGCCGCACCATCCGATAGGTGTAAATTAGTGATTAAAGGAACGCATCCGCTAACTGGTGCACGATCATCCCGGAGACACATCGACGAATATGGTAAGAAGAAATATGGACTCGGCATTGCTGATGAAACACCCTCTACTGGCCACAACAAGCCGTTGATTTCCCTACCTAAGGTGATCCCGACGTGTCATGGGGGAGATGAAACGGCGATGTTTAGCTATCGTGTGAATCGGGACTGTATCGGCGAAAAAGGGTGGAAGGAACTTGGCATGAGAACAATGAAAAGTGAGGAGGGGGATCCGGTGCAAATCCTGGAGATAGCTGCCAACCGACGCTTAAAGGAAGCCAAGACCAACGAATCCAAGGATATAAACAACAGATTACACCGATGGACACGCACGTCGCTTCGATACGCTAGAAGTGGCATCTTATTTCAAAGAAGCATCTGAAAAAGATGAACCCACTTTAAATCAAGACTTGATCCACACGAAGGCAGATCCATCGAAAATGAGAAATATTTCGAAAAAATCCAGATTGTTTGCTACTTTAAACGAACCAAGAGAAACAATATGTAGTACGGCACCAATATCCGAAAAATCGGCTTTCAAACTTGGTTCTCTTAAAACGAATCAAATAGCTTCAGCTGACGTCACGATAGAACCATTTGCGTTAAAGGGTTCCCATAAGACAGCAAAAGAAGAATAGCTCCAAGGTCGGGACGCAGTATCCTTCACGGTTGAAGATGCACGTATTCGTGCGACGAAAACCAAGACACCTAACGAGCGGCCACCATAAATTCCTCGGGCATCAGCGTCATCGATTCTCTCAAAGTCAGCGGAGGAATCCATTAAGACGACTATATGTTCATCTACGAATCTCGATGAACCGGCCGAAACTAAAGAAAGCCATTTTGAACCGGACGATAGCTTAATAACAGTTGAGGAAAATCTAGAGGAACTATTTCGTGAACGAGTAAACCTTTACGGTAATCATCCGAACTCAAGGGAATGAAGGGATGAAGGGATAGGTGAAATAAATATTTTGAAGGAAGACACCGAGGATACATACATAATCTTGATCGGGAAGGGACAACTACAAAACGTCGTTGCTAATCATTACATATCAAACGACGTGAAAATGACCCTGATGGATGATAATAAAATATCGTAGCGCTGTCTTTCAAAGAGATGCGACGATGCTGAATCGTGCATCGAACGGGTTGCTATCCGGTTTAGAACTGAGTAATCGGTGTCGAACTTCAATAAAGCGTTCGATGAGTGTGTTGCCGCTGCGTCTGACGGTTGCGATGACGGTAGGACTTTAGCCGATCAACTTCAGAAGATGGCGGAAGAGTGGATTTGCGATGGCTGCTACGTTTAAAAACGCGCACGACGGCAAAAGGTGCGTCGCTTGTGAGGTATCGAAACCTCGTGTAGCCGGTGGCGCCATTAGGCAGACATCCAAGCCGAAATGTGATTTTCAATTCTGCCGCGAAACCTGGGCTTTCGCGTCATCTCCTACTTCCAGCTCGTCTAGTATCAGAAACACAACAACAACAACAGCGACGACGACGACGACCACAACAACAACATTAGATTCGACCGCACTTAGAAAAGTTCCTTCAGTGTATCAAACGAACTTCGGATAAAGACACTCAGATAAATGTCGGTGAGATGAGGAATGATGAAGTCTCCTCACCGGACACGGGAAATAATTTTACCAATCAGTTTCCACGAAAGATACCAGAATGGACATGTGATCATTGTTATGTGAGAAATTATACCAATGACAAGAAATGTGCTGCTTGTGAAACTGATAAAGACTCAAACACACTAAGATGATGTTGATGATGATGATAGTAGTATTGTTGTTTATTTTATAAAGCGCACGTACTAGCAGCAGCCATTCCAAGGCCCTGTACAGCGATATCCCAAATAATCTGTATGTAAAAACTCAATAAGAGATTTGAACGATAATCACTATTTATCGGTGAAAGCCAGTTTGAAAGGAGAGTTTTCAGAGCCGACTTAAACACGATATTCCAGATGGGGGGGGCGGCCGATGCTTGTATATTTATTTCTAGATGAGGCTAAACTCTGGTGCAACTTAACTGAGAGCAGTATTTATTGGCAGACGGTTATGACTGTTTTGTTTTCATCGGCACTAGACAAATGAGATTAGACAAAATATTACGCAAACACAGAGATTCCTGATGTTACATCCCAGTATCGTTTTTTTTTAAAATTGTAAATGTTACTCTAATAAATGATGGTCTGGAGACTGCCATTTTGACTGTTTTATTATCTTTATTATTGGAGGAAAACAGATAGAAATGCGACATAAGAAGTATTATAAAAATGACAAAATGTGCATCTCCACTACTAACACTCACTGAAGACAAAACAACTGTCGGGGATGTATGTACCGATTCTAGAAGTGAGTGAGTGAGTGAGTGAGTGAGTGAGTGAGTGAGTGAGTGAGTGAGTGAGTGAGTGAGTGAGTGAGTGAGTGAGTGAGTGAGTGAGTGAGTGAGTGAGTGAGTGAGTGAGTGAGTGAGTGAGTGAGTGAGTGTTTCAGTGAGTGTTTCAGTGAGTGAGTGAGTGAGTGTTTCAGTGAGTGAGTGAGTGAGTGAGTGAGTGAGCGAGCGAATCAGTATCAACGGTGGTCATACCCGACGCACCTTTCCGATAACTTACTAGGGAGATAACACGATCGAATGAAACATCCCACAGACAGTGTGGTAACACGTGCCGGAATCGGGTAACCCGATCCGATGGTCATCGTTCAAATATGACGTTGGAGAAGTGGAAACTTCTGACGTCATAAATGTAATAAACAGGAATGTTAGAAGATGGAATAGAGACTGAAATTGGGAATATCTCAAAGTGATATATTAGTGTGTTATTGTGTGCACCTTTGTCCTATCAGCCATGGGCAGCACAAACCATCCGCGAGCCATCATCTTGGCTACATTCCGGGACAACAGATAGACAAAATGAAATACTGAAAGGCCATGCAGTTAGTGTTGTCAATCAGTTTGTAAATGTACCACTCACTAAACCCCCCCCCCCTCTTGACTGTCATTCACCTCGGTGTCAACCCTCATGAAAATTACGGTGGCACCTCCAATGGTCTAGCAGTAGCGTGCTGGACCACAGATCACTACCAGCCGAGTTCGAATCTCGGCGTGGGCATATCTGAGGGTTGCTTCATCGTTGACTTCGCTTCATTACCTTAGGAGGTCGCTCGGTCCATTTAGCCTACCATGTGCCCAAACGTGGCCGTAAAACATCAATCATCAATCATGAAAAGTATGAGTCTTGCATCTCGGAGCGTCTTAAACGAGGCGACAGAAGGAATTCGTGCTAAACAAATACTTGCCAGTACACGATCGGTCAGATCAGGGTTACACGTCACATCGACCCAGTTATATATCGCCCAATCACAAACCAGAAGGCAATTTTTTAAATAATATTCCGATTCCGTGGCGTAATCGTATCTATCCAATAGAAGACCCTACAAAAGATGCGATTATCCGCCAGGTGCCAGGTCATTCGGTCTCACCCGGCCTGTCGCTGCTACACGCTTTAAATAAATAAAACACGCGCTTTCAGATTTATGTTACCATCAATATTTCGAAAGATCGGTATTAAATTATTCTAGCTAAATTAGAATTGTCTATATTTCTACTGATATTTCTACTGGAATTTTAATTTGTTTACGGATGAAAGAAATAAAGCAAGTTCTAAGACCTTGTTAGATGGGTGGTACTGGTGGGTGGTTCTGGTGGGTGGTGGTGAATATAACTGCTGACTTGTAAAATCTTCTATTACAATAGGTGATTGATTATATTTGACCTGTCTCCTACATCCGGGGCACATGATTACTTTTATTTACTTTTTTGTGTGAACCTTCGCACAAGTGCCAGTTATTCTGGCAAATTATGTAGTATTTTCTCATCCGCCCGCCCAGCCCACTCAATTTCCCCACCAATTTCATACTGTTCAGAAACGTGTGTTTGAAATTGTGTATATGCTATGTATGCACACGTAATGTATAGATTAGCTTTATCAGATTTTTGTATGTTCGCTATTCGTAAAACATCTAAACAGTAAATACGCCATTGTGCACTTTGTTAGAAGGTTTTAATATATATATACAGCATATATATCTATATGTGTGTGTGTGTGTATTGTGTATGTGTCCGGGTTTTTAGATTTTCCAATAAATTGGGCCATTTTATAGCTAAACATGAATACTGCGTTTAATATTAAAATTAATCCAAGCTCCCCCCTCCCATTAGTAATAGTCAGTAGGCCAAAATGGTCTATTGAGCGGGGGGAGGAATAATACCCTCCTACCTGAACCTCCTTCGTTCTCAATTAAGGTTATGGTTAACGTGTTAGTTGTATGAGTTGTGTAACTTGATGGTATTTGCTGCTGAGAAAATAAACAGGTCGATGTAAACATACAAACAAGCTGTGAAATAAAACTGACAACATTCGACAAACTCACAAATTGTCGAGTGAATTTTTCCAGTTATGTAAAAATAGTCTGCATATTCAAACTTTGTCGCATTTATGCAGACTGACCGGTGAACATTTGCTACGAAGATGCAAATTATATGTAAGTATGTTTATATATATATATATATATATATATATATATATATATATATATATATATGAGTTTTCGCAAACGTCTGGACATACAGACAATTTGCACGAACCATAATTGGTTAGCAAACATCTAGATGCTACAGATGTATTGGGTTTATTAATATAGTCGTGAGGTCACGTTAGCCTAAATTGCTATATTTATTATGTGCCAATAACCATCGGGAAATTCCTAACAATATGCCGGTTAAATGAATCGAATCGGCTGAAACGCTTCTTTTACGTATGTTCGTATTAATGCAGACAAAGGCTATCAGCGGTTGGCAACTACCTAGCAACATGAAAACGGCAGCAACGGGAGTCAAAGGCGGAAACAATGGATGTGGGCCGCTGTTCTCCGAGAGAGCAGTATTGTTTCACGTTACAGATACAAACAGATGTCAAGTATGTGAATAAAATAAGACAGCAATTTATTGGAAACTAAAACTGACGTCAAGAAACAAGATATATAGCAATAATAATTAAAGAACTACTTAAGTTCGTAATTTCTGCGTGTAAAGTATATATATATATATATATATATAACGTAATTACTAATCTGGTGTTTTTAATCTATTTCATGGCTGGTTTTCTTCTATTTTTGTGACTACAGCACCTAGGATGTGGAAGGCTAGACATTATCTATGTAGATAATGTGAAGGGAGCACGTATTCGCCAAACATCCGAACAAAATAGGATTATTTGTAATCATATAATCTGTCGAGGATATGAACTAAAGTGGTACGTATAGAGTATTCTACATATAGCAGTTCACATTAAAGGAACAGTTCACCCTCGTATAAATACGATCTAAATGTGCGATGCTTATAAAAGTAACCCCGCAAAATCTCACAATAATAATTACGAACTCCATCTGGTATCATAGATACAAGGAAATCATCCTAATTACTTTAGGGTAGCCAGGTCATTTAGTCTACAATGTGCACAAAAGCGGCTGTAAAACATCGCTAATCATCATATAAAAAAACCGGATACGCTGCTCGTTTCAGCGACAGTCAGAATAAAACTTGCGAGTGGATTGCCATCGATTTCTCAACGGGTCAACCCAAACGGCACCATTTCAGAGTACTCTTCGATTCGGCAAATTGCGCCCAAGATTTCAAACGAGTGTTTGACAAGGTGCGACGCTATTTGCCGGTATTTCTTGTATATTATCTCGACGAAAAGAAAGTTTTTAGTAACAGGGGTTTTGATGTTTACTTTATTTATAAATTATCAACACCAGGGCATTACTTCTGTGTTGCCTCATAACATTAATAATAATAACATTAATAAAAATAATAATAATAATAATAATAATATATTTCTCTATTATATAAATATAGGGTTTACACATGGCGAACACTTCGTGTATTGACGAAATTGATGATGGAACCTTACCCCCAGGGACCCAACAAAGGCAGAAACAACAAGACACAAGTAAATAATAACAGAATGTCTTCATTATTAATAACCCGAATAGTAATTGTTAATCAATTTAGCTGTCGCATGCCTCCATTACACAAACGTTGTACGTTTTCGGATGTTTTGCGCCAAGTATGATGTCTTTATCTACAAATATGGCCGCCTTAGCTGCAAACTCCAGCTTAGTAAGTGGATTCCAAGAGCATCGTGTGCTGATGCGTCATTAATTTTTCACTCACTCACTCACTCACTGATACAGTCACCCAACCTAATATCCAACCAAACACCCACCCACCAAAACAGCCACCTACCCATCCATCACGCACTCACTCACCCAAACACCCAACAACCCAAACACCGATCCCAGAATATCTCGCACAATATATATATATATATATATATTGTAGATATTACTGATTCTGTATGGAATGAGTTGATCAGCGTATACAATGGGTGTGTGTGTGTGTATATATATATATATATATATATATATATATATATAGTGTCTATAGTGTATCTGTGTTTTTTAACTGTTTGATGTTCCAGTGAAAGGTGATTCCCGATTGGGTAGTAAGCGTCCAGATGAAAGTCTTGGGCTAGAAAACGAGCTAGATGATGATTCATGCGACTTCCAAAGCTTTAAAGGATGAACCCTTATTCTCGAGGAGGGCAACATTGTTTCATGTCGAAGACGATCAGACCTGTCAAGTAAATATCTTGCTCGAATCCTATATTCTGATTACCCGTTAATTACTAAGTAGTATACAATATTGTATGCTATTATTTACAGTAAATTTAAGGTAATATTGAAATTGGAGAATGAAAAGTGATTGCGATTTATTCAACGGATATAGCCTGAATGCGTTTGTGGTATGTTTCATTCCTTCTCACACCCTCCAGTATTTATAATAATAATAATATAAAAATATTATATAGCGACCTATATAACCTGTAAGAAGGTTACTCTAAGGCGCTTGACAATAAATAATTCTATGGATGTAACAGATTTACATCTTAAAAAATATATAATTCTTTTTTTGGCGTAATCATATCATTTCCATATGCTTGCTTGGTTGGTTGTGTTTCGGGGAGAATCACCAGGCTGTTGCTTAATCAGCACAGTCTCTGTGTTAGAGTGGTTGAGACCAACTTCCCTTCCCGCCCCCACCACCACCACTCACAGGGGAGCAGTACGGAATGATGGAGCCGAAATACCTCGAGTATGGTCACTGCCAAGGTGTTTTACGTCCTCAGGGGGGGGGGGGTCATTAACGTCCCCCTTTATTATTTTAATAATTCGGTGGAGACGGCAGCGCCATTTAACGTCGTTGTCAGTCACCCACGATGTTGTGAGCCGAGAAATTAATCTCCTGCTGGGATCGAACCTGTGACCATTAGCCGCAACTGCCGGGTGTTTAACCGCTAGATCACCGGAGCTCACTCTCCATATTTTTCACCTGAAACTATATATATATATATATATATATATAGTGTGTGTGTGTGTGTGTGTGTGTGTGTGTGTGTGCCAAAACAAAAATGAAGTCGTACCACGACCTTTTCGTACACATTTATAATCGTACCTTGTATTGTCATTATTTTGTTACCGCAGCTAAAGGGGTTGGGAGAGCTGGAGATCGTCTATGAAGAAGACGTTAGAGGGGCGCGTATTACGATGTCGTCAGATGAAAATAAGATCATCTGTAATCACATGATCTGCAGAAAACACCAACTGAAACGGTCTGTCTATATACATGCACAATTGTTTTGAGAATTAGAGAAACGGGTGAAAACTGTAACACATTAATTGTTCGGCTATAGGCGATATCGGGAGATTATTGTACGGATCATACCTTGAGCATTATCGACGATGAGCTGTATGGATTGTCTCATTCGTTTCAGCGATCCGACGAAAAACAGCTGTGAGTGGACTGCCTTAGATTTTTCAACAGCTGAGCCAGAACCGCGGCGTTTTAAAGTCGATTTCAGCTCAGTCGGTGCAGCCGAAGAGTTCGCAGCGATGTTTAAAAAGGTAAGATCCTATAGGTGACCTTGTACAGTTCCGGTGAAAGGCATCTTCCGAGCCGTGATAGCGCAGTTAGTCGGAGCGTGGGACGCGTAGCCGAAGGGTTGCGGGTTCGAGGCTCCGGGAGCTGCAATGCTGTCGTGTGGCGACTGTTTCACTCAAACACATAGCCATCACGTCCTGTCAGGTTCTCATTTTTATGGTCATGTGTTTGAGTAACGCTTTGCGCCTTTAATGGCAGCACGCGTTGTATGCTCCCTTGGGAGTTGAGATCATTGTTGAATGGAATCAGGTCTGAGTCAGGGATAATAATACCGTACAACGCCTCAAAACATGGTTAGCTAGTTCTGGCACTATATAAACATGCATTTTATTATATATATTCATTGATAAACGTGTGTCGTCAGTTCATGTATCCCAATAAACCTTTTATATTAGCCCGCTGAAGTATCAAAGAACTTTTCTTTACACTAAGTACTCATTTAACTAGATATGCATTGTGGCCATTTGACATGAACTACTTGACTCCTTTAACCCCCAAGCTGATATATATATATATATATATATATATATATATATATATCCCTCAAACATTGTCTAGATATACATGTCACACTGACTGTGCTCTCTAAACCAAAGTTATCAATCTAAGCATAAAACATTTGCAATTTTGCTTCTTTGAGAAAAATTAAGGTATTGTTAATTATGTTCTTAACAATTCTTATAGTATATTCCCTTACCGTACTAATTACACTGATCCCGAATCCCAGCTATGGCAGACGGAATGTGTTTTTAATGAGACTCACAACGGCCTGGGACCCATAAACTGATCAATAGTGATCTATTGTTTACATCAAATGATCTACTGTGCGCGCATTTATCATTCGTCAATACAGGGTTTGGAAATGGCAAACGATTCGCGTATTGATGAGGGACTGGATGCTTGATCATTGAGAGCTAGGTGAGTCGACAGTTCAATGCCACAAATAGCAACAAAAGAGGTAACTAATGTAAAAACAATTACATTTACAGCGCTATTTCTCGCTTTTATCATGCACAATTAGCAACTGTCCGGAAATTAATAAACGAGTTTTCATACATTCTGCGATATAAGACCGGAAGTATAAAATGTATAGATGCCATGTACTAAGGAACTGTTCATGCGTTGTCACTTGATGGACGCTGTTTCAGTGGAGTGTTTTGCAGCCATCTTTGTTGCATTGATTTCTTGTACGAAAACCTGGAACGTCTGTCCACCAGAAAGTCGTATGGAATAGTTCAATATGACACACTGACCGATTAATGTGAAGGTTGTAATCACTAAGATAATTCCACCATCATCTACTACACCTTAATTTTCACCGTATTAATATTTTATATAAAGATGCCCAGGGACTTGAATGGTCAATCTTTTTGCCGATGTTCCCCCCCCCCCCTGCTCTCTTCCATCACCGTTTTGTTCCTGCTACAAAAACAAATCTGTTTGCTATGGAAAATGTTCCAATTACGTGCGACAATCTCTGGAGAGTAGATTGTCCGAGGCAGCAGCAGCTCCCAGCTGAGGCTATTAACTTGTTGTTGTGACATATTGCCCTTAGACGATGCAGTTCGTCCTCGTTGTCTTCATTGAACGACACTCGCTGATCCTGACTCTTTTGTCAGGATCTGTATCCATTGTGGCGAGTTATGGATGAGAGAGTTTTGAAAGTTATTGTCTAATAAGATTAGTTGCCACCATTCATAATCAGCCTGGCCTCTAACGTATCGTCATCTTTGATTCTGTTGGTTTGACGCTTCCTTCTAACATCGGAGTGCCTCCGCGGTCTAACCGGTAGCACGGTTCAAATCTCGGCGTGGGCACGTCTGAAGGGAGTTGCATCTTTCAGTTCGCCCCATTACAAATGTGGACGTAAAACATCAAACATCATCTCTCTGGCAGCGCATAGTAATGCATCCATTTTTATCACCAGTCATGATTCAATATGTGGCGAATCAGAAGTGAAGTGTAATATTCACTCCCTGTTTGCCATTGACTTCAGATCAGTTATCTGGTATTTATTTTCCTGACTTCTTGGGTGGCTTTGCTTTCTCATGCAGGTGACGATGAACAATTAGCCATTCTTCGGTCTGATCCAGTGCTGGGTCTAGTTTCGTCTCCACGAGATGAGCCAGCGCTGCGAGTTCTGGAGTTAGAATTGCCCCATTTTGATGAGTTAGAATTGCCCCATTGTGATGAGCTAGAATTGCCCCATTCTGATGAGCTAGAATTGCCCCATTGTGATGAGCAAGAATTACCCCATTGTTATCTTTAGATATCTCTAAGACCACTCACTCGGGTAAGGTGTGGTTTATTTGCAATATGAATAAGACAATAATATCTGTGTGATGTATTGTTCGTCGGTAAACCACATATATGACGTCATACCAGACAACGACTATATATGGCGAATAACGTGAATAGGTTTTATGAATAATAAAACTTGTGCCAGCAGCAGATTGTTGATATATAATTCATATGTTGCGCTTAGCGGGTGTTTCATCTTCCACTTCAGCCATTACATTTCAAATTGGCTTGTTTCGCTCAGTCTACCGCGTGAACAAAAATGACCGTAAAACAACAATAGATCACCTGATATTAGTAATTATAGTAATTAAGTATTGCATCACCATGCTAGATATTTCTGAATTAGTTGTTCTATTCAAGTTCGGTATGTTGTAGAGATGACGAAAAAAAAATAAATAAAATAAATTCAAAAAATTTCAAATAATTTCAAAGCGCGTTCTAGTGACAAAAATGTCCTTCGTGCGCTGTAATAAGGGGCCTGCGGTATTGTATTTTGTATAATGGTGTGAAATTATTGATGCGCTTGTTACAAATTGTGCCAATATAGCTCTTGGACGAATAGCCCAGAGATTAGAGCTGCGGACGAGAAATGGGATGTCCTCGGTTCGAATCGGCCAATCAGCTCCGCCCAATTGGACGATGACGAACTGTTGGGTCGATTTGCTGTGTGGCTATAAAAGTCGGCCACAATATAATGATACTTTAGGGAGCTCCGGTGGCCTAGCAGTTAAGCACTCGGCACTTGGTACCAACGGTCACAGGTTCGAACCCCGCAAGAGGTCGAAACTTTTCCAGAGATTAATTTCTCGGCTCACAACATCGTGGGTGGATGACCACGTTAAATGGCGCTGCCGTCTCCACTGAATTATTTAAAATAAAGGGGGACGTTAGAAACCCTCTGAGGACGTAAAACGCTCTGGCAGTGACCACCCTCAGGGTATTTCGGCTCCATCCTTCTGTACTGCTCCCCTGTGAGTGGTGGGGGAGGAGTTTCTCAACCACTCAACCAACATCGAGGCTGTGCTGATTAAGCGACAGCCTGGGGATTCTCCCCAACAACAAAACAAACAAGTGATACTTTCCGTGGGATTTAACGGTGGTACCAGACTACATAGGTCCATACCAGCACGACGGACGCTTCGAAAGTACAGTGGTGAGAGCGCTGCACTGGGAATATTCCGGCTACGGTTCGAATCCCAGTCTTGCCTGCATTTGTGGAAATCGTTCCTGGAGTGTTATACCTTTGAAAACCATATGACAAGGAAGGACAAATCTCCTAATGAAACATCCCACAAACACAGGTACGAGTCGGATTCGAATCCCGACCTTGAAATTTGCAGTACAGTGTGCTATCGGTGCGCCCTCTAGCTGTTAGTATGAAAAGAGCGCCCCGTGAAAAATGATATTATGATGTCAATTGATCAAGGTAAGCCAGTAATACTTGTTCTTCTGGACCTGTCTGCTGCATTTGATACAGTTGACCATAATGTACTTTTCTCTAGGTTAAAAGACATGTTTGGTCTGTCAGGTAGAGTACTTGAATGGTTTAGATCCTATCTGGAACAACGCTCCCAGAGAGTGTCTGTTCATGGTATTTTATCTGACATTCAGTTTTTGTTATCTGGTGTACCACAGGGTTCAGTTCTTGGTCCTCTGGTTTTCACAATGTATACCCGTCCTCTTGGGATCATTGCGCAGCGATATGGGATTAAATATCACTTGTATGCTGATGACACACAGCTGTATATATCACTGGATCCTGACAATGAGTTAAATTTCTCCTCTTCCTTGAAGAATTTAGAACATTGTATTGCCGATATCCGGCTATGGATGACTCAAAATCTTCTAAAACTAAATGATAATAAAACAAATATTTTATATTTGGCATCACCACATTGTGTTAAATCCTAAACCCAGCATTCTTGGTGCCTCTTATTCCCTAATGGGTCAGTAAAAATCTAGGGTTATTTTTGATAATGATTAACATGCATGAACATGTCACATCAGTATGCCGAGCTGCCTACTACCATCTAAGAACATCCACTGTTTAAAAGCATTCTTGACACAAGAATCACTTTTAACTGTAGTTCATGCCTTTGTTACACTCGTATAGACTATTGTAACTCCCTGTTATATGGCATATCTGATTATAACTTATCCCTTCAGCGAATTTAGAATAGTGCAGCTCGCATTGTAACAAATACTAGAAAATATGATCATATTACCCAATTCTTCAAAAACTACATTGGCTACCTGTTGAGCGTATCCATTTAAGATTCTGTTAATAACTTATAAATCTATTAATGATATGGCACCAGAATACCTGTTGAACTGGTTTCCATTAGAAAGTCATCCCGAAAACTCAGGTCATCCAGTCAGATACTATTGCAGGTACCAGTGTCTCGGCTCAAGTCATATGGTGATTGTGCGTTTAGTGTTGCAGCCCCCAATTTGTGGAATAAGTTGCCGGCAAATATTAGAAATTCGTCGTCTCTTGGAAATTTTAAGTCTCTTCTAAAAACACACCTATTTAAGGTCGCTTTCACAGATAAATAATTATTATCTTTTAAATCATTACAGGGTTTTTACAGACATTATTTGGGGTATTATTAAATTACATATTATTTGTACAGCGCCTTTGAATGGCTCTTGCTAGTAAGGGCGCTTTATTAAATATACATTATTATTATTATTATCATTGCAACGAATAAAATAATCCTGGTAATCCATATTTTTTCCCGATTTTCTCAATTCAGGGTTTGACTTTGGCGGACACCCTAAACATCCAGGAACTGGTGGACAATGACGGATGATCCTGGTGGAGTCGGACTCTGTTCCTTGGTACCGATCTCGCTGCGACAGAATGTCCTAATTAATTCATAACACAACAGTTATTATTACACAACGTATTGCTTATATTTGCTGCACGTAATCAATATTTTGCTGAACCGTGAAGCATTTTGTAGAATGCGGTACAAAATGCCACGAAGAATGCATAATTGTTTTCCTGGGTTTCACTTGACCACTTACTTCCGGTAGTATTGTGATATTGCCTTATTGGTTTTAAGAGCGATATTGTTTATTTACCAAGCAGTAAATGTTGATCAAACACAATCAAGTTTGGATTCGTCTCTGGCACAGTTCCCGTCGCCATATTAAATACATTTCTCACCTGAATTAGTGGCTTCCGGTGTGTATCTAGTGAGCGAGCGCGCTTTGTTTAACGAGTTAGTATATGAATGAAGGAGTGCGTTAGTACTTAAGTTTCTATGCCGATACTACAGCGCGTCGTAAAAACACGTCTAAAGGGAGCAGTGCTAAATATACGTATCGCTAAAACTCGCCCATTGACTCACTGACTGACTCACTGACTATAGAGATGGAGTCAATACTTCGAAAACTATTCGAATACGAATACTCGTCAGACCCATGAACTACCTAAACTATGTCAAATTTGCCTTTACGGCACTTTTCTAGAGTAAATTCCAGTTCAGCGAACGTCGATGAGGCGGACGTTACGTCACTCACCTACGTCATAATAGAAAGATTTGAAATAAATAACTTGACATTAAAAGAAGCTAAAAAATAAAACAATTTAAAATACAAAAAAAAGTATTTACATCGAATGTGTTTTAATGCATTATGTCGGGTTTACGTTAAAAAAAATATCTGAAGGTTCTTGGAAACTTCGCCTCATTACCTTTGGAGGTCGCTCGGCCAATTTCGCCTAACATGTGCACAAAAGTGGTCGTAAAATCATCATCATCATCAATAACTGAGGGATCAATTTGCCGTAATATTTGTTCGTAAGTATTTACATCGAATGTGTTTTAATGCATTATGTCGGGTTTACGTTAAAAAAAATATCTGAAGGTTCTTGGAAACTTCGCCTCATTACCTTTGGAGGTCGCTCGGCCAATTTCGCCTAACATGTGCACAAAAGTGGTCGTAAAATCATCATCATCATCAATAACTGAGGGATCAATTTGCCTAATTAATTCATAACACAACAGTTATTATTACACAACGTATTGCTTATATTTGCTGCACGTAATCAATATTTTGCTGAACCGTGAAGCATTTTGTAGAATGCGGTACAAAATGCCACGAAGAATGCATAATTGTTTTCCTGGGTTTCACTTGACCACTTACTTCCGGTAGTATTGTGATATTGCCTTATTGGTTTTAAGAGCGATATTGTTTATTTACCAAGCAGTAAATGTTGATCAAACACAATCAAGTTTGGATTCGTCTCTGGCACAGTTCCCGTCGCCATATTAAATACATTTCTCACCTGAATTAGTGGCTTCCGGTGTGTATCTAGTGAGCGAGCGCGCTTTGTTTAACGAGTTAGTATATGAATGAAGGAGTGCGTTAGTACTTAAGTTTCTATGCCGATACTACAGCGCGTCGTAAAAACACGTCTAAAGGGAGCAGTGCTAAATATACGTATCGCTAAAACTCGCCCATTGACTCACTGACTGACTCACTGACTATAGAGATGGAGTCAATACTTCGAAAACTATTCGAATACGAATACTCGTCAGACCCATGAACTACCTAAACTATGTCAAATTTGCCTTTACGGCACTTTTCTAGAGTAAATTCCAGTTCAGCGAACGTCGATGAGGCGGACGTTACGTCACTCACCTACGTCATAATAGAAAGATTTGAAATAAATAACTTGACATTAAAAGAAGCTAAAAAATAAAACAATTTAAAATACAAAAAAAAGTATTTACATCGAATGTGTTTTAATGCATTATGTCGGGTTTACGTTAAAAAAAATATCTGAAGGTTCTTGGAAACTTCGCCTCATTACCTTTGGAGGTCGCTCGGCCAATTTCGCCTAACATGTGCACAAAAGTGGTCGTAAAATCATCATCATCATCAATAACTGAGGGATCAATTTGCCGTAATATTTGTTCGTAAGTATTTACATCGAATGTGTTTTAATGCATTATGTCGGGTTTACGTTAAAAAAAATATCTGAAGGTTCTTGGAAACTTCGCCTCATTACCTTTGGAGGTCGCTCGGCCAATTTCGCCTAACATGTGCACAAAAGTGGTCGTAAAATCATCATCATCATCAATAACTGAGGGATCAATTTGCCGTAATATTTGTTCGTAGTTCGACTGTTGCGTATGTATGTCAATATCAGAAATATGCGGCCATTAACGCCATTAAGTCGTCCTACTATTGCGGGAACATCAATATAGCTGTGTGACAATGTGGCCAATTATGGAGTTCTGCTGCCACCATATATATAGACCGCCTATGTGGCCTCGTGGGTAGTGCGAGACCAGTTACCTATGGTTATGGTCGTGCTGTGCGGGATCTTAGGATCCTGACCGTGGCACCGAGTAGTCCAACCAGACAACTGGCAAGGTTTACTCCACCGAATATGCCATCTATCATAAATTTATTTAGAATTAGTTCCATGTGGTGAAGCAGTTAATTACAGCCTATATGGGTCTCCCTCACTTGAGGTAGCTAGCCACGTCAAATAATTGTCATTTCAGCCATTATTATTATTATTATTATTAATTCTTGCTAGAAAATTGACTACGTCAGCAGGCTCCCTCGACAGACCAATAATATACCTCGCTTATTTAGCGGAGGTAACCCCCCTGCCCCCATTGCTGATATCGTACTATTTCATGCGCGCAAGGATAGCGCAGTGACCCATTATCGTTTGTAAAGCGGGGCCTTTCGGTGGCACAGTGGTTGGATTACTACATTGCAAACCTCTAGGTTGTGGGTTCGAATCCGGCTTATGCCGTCTGTGTCAGTGGAGATCGTTTCCATTGGGAGATGCCCTTCTGCCACACGTTCCAGGTGGGACTAGCACGGAGGCTAAATACCAAGACTGATCTCAATTTGTAAGATGGTATTAATTAGTTAGCGTGTGTTTGTTAAGAGTTGGAAAAAATGGATCCTTATATATATTTTTTAAAGATCAATAATACAACTCGTGGCCTGAGATAGCGACAGCAATTTTCTAAACCGGGACATGTGCTGCCTTCTCAGTCACTCGATTTATCTCCGCATGTACGCGCGTGTATGTGTGTGCGTCCACATAGTTACAATCAAACACCCGAACAACTCGGCATAGGAGAATATATTTTATACACATTTTCAAGCACACACAAAAATCTGCATCCAATTCATAAACATTAACACGATGGCTTGTATACAAGATGTTGGATGAAGGTTAAATGACTGGAACGACACAAAGACAAAAAAACGCTGATGTAAGTTGAAGCCGCACAGACAGGCTGTTATCAGGTCTAATAACAAAACACGTCACTTGTGTACCTGAGCTTCAAGAAGATGACTTGTATCCAGATTGACAGTGAGAATTCTGGGAAACCTTAAGCTGTTGTTGTTGAGAAATAACCTGAATATCAAGTAAAAGAATTGGCCTTCAAGTTTAACCGATTTTCATCACCAAAAACTAAACGGTAACTCTCCTTTCTAGAAATGCCACGTTGGCTGGTGATGTGACTTCAGAACACGAAACTGCCAGCACGCATACCGTAACAGGTTTCCATAAATCGTAGTAGGATGTCGCGTCTCGTTACCAACAACTGAGCCTTCCACACAACCAATCCTTTTACCAGAAAGGCCATGTTGGCATTATGAAATGCCACTCTTGATACCAAAATAATTTCAACTCTAAGTTTATATTACAGCGTACACAAAAACCAAAGAAAAATAAACATCTGTCAGTGAGTGTTAGGCCCGTTGTTGGCCAATTTCAAATCCCTGGACAAGAATATTCTGTACGGCATATTGATGTAGGAGGCGATTTGGGGCGGGTCATTTGAATCCTTCACACACATAAATCGTCTAGTACAGCCTGGAGATACTTTAATTAGTCATCAACAGGCAACTGTCAGGCTGGAAAATAATTTATGTTGACATGAATAACTTCGGCTATAAATGGCTGGGTGGAGGAAACATTGCCAGCAGAGGGAACAGGCAAGGATTAGCTAAATCTCACTGGACAGAGGATGCACAACGTAATCAGCAACAAAACAGGGATGCCATGCATGAATCTCAACTAATAGAAGATGGGAACTGCCGCAGAACGTGGGAATGTGGATGACTAAGCATTGGTATGGGTATACTCTTGTCAATACAGAATGTGGTGCTATTGGTATAACATGAATCAGCAACTTGGCGACATCCCTAGTTAATCAACATGCCAAAATATAAACAATGAAAAATGGCCAAAATTATCTTCGTATCATTTAAGTGGGATATGTTAGAATGTAGTCATGATTAGATTGATGAGGACAGCTAATGACCAGCAACAGATGTGTACAGTTTCATGCAATACCTGAGAATTGTTAACACCGAGTGCATTTGTTAGAATATTTTGATAAAAATAGTTCACAAAATAATCCCAAACAAAGAACCAATCTGGGGCTATTTACTACCGATATCCGAGTAACTCGAGATAAACAATTGAAAAAGGCCAGCTAACCCTAAAAACCAGTAGGACTTCTATAATAGATCATATCAACGTCTATGATGGTATGTATCGTCTACATCAGTTAACATTCAGAGGTGATTAACCCAGCAATAATAATAATAACAATTGTGTTAACAGCGAATACAAGAAACTGGAACCCAGTAAATGCAGTTAGTCGTTCTAAGGTAATTAGTAGCATTTTGCATTATCTGGAGACATTCACATTTAAACAGTTTTCCATAATTAGCACTGTCATGGTAACTTTGCAAAACAAACAATAAACAAATTTCTTTAACGGAGAGAAAAACCCAAATAACAAATTGTTAAAGAATAACGAATGCCTGATGAAATCGAACAATTCCAACATATCACAGTGACATCCAGCTGTCACAGCCAACAGTTGTTAACCAGAGGAATGACAGCCATGAAGTAAATCAGTTAAAGTGAAATTTAAATTGAAAGCCTCCCTGTCCAAACGGGTTGAAACCTTGATGCCAGAAAGGTCCGCCCCCACCAGACTGGTCCTCTGGATCGAGTGGATCCTCACCATTATCAAACTTTTCTCGCTTCTCTGTGTGAAAGAAAAATAGACAAGTTTACTCTACTTTTGTCTGCATAATAACTGGAGTGATGACATTTAAAACAACAGGACAAGTTTTCAGCAAAACAAGATAACTATAGGACTATTTCAGACAGAAAATGATAATCAAGCTATATAAATATAAACACATGGTTCCCATAGCTAAGGAAATATTATTTTCCAGGACAAAATTACCATTTGCCAGGACAAAGTATACCAGATATAAAGGCATTAAATAATGTATGCGAACAATTCTAAAACTGGGTTCATTCAAAAGTCAAAGCAGTTCCAGTCAGACATGGGGTCAATTCAATGCCGAAATTGATGGTCAATTCCAATTCCAGAAGTGCTTATTTAAAAAAATTGGAATTGGAATTGATAAATTTGGAATTGAAGTTTACTACAAAGTAACTTAAATCCACAAATTAATTTACCATTTAATTTTTTAATTCAGAAATATTTATAACATGACAATCCTACCTGGAATACAAACTATTCGGAGAAGGTATTCTAATTAGGTATTCGGAGTACCTACTCATGGTAAAAAGAGTAGGTAAAATGGAATTGATAACTTTGGAATTGAAATTAAATTGGAATTGATAAATTTGATGTGGAATAGACCATTTCCCAGACGCATGCGCAGTCCACATTAACTTTGGTTTGCTGGTCAGTGAAGCCATGTAGTAGCATGGAACAAGAAGTGTAATTCATTAATTGTTTGTAAATTTACATTTTGGGGGATTCACCAAACTAAATCTATCTACAAGTTCTTGTAGCAGTTTCGTTTTTATTAAATATAACGTAGAATTATTTCTTCTAATAGATAAGATTATTTGTATGGGGAAAGTTGACAGTTTATTCTTTCCTGAAAAAATTACATGTTATTGAAAATAAATCATCAAGTTGGGAACTGTAATAGACATGTTATCAATATATGAAACACATTGTGATCTCCGTGATGTCACGATTGGTAAAAGAATGTTTTTCCCATATGGTTCAGGGAGCCCGGTGAAACGAAATGTGATCTGCAGATGGCGCAGTCATGGCGGAAATTGTCGGTTGGAATTGACCAAAATGGAATTGACAAAATGCAATTAACCCCATCCCACCCATGTCTGGTTCCAGTAGTCACTGACGGTATTAAGTATGCAAGCCACGACAGTTACCAGGATCCGTAAGGACTTCTTTCGCTGCTGCAATATCTATAAATTTCTTCTCTGCCATAGCCTTTTCATCCCCCTTATACCGATCCGGATGCCACTGCGCTGCCATTTTTCTGTAAGCTTTTATTATGTCCTTCTTTCGTGCATTCCTGCAAACAATCACAGTTTAAAACACCCGATGACAATCTTCACACAAACTACACACCCTCGCTAGTGCACATTACTACTACGACATAATTTAAATTAAGTCACAAAATCATCTGATAACGGTACTATTTTTCTTCGATGCCAACCACTTTACAACAGGTTATTACTTCTACCTTTTCACTCCCAATATCTTATAATAATCCCTCTTCTTGGACTGTTTCAGTAGCTTTTCAGCACGCTGAAGGCCATCTTTTGCTCGTCTATAATTGTTGTCTATATCCAGAGCCGACTTGTAATCTTGTATGGCTTTAGGCAAAATAAAACACCGAAGTCAAGCACAGACAGAAAGATCTGATTACAGACATCAATAGCAACCGCATAAACAATATACTACACACTGATGTGATATTCAGTAGGATTTACTGTCTGCATACACACACGCACACACACTTACCTTCATCGTACTGTTCATTTGTTAGATAAGCTTCTGCCCTGTCACACATGGCTTCAACGTTTTCAGAATCTACATCTAGCACTCTGTTGCACGCTGCAAAAGCTTCAGAAGCCTTCTGATTCTGCAAACGTCAGCGACAACAAAAAATCAATAACGAAGTAATAATATTCAGACGAAGTAAAACGTGATAAGTGTTCCATGCTAAAACACCAAAACCATCATCCATTAATTTTCTCATGTATTCTTGTTACTACGTCGATTGTACGAAGAATACGAACATGAAGATATTATTATTATTACGGGTGGTAGTAGTAGTATTAACAAGCCTTTCAGTTAAACAAAACTTTTCTAACAGCGTTTTATTAGACATGAGGTTCAAGATTATGTGTCTGTAATATGTCTAATTACAGTATTTCACAAAAACCATTTGCTATATTTGCAGTAAAATGCCAGATATTTATTTGGAAGCATAGCATCCCCACTTTTCAGATTAGGGACAAAGCATTAAAGAATCTATTAAGCAAATGTTATAGACCAAGTGTGTGTTCATGTGTGTGGATGTCTACATGTATCTGCATATGAATATGTATCTGTGCACTGGTCTCTTCAGCAAGATGAAAAAAGATCTAAATTAATAGGTCATGTCTTTGAAGTCCCACCTTAGCATAACAGTGACATTTGTGAGAGTTTGCCTTGTGGACGAAGGCAAACAACTCCGGTTCCGTCTTTAACATCTGATCTACTTTACTGATACAGTCATCCCATTTCTGTTCGTTGATAAGTTCATGCACGGAGCTAATCTGTTTTGCCAACTTCTTCACTTTCTTGTAATGTGAAAAGCAGTCTTTGTGATCTGGATCCAGCTTCAGGCATTCACGGATCTCACTAGATTTAGAAAAAAAACACATAAATGAAGTTGAATAAAACACCTTGTTTCTATTAAAAACACAATTGCAGACACATGCAGTATTGTCCAGTGACATCTATGTAGTCAATTAATGAATGCCAGTTGATCTTAGTAAATTATACACATCGACTTATCTTTGCAAGAAACAGGTATGAGAGTGGCTTTGGTTTTTTCTGTAGGCTCACAGGAAAATTCAGCATGTAATGTTATAGTGATTTTAAGCTAATCTGAGAATATATGTGTGGGTCTAAATCAGTACTTTTCTACAGAAGCACACAATTTAAACATTTTGTCGAATTCTCACCTTCTAAATAACAATAAATGACAGACGAGGAAGAATCTGAGAATACGTGGGTGGATCCATATCAATACTTTTCAATGGAATAAGAATGCAAATTGAACATTTTGGCAAATCCCCTCAACTAAACAAAAATAATTGCAAAACAAAAGCGGGGAGAATCAACATTATGACTAAACAAGACATCCAAGAAGATGTTCACCTCTGTCATCACTGTTATTTACCATTACTTGCTATCATCAATACTAGCAGTACATGGGTAGCAGCAATACCATGCAGCATTGACTACGACACCTTTTATCGCACACTGTAGCTTGATTGAATAAACACACTCAATGACGACCGATTTATCTATGCTACACTTTGGGGGAGATAATAATAGCTTGCCAAGCACAATTCTGTCACATCACTTACCATAAACAACACAATACGACTAAACTCGATGAAAGCTTTAGATTTTCAAACAAGAAAATCATGGTCAAATTCTGTTAGTGCTTGCTAATTACTCCAGCAGTTTTCCTGTTCAAATCATTCAACAGTCTTGTGGATTTTTTTTAAGTTTTAGATTCTGCCTCATCTTAGGCGGTTTCGCTTGATATTGACTGATATACTGACCCCGTCTTATATACAAGATTGGGATATTTTATTATAATAATGGCCGAAACGGAGACTAATTCTAAATAAATTTAGAATTTAGAATATATGGCATATTCGGTGGAGAAAACCTTGCCAGTTGCCTGAAAACCCCCCATATAAAGTGCCACGACCGAGGCGCGAACCTGTAACCTCCCACTCAGAATGACCATAGTCATAGGTAAATAGTCTCACACTCTACCTAATTGGCCAAACAGGCTCTATATATGGTACTTGGACATAATTGTACGACAATTTCTCAATGGATTTATACAAATCAAAGAAATCAGCAAAATCATAACATGTCAATCACCATAAAAACCAAAATTTCTCATCCCTGAAGAAAGACTTACGTCAGAGATTCATCGGCATCTCCCATCTCATACAGCATTTTGCTGATCTTAAAATAGGCCGCTGTGTTGTCATTCCTGAGTTTTGTCGTTGGACGGATGTCATTTATTGCCTTAAACAGGTCACCTTGAGCTTCATAGCACTCTGCCCTCAGTTCTCGTAGTGCTGGATCCCATGGACACATCTACAAAAACAAAAAATAGAACACAATAAAACATATCATCAGTCTCTAACACAAGAATATGAGAGCAACATGCCGAGGAAATACTAGACACCACAGTGCCAACATTCAAGACACAAAATACATTTTTCGCTGTATAATCCAATATATATTCTGCATTATTTATAAAGCAAATCAATACTGATGTTGTGCTGTGATTGGTTCGGTGTCAATCTGAAGAAATTTTCTCCCTATCTGAAAACATTATCGGAAATATGATGAGATAAAGCGTGCAACAGTACTTCAATACTCAATTCTGAGAACAACCTGTTAAACAACATAATAAATGTAAAGGAATCTGTATTCCATAACCAGTCACATATAAATTAAGCAGCAAGAACTGGATGGCATTAAAAGCACCAACAAGTAATGTTGTGAAGCGATTGTGTTTAACAAGACTGACCTCTATAATTGGCCCCAGTGTATTGATAGCACCCTGGTAGTCACGTCTGTTGATCTGATATTGCGCATTTCTGATGCCCTCCCTCAGAGGCCTTAAGCCATTCAGCTTCTCATGAGCCTCAGAATTAGCACCTTCTCTGCTTAGCTGCAAGATGACAATGATTTGAAACCATTATAATAGGTGGCACCTGCATGAATAATATAACAGGATCGAAGCAGTCAAGTGGAATGTGCTTGTTTGTGTTTGCTTGTCTGTCTGCTAGACGGAAGTGAGCTGTTTAGCCCCACCAGCTCTGGTCACACCTGGGACGCATGTCCGAGGGTCGACCCTTGGGGAACATATCGCAAATACAGATATGAGTCAAATTTAAACCCATATCCTGGAGGTTTACAGCACAATACTCTAACCACTGCACCACTGGAGTGCCCATATGCTGGATGGACACACACACACAGAGAGAGAGAGAGAGAGAATGACACAGAGATGTATTATGCACAATGGTCAGCAACATGATTAACGCAAGATATTTAAAGCTTAGGCAAGTGAGTATATATGTCCATCCGGATATAGCTGCATACATGTCGGTGTACTTACCACTGCTCTATAATCTTCCTCGGCATCATCAAGCTGTCCCTGTTTTAACTTCACATTCGCCCTCTGTAATCTCGCCTTAAACAAACAGCACCAGAAAGCTTATTACCATACTGGAGACATCTCTATAACAGGTAGAACAATTTTAGCATTTCCAGACAAAACAATCAACAGATCTATGTCACAGGACTCACTGAATTAAAATCCGGTTTAAGTTCGATGACTTTATCCAGATCTGGCAGAGCCGACTTTGATTTTCCCAAAGCCAGATAGACTGTGGCCCTTCTGAAGTAGGTCATATAATTGTTGGGATCACCCTCTGTAAAGGAACAAGTTGATAAAACGTCAGCAAGGTATTAAGGGTTTCTCGCAACAACAAAGGCGCCATTTAATAGAAATAATAATTCTTTCTAGTCAGTCCATGGATCAGATATGCCCATACAGAGATTGCAACAACCTGAATGAAATTGATAGAGGCCATAAAAATATTAGTAATAATATCAATTTTACTGCAAACAAAAATAATTGCCAGTAATCCACACAAAGGACTAAAACCAATACAGTACTAAACAGATCAGTGATAAAAAGTGACTACTGCACAGTTTTTCCCACCTTTTTCTTTGTTTGTTTTGGAGTTGCGCCGTATACACCATAACTAAATTTCCAGCTTTTTTTCAGACCTCTTGCCAAGAAAACCTTTTGATTTTGATCGTACCTTTTCTATAGTATGTAATAAAATGTTTGATTAAAGTCTTACTGATATTGTATACGCGTTGTTTCATCTATTTCTGTTTTTTATTCCCTCGATTGAAGCGCCGTCTATGTAAACATTGGTGGTGTCTAAAATGGACGTTGCACATGTAAAGTGAGGGATACTAGGGGGACTGTTCGCCTCAAGAACACTTCCATTTCGACGTTGTCTCAATGCCGCCAATGTCAGGTCGGACAAGCCAGGGCCACACACAGACGCCGTCTCCCAATGGAATCGACTGTATTGGATCAAAATTCCCTGAACGTTAACTGGCGAAGTCTGCACAATTGCGTTTTGCCGCATTCATTGTTCGTATTCCCTCCTCCTCTTTGGTGATGTAAGATGCCCACTCCTGATTGACTTGTCCAATTCCCATTTCAGTGATGTAGCTTTCGTTAAGAATGCAACCCCATATCGGCGTTCCTCCCTCTTTCAATCCACAATTATCGCCCAAAAGTCTAACAACATCTCCATGCTGACGTGATCCATTTATTACTCATGTGACAACAAATCAAGTGTGATAACACCTTGATAATCAGTCAAATATTTTACTGAGTAACTATAGCAACAATGAACAATAGCTGTACTGATAGAAAATCAACTGTTTAGACAAAACAGATATAAATCATATATACACAGTTAGAAGCTAATTAGAATCCATTATTAGTACACAGAACTAGTAATTTCAAAAATATACCAGTCCTGAGATTGATTCACTAGTCCCGACTATGTCAGATAAAGTTTCATCATAGATTACATTTAATTAAAAATGTGTGAACTTCAGTGGTTTTGTAGCATTATAAATGCACTTAAATGTCTATTTTGAAAGAGAAAGACTACAAGTCATTGGTAGCTGATCCAAAAATAAATCCATGGAAATGAATAGCAAAACGACATGTTTTAGTGTGCACTGGGCTACACAGATGCATTACCATGATATATCCAGGGTTTGTTTAGCATTATCGAATTTGGCTATTCTGTACTGAGTTAAATACATTATTGTTTAAATGTTGGTACGTATGTGGATATCGAACTTGGTACATAAATCGATCTCTTTCTTTCAACAATTCTTCCTCATATGTACCAGTGCTAAGACACTAAACCAAATAACCAATCAATTATTCAGCAATTATCAATACAGACAGGACTAATTTGACTAATGAATGAACAAGTATAGATCCATAAGCAGAATATGCATTAAATCTATACTTGATCAATACAATTCTGGAAATGTTTCTTCCATGACAATCCTACTCTGAATATAAACTATTCGGAGTAGGTATTCCAAGTAGGTACTGAGATTAGGTATTTGGAGTACCTACTCATGGTAAAAAAGAGTAGCTAAAAAATGGAATCGGAATTGAAAATTTTGTAGTTGGAATTGAAAAATTTGTAAATGGAATTGAAAAATTTGATATGGAATTGAAATTGACCAAATGGAATTGAGTGGAATTGGAACTGACAAAATGGAATTGATCCCATGTCCTGAATGGCGAAACCTATACATATTTACAAATACATATTGATGGGGGCTCAAACTACAGTACCACCCAATATACAGATGGGGAATATGACTGACAATAAATTTAAAGACATTAATGACAACTCGTGCCTAGAGGTCTACGTTATCCACATGAAGGTGGCACAACGCGCGACGACAACACTTACCCACAGCTGCATGATAATGAGATAAAGCATCCGCTAGCTGTCCTGCTGCCAAAAGTTTCTTGCCCAGTTCCAGATGCTGCTCTACCTCGCTACTGCTGGCTCCTAGTCCTGAACAATAACACAACAATCTCACTGGTTAGTTCATTCATTTGACAATCTACTTAATATCAGCTGATGAAACAATTGTAATCTAATCAATATCCTATGGATACAAGTTACCAGATTTAAAAAGATATAGACTCGGACACAGAAGCTATGAAAGTAGGCCACCAGTAAAGCAATATGGCTCAATGCAAGGAGTAAAATGTCAATAACTTTGATGCGCGAAACACGACGACAGTTTACAGCTGATACACAAAGGCAGTGCAATGTTGAAATTGATTTTACACAGATAACAGGTGGCATCTTTTAGTTTCCATGTCTGCCATACGAAGCTATCACTCTTTCACAGGAAACATAGTTCCAGTTAAAACGAGTCCAATTATAAATGACTGTGACAACAGTCTAGCTATAAAATTACAGCATATTGCCAATGTGTATGGCACCTACATAACAATGGTAAAACCAGTAGTAAACGTTATACAAGATTGATTTACTAGCCAAGTATAAGGATTCTATTAGTATATGATTCCAAAAAATATTATGTTGGGAGAGACTTTTAATATAATTAATACCTGGCTTGTGACAAAACATTTATCCTCATTTCTAGCAATTTTCTAACATCCTTATATTTAACGTCAACTCTAGAAATCAGTACAAACAAATATTTCCGAGCCATGAATCAAGAACAATATTTGGTCAGCGTTTGCTTTCTTTCTATGGTGGAAGTTACTACCTACAGGAAGTCTCCAATATAAGCAAAGACTAACTGAACAATTTACAAAATAATTGTCTTCTGTTAAGAATCACAATGTGGACAAACAAAAAACTAATAATAACTGTTGTTAACTGGAAGATATCAGCCACTAATTCTGGATTAGAGTCCCGAACTGGAAACAGTTATTTCTATACCTTGGAACTGATCAATCTGGAACGGGAAGTGTTAAAGCCCACAAACTAAGACGTGAAAATTCTTCATTCGGTCATCTACAACGAATTCTGCTTGGAGGTATAAAATTGGTGAACTGGCACCAAAACATCATGAAGTTTCTACCAGTTTAACCCATAAACGTTCACTAGTAATCAGTACACGTCCAAAAGGAATTGAAATACCCACAAGGGCTACAGGAAAAAATGAGTCATACCTTTAATTAAAGTAGACCAAGCGACAATAAAGAGGGCAGATAAACACGATGATCTCATACCAGTAGGTCCAACTGTACCTGAAAAAATAAACATCGGGTGAGTGTAGTATTTATTAACTGTATTCATTACTTTGTTGTCTTTAACACATAGTAATCCGAAATATCGATAACCCCCCCCCCAAAGGATAGCCATATTTCTTCCACTTTGGATGGCGTACATTAGTGCTTACCAAAGTGGATAAAATTACTCCATTGATGTCCATAAACAAGGACCCCCCCCCCCTCACCAACACAGTTAATGAGAAAGCAATATGGAAACATGGAGCGATATATCCAGAGTAGTTTTTATTATTATCCACCAGTAACAGTAATAAGTAAGTGGGGGGGTTCTGCAGAAGGCACCCGGTCCGTATAATGCAATTCAACAATCATAATCAAGTAAACATTGCACAGTGTTATACGAGCATGCACGTCTTAACAGTAGTGAACCACGTGTTACATTAATATTTGTTAAAGACAGAGACAGTTTGCCTGAACGCACCAAAAATATATCCAAACTGATATTCACACGGTTATAAACAATGAATATAAACATTGCAGTTTTGCACAGTGTTGTACGAGCATGCACATCTTAACAGTAGTGAACCACGTGTTACATTAATATTTGTTAAAGACAGAGACAGTTTGCCTGAATGCACCAAAAATATATCCAAACTGATATTCACACGGTTATAAACACCGACAACTATTAGCCTATAGGCATAAAATCACCACTTTTCCATTATCAGTGCATTATAGGCATTGCAGCAATTTAACTTAATAGACCCCATCACCAGTTTTATGATTGATCACAAATCTTAGTTTGAGAACATTTGTTTACTTCCCGGCTTAATAATACGGCATTAACACAAATCAGGGTTATTTCATTTAATGGGTATATCTGAATCCAAGACTTTGTAGGTCAGTTGACTGCAAGAATTTCTTTCAGAAAATTTAAATCTGCATAAAATGGTGTGCCAAAAACTGTGCATAATGCCGATTGAGAAGATACGAGGATACAGTTGTTACAATTACAGTCAGGTTCCATGATAATGTTGAAGTGGATATAATGTGGAGCTGCTTCCTCGTGATTATTTGGACTGATAGATATTCAACATTTCTATATCTACTATTCATGAAAATTCAAACAAGCACTTTTAAAACAAATGCAAAGCGTCACTTTCCATTTGTCATAATCCAAAACATGACCAATGCTCATACATTATCCAGTGTATTAAGTAGCTGATCTAAGGTGGAAAGTTCATATTTAATTGGAACTTAATTGCATATTAAAACTAGCAGATGCTCACATGGATTGTTTCATCTTTTCATGTGGCACCCATCACCTATAACTACCATCCATTGCACGTATTTCCAACCACAAAACAATCCAATTACTTGTAACCTCAATTCAAAGATATTTTTGTGTTGTAGAAAAAATATATCCACAAAGCAGCATGCTTCCATACTGAATGCGGAACACAATGATATATTTGTATAATGCCTTCGAATGGCTCGTGTTAGTAAGGGCACTATTAAATATAGTGTTTGCTCTGCGTAAAAAGGAGCACAAAATGGTACAAGCAAGTGCAGATGGCACAAAGACATTCATGGGGTCCAGGGTTGAACCTATTGCTTCTCTACGCAAGGTATCATACAGTATGTGATTTGCAGGGTTGGCTTTCTCCCCGGCACAAAGGTATTTCTCCCTGGGGAGAAACTTCCAGATGTGTTTATTTTAAGGTGCAAAGCATAACCATGTCTAAGCCATGGTATCACCAAGTACATTTGTACAGGGATATAATTAAATTATTAATGTTTTCATCTGTTTAATAATGTTTAAGAAAAACAACAAAGTGCTTCCAGACCTAATCTCGTGGTCTACTTCCCTTGAATATGTTGAAAGTTATGTGATAAAGTGCAAAACAAAATTACAAACCTGCAAAATAAAGTAATTTGTCCAGCCACAATATTCAACATTTACAAAGTATAAATTTGTATGTCATATGTGCACCTCGAGAGACTATATGTAAATGATGACATTATCAATAGCCATGTGAATTTATACTACCATATATACTCGTGTATAAGTCAAATTTTTGGTAGTGAAAATGGAGCTCCCAGAAGCACCTCGACTTATACAGTCAAAAAACGACCTCGACATATCTGCTCAAGAGTAACTAACTAATATGCTGAGATTGATAACCCCCATCAGTGTCACATTAATATAGTCAATATGAAGTCTATCTACCATATTATAATTAGGCAGTGCAGATACTTCCTATGCTATGGCGTAATAATAATCATACACCACTCGCCCACTGCAGCAATGAGTGAGTGTTATTACACAACAGCATTTCTTCACAGTGATACATACATATAGTTATTACTACAGACAACATGATGTTGTCAGTAGTATTCAAGCATGACTAGACACACCATCACCCTCCTCATAGTTGATTGGGTATTTGATAGTGTTATGTTGCCCTGTATAACAAAGCAGTCACTATAAAATCAAATTTATTCAGCACAGATACCAGAAATAAACAATCACAATCTTTTATCTCACAATCTTAAACGTGATGAATTATTGACATACACTTTAAATAAAATAAGTATGTGGCATGTGGACAAGATTTACAATTAAATAACTTATGCTTATGTACATTGGTTTCAAACTGTTAAAGTCTCTATTAATTGGATATTTTCATGACAATTTTCCCCAAATTTTGTTTCTCCCCTGGGCAGAAAGTATTTCTGCCATATCGGCAGAAACTGGATAATTACTGTGGTTTTTATCAGAGAGGGGAGAAAGCTGCCAACCCTGGTGATATGTGTGCTTCCATATAAAAGTTTCTTGTGCATTTTCAGTCTTTTTTGCCAAGAAAAATCTTCATTAATACCCCCCCCCCCAATACACATAAACACTTGCTATCAGCAGTCTATTTATAATATACCATTCATGTCTGTGGACTCCAGACACTGAATTATAATGGTGCCACACTGTATAATACTATTGTTTATTAACTTTGTATTATTTCGGAAATTATTCACAGAATTTTATATTATCTTGTTGAAATGACTAGAGAAATGAAACGACCTTGACCTTTATGCTAAGAGTGAAAATATATATACCACAAGTGGCAGCAACAGATACTCTTCCAGAAATAGTTGGGCTTCATAACCTCACATATGAGCATGTTTCCTCTGTCATATATTGATCTAGCCTGCTTTAATATATCATCACCATGTTATTTATAATAAACCTAAGTTAAGTTTTATGAAATATCAAAGATTCAAGATACATTTTGCATATGGCTGCATCCCACAAAAAGAAATCACTGATTAGTAAATAAGCACATTCTCAGATTCTGCATTACTTTAATTTCTGTTTGACAATGAAATTCCAGAGACATTTAAAAGGATTACCTCACTGAAGTTATCATATAAATAGCTATAATCCCAATGACAGATAATTTTGGTCAGTATTTGACTATGTCTATGACTAGTATTAGATAGTTTGTAGATCAATTACTATTTACACAGTAATTCTAGTATAAGTCTAAGACTAGATCTAAGCGCCAACCTGAAACTCCAATTGAATATATAAACTCACTCAGTCACGGTGAGTGTGAAAGTGTAACTATTACTTGAATCTACTATGACTCATACTAGCAGTCAAACAGTCACACTGACTCGCAGTGAGTATATATATTCAAGGTATTTATATATTCATAGTATGAGTGTATCCTTATCACCTTCTGAGGCTTCTCTATATCTAGATATATCTGTAACTTCTGTTCTAGGTCTAGGATGTTCTCAAGAAATGATTGAAATCCTTTAAATTATACCGTGTCATATGATCGGCGTTTGTAGATTAAGTTTGATCACACGTATTATTATTATATATAATATGTCGTAACAATCTGCCGTGAACCATTTATTAAGAAATATATCTATCTTCAAATCCTGCACAGAAAACAAGATTTGACAGGAGTTTTTAACAGGCCGTGCCATCACTACTGGATCTAAACTCTCGAGTCTAAATCTGCTCCGAAATCGTAGATGATTATGTACATAAGACGATAGGTCAAGACAAGGGTCGAGGGATAATCAACATATTACAGCATCCATTGTGATTATTTCGTACGCTGCGCACCGGCAGTCAAGCATTCTAACCTACGTAAACATTTTCCAATAATTTAATGTTACTTAACAAATGCAAAACTCTTTTTGTCAACACAAGGATCCAAACTCAAAGATGGCAAAGTGTACGCTGACTTAGTCGTAGAATCCAAAAATAAACAAAAACCGAGTAATAACTTTACCTTCTGCACATGTATCAACAGATAGTAAGAATAAAGAAAGCACTCCTACGGCGCTGTGATAAGCCAACACCATGTTCGTGGGAAGTGATAGCCACAAACAGACACGTGAGAACTAGGATTTTAAGAGAAACAAACACTATAAGTTGTCAACTGCTAGTTCACTGAAATGTGGAAAACTCCGATTGGTCCATTGGTTGAGATGGAATTAGGTCATACATTTAGGTCAATTACTATTTACTAGAATTTTTCGTTTTCGGCGATGAAAGATTATTATTTAATTAAATAATACACAATGAGGTAAACACTAATGAACTGGGATTTTAAGGGAAACAAACACTATAAGTTGTAAACTGCTAGTTCACTGAAATGTGGAGAACTCCGATTGGTCCATTGGTTGAGATGGAATTAGGTCATACATTTAGGTCAATTACTATTTACTAGAATTTTTCGTTTTCGGCGATGAAAGATTATTATTTAATTAAACGATGCACAATGAGGTAAAGCACTAATGAAAATTTCTTCTACTAAGAATCTAGAGTTGAATTATGTCACCCTGACCTATATAGCTAACTGGTCAATTCGTTATTCATTATATATCGCCCGAAATGCTCCGCTATCAGTTTGCTTCTTCTTCGGTAAATTAAGGTGCTGAACACTAAATAATTTCATAGAACTCTATAGTTATATGATAATTTATAGCCGATATAATAATAATAATAATATTTTATACGTATAAATCTTAAAACGTAGGCCTACTAATAAAAATACATTCAATATAGTAAAATACAAAGGGTAAGTAAAAGTTTGTACTTATGTCATGTTTAAAACATCCACAGTTCAGCCTTCAAGTTCAAGAATAATTAAGTCGGGGTTCTCCCTTTCATATACGATATCTTGTGCAAAAGCACCTATATATAGCTCTATATAGAAAAACATCATCACTACTAAAACTTTAACAATATACTTTGCTTACGAATAGTATGAGCATTTTCTGTATAAAATATATTCTCTGTTAATATATATATTTATATAACATTTATATAATTAAAAGTCTTAGAGATCGATGCCGACCTATATAGCTGCTGCCTCAGGTAACAAGATTCATTGACAAACACAAGTACATATTTAATTGATGGAGAAAGAATTCCATATAAAATTTGAAATACGACATTTAATCCTTGACACTCAATATATTATATAGGATGGCATTCGGCAAAAACCGAAAATAAATTACAATGAGTTCTGTACTACGTATGGAAGATCAAAGGATTTTCTCTACAATAAATAAACGAAGTGGTTACGTATCCGAGCATCGGAACCCTGTACCTCAGCGTTATATCAAAGACTATTTATAACAAGGTTTTGTTGTTCGGGGAGAATCCCCAGGCTGTCGCTTAATCAGCACAGCCTCTATGTTGGAGTGGTTGAGAAATCTCCTCCCCCCACCACTCACAGGGGAGCAGTACGGAAAGATGGAACCGAAATACCCTGAGGGTGGTCACTGCCAGAGTGTTTTACGTCCTCAGGGGGTTTTTAACGTCCCCCTTTATTTTAAATAATTCAGTGGAGACGGCAGCGCCATTTAACGTGGTCAGCCACCCACGATGTAGTGAGCCGAGAAATTAATCCCTGGAAAAGTTTCGACCTCTTACGGGGTTCGAACCTGCGACGGTTGACACCAAGTGCCGGGTGCTTAACCGCTAGGCCACCGGAGCTCACTGCTTTATAACAAGACGTGTTACTTCGCGTTTTAACATGGGACGCCATTTTGAATTCATGGAGCACCAGGGCCCTAGCGACCGGAGGTAGATTGTCACGGACAGCTCCCTTCGTTAACATGGCGCCTAATGGCACTGGTTCATTCTGCGCCGCTTTCGGCTGCAGTAACAGAAAAAGTATGCACAAATAAAGACATCCCCGAAAGGAAATGAAAGGTAGTGTAAAAATTTGATATTATCTGGGTTTTTTTTTTAAATAAAGGATATTCAAAAAATAGGCATAACAATTTGAAGTAGACACGCCCCTACTTCACATGACCCAAGCAGTATGCTCAAGCAGGATCTATCTAGATCTATATTTGTTTCAGACAAAATCTGATTAAATTTTATTGAACAATATCAACCTATTAATCACAAAATGGGTATGTAAGATATACATAAGCTTACAGTTACATGTCCTGGAGCCACTGAAGATGTTATGGGCGGGAGGTATATTTTACTTTATTATTGTTAATAGTATAATTGGATTCTAAAATTACATTACTATAATCAGATAATTTTTACCTAATTATAATAATTATAAGTAGCTGAGTATTTACATGATCACATGCATCCATATTTATTTTTAAACGTAAGCAATTGGTACTTATTGATATATGTGGACTTCTATTTATAATTTAAATGTTATGAAATTAATTATTAAATACCTCAACTAGTGATAGAAACATTCATTTTGTTATTTTTCCTATTGACAGAAGTAAAAGATGGGTTATTAATTGTTGTCGTTCAGATATATGATGAGGAAAGATTTAAATTGAATACTAATTGTAGAATGTATGATATGCATTTCACTGAAATGGAATTCATGAACCAGACAACTTATCTAGAATGCTATTCCAACTGTTTGTGATGTACCAAATCCACTGCATGCATCCACTGAAATCAAATAGGAAGGTATTAACAGATAGGAGACCTATACAGGAGACAGGGCCAGCTGTGATGGTAATTAATATTTATAAATATTAATAGTGAAAATTGGTATTATAAAATTAATTAAATAAGAAACAAGGCATCAAACCCATGAAATTTTGTCAACCCATTTCATATCTTAATACAAAAAAAGGATTAATAGGACCTGAATTAGTACTTGAATGTTCAGCTCATGTGCTTTAATTGGTATACTTCTCTTCATAAATCATAATTCTTTAACCAACTTGAAAAAAAGGAAAACATGTATTTAGACATTGTGTATGCACTTGGTTCATTATTTTACAAGGTATTGTTCTGTTTCAGTCCTTGAAGTTCTATGATGATGAGATACCATGTAAACAGGCCAATCTCTTGGTTACAGATTTACTGGTGTTATCTTTTACAGTAGTCAATGCATGTGTCTAATACATCTCTGGGTATATTCAGTCTAACTTTAAACAGTTTACTGATCTGGACTAAATGTCATATTTTTGTAGTAGTGGTTGTTTAGAGCAATTTGGGTTATTCTGTCCATTTGATAACAAATGACTGATTGTAACTATAGATGAACCTGTGACACAAGAGATTTGATGCCGCTTATTGTACGAAAGTACTAATTTCTCTGTCTCTAACATGTTAACGCAAACATAAACATTGTTGATATTCCATGTATATTCTTTGTTCTCAACTGGACAGGCCTATATTGCATGGTCTATATTATTGAGGTGTAGACTTTAAATGAACTTATAATTTTTTAAGTTAATATATGATAAATGGACATGATGAATATATGGTTAATTGTTTTATGGTTGCGTTATAATAGCTGTATATATCATTATATGTATATATCCAAATAAATAAAAATTTATGGACTATGATAAACTGACATGATGAAAGTATGTTTGTATGCATTTACCTCATATATATACATTAAAAAAACTTTTCTGATCAGCTGTCAAGTGATCGCAAATTGTAGACTATGAATTAATTAAGTGACGGCTGTGAAGTCACTTAATTATTTATTTACAGTTTCAGAGCTTCGTTTCCTTGGATATCATATGTGCACAATTAAAGTGTTAATTAATAAAAAAAAGTATGTGATCATGTAACATATAGTACTAATATTGGCAATTCATTTCAACTATGCGCACACATGTACACGATCACATGTGGACAACCAGATAGCTTTTGTTTATCGGAGCAATACCTCCGGTCGCTGGAGGGGCCATTCGTTCAAAATTCAACATGGCGCGGCAAGATGGTTTTGTTGTTCGGAGTCGAAATACCCCGAGGGTGGTCACTGCCAGAGTGTTTTACGTCCTCAGGGGGTTTTTAACGTCCCCCTTTATTTTAAACAATTCAGTGGAGACGGCAGCGCCATTTAACGTGGTCAGCCACCCACGATGTAGTGAGCCCAGAAATTAATCCCTGGAACAGTTTCGACCTCTTACGGGGTTCGAACCTGTGACCGTTGACAGCGAGTGCCGGGTGCTTAACCGCTAGGCCACTGGAGCTCACCGCACGGCAAGATGGTTGGTTTTGTTGTTCGGGGAGAATCCCCAGGCTGTTGCTTAATCAGCACAGCCTCTATGTTGGAGTGGTTGAGAAATCTCCTCCCCCACCACTCACAGGGGAGCAGTACGGAAAGATGGAGCCGAAATACCCCGAGGGTGGTCACTGCCAGAGTGTTTTACGTCCTCAGGGGTTTTTAACGTCCCCCTTTATTTTAAACAATTCAGTGGAGACGGCAGCGCCATTTAACGTGGTCAGTCACCCACGATGTAGTGAGCCGAGAAATTAATCCCTGGAAAAGTTTCGACCTCTTACGGGGTTCGAACCTGCGATCGTTGACACCAAGTGCCGAGTGCTTAACCGCTAGGCCACCGGAGCTCACTGCACGGCAAGAGTAACGCCTCTCTATATTTAAGCTCTCTGGTTATAGGTCCGAGCACTCGATGCGCATGCGCCAATTATTCCTCGATTGCTATTACTTCTGCTCAAATATGGCGGCCGAGCATGTAGTAGTTATATTTGGGTTGAAAGTAGAAGATGGTTTTTATAGTTTTGAAGAGGTACAAATGAAAATCAAAGAAATAGACGATCGGTAGAACAGCCGTGCGGCTTTACAAATAATCGGGGTTCCCAGGTGTCCTAGAAATCCTGGAATATAACATATTAATTTTCCCGGTCCTGGAAATGTCTTTGAATTTAACCAAATCTGAAGATCTCAGGGAAAAATACTGCCTTTGAAAAACAAAACACTTGGAATAAAAAAGTCTATTAATAGACTTAATCTAATATCTTTATTAAACGTTAGTACCAGACTCTAGTAGCAGTAATTACAACTGCGCTTCCGTCACTGACAAACTTGATTCCGATGCTCGGCTTGCTGTTCCACGTCCGAGCACCGGAAACATCCAAACTTGGCGCACGCGCGTAGAGTTCTCGGACCTTTATCATCAACGAACACGATTCCGATGCTCGGATACGTAACAACAGCCTAAATAAAATATCGAACTGTAGTGATCAACCTGTTATACATCCCACAATGGACAACTATAAAAAGAATTAGTTCAGTATGATTTCAAAAGTTGATATATATATATGTATGGACACTATACCAATTATAATAAGCATCCTGAATTATATTATTACAAACATTTGGTCCAATAATATATGACCTATTTGAGTGGCTTAATGTAGATTCAGCCTTAATTCAGATCTACGTCAACAAAATTAAACACAATATTTATATTATCACTGCATATTCAATTATCTGACATTTCGATGTGTTTAACTGAATATCATCCTCTGGGGCATAACCGAGAATTATATCACACATTATATGACGTGCATAAATATCGGGTAATGAGTTCCATATATGCGGGAAGAAAAACTGTTCATAATTAGCAGCAACAGCCTGGAATTACGGCACGTACCCAGAACTTACCCGAATTTCGTCGAGTTCTTGTGTTTAGTTTGGCTTCTTTCCCCAATGCATGAATTCTAGCTGCAAGTATTGCTTTTTGTTAGAGTTCAACTCCCAATTTGGCAGATACTAAAAAAATCGCTCCATCTTATATGTGGTTGTGTGTGCGCGCGCGAACACGCGGGCGTGTGTTTGTGACTACATAAATGCCCATAAGAACAATTAAAGAGCAAATAACAGACTATAACCATGCGGCATATACAGAAATACATGACATTATGTAATATTTTTTATTTCGCGCAAATATTTCTGAGCAACGAAGAATATTTAATTTTTGATATAATTAAGCAACAACAAATATAAATTGAGCTTACTGAAAATTTTAGATATAAATAAAAAGAAGAGATTTGCACCAAACAAAGTAACGTATATTTATATCAGATGTGCACTAGCTGTTAGATAGTCCCGTATAAATGCGTATATACGCACTCTTAAATTTATGCAAATCAATATATTTATTTTAAAGAAAACAAAACCCTGATTAAAACCTGCATGGTATGACTAGCATGATAAATTTGTATAAATTAAAATAGTAATTAAGAGTTCCGTTGACTAACGTATAACTTTCTGTCACACTGCAACAGATCGATCTATTATTAGTAGAAGTGTCTTTGTACGTTCAGCTTCAATTATGTATGGATTTATTTATGTATAAATTTATAGAGGTATATAGGGTTTATCAGGGATATGCTTAAATTAGGTGTTGATGTTCTGAACCAGTAACACGTACCATATATATGTATTCTAACACCCCCATATATATATATATATATATATATATATATATTATAAAGAGTATAACTACGAAGTTTAAGTTACACAAACTACAGGAGTGGTGGTAATTATAGACTGGATATAGCATATATATCTAGGATGCCAGAATTTGTAATTCTATTTCAGGATATAATAATAATAATATAATATATATATATATATATATATATATATATATATATATATACATATCTTCTACACCTCGTGTGAAGTCTTATCTCTGTGTTCTGTCTTTATGTTCTAATTCAGATACATTTTACACAAAATAGAAACGTAACAAATATTATTAACGTAATTCGCACGCGCGAATTGGTCTATTAAACCTTTCGATGCGGGGAAGAAAAGTAATCCAAGAAAGAAACTAACGGGGTTAAAGGTAATGGACAAAAATATGAGAGAAAGGGGTATTAAGAAATAAATAAACGGCTAATTTTTATATTTACCTACCGGGGTGTCGTGTAACGAAGTAAAACTACTTCGTTACTCCACTAGAGTAGGTTTTTTTTAAGTAACTGGAAGTAACGAAGTAACATTTAAACTTGGAACGAAGTAGTTTTATTTGCATTAAAGCTAATTTTTACTTCTTCAAAGTTGTCATAAATTTGTCCATCCTTGATGAATTTAGGGTAAACAAATATATTTTAATATGGTGTGGTATTAAAACGAGGTTCGTAAGAATGATGCCATTTGGTATACACGTTTTAGCTGATGCTCCGATAATCATGCAAGAATCGTCATAATTTTGCACAAAGGTTTTGTAAACTGAAGGTGGAGACACATGAATTTTGTTCACTCTTGTACACTGCGTATTTGATTATCGTATTTTGTTACAATAAATTTTATCTTCTATGTTTACATCTAGTTTTACTTCAATTACTTTTAGAAAGCATTTTTTTCTTCTTTTTACTGAAGTATATTTTTACAAGTTTACTTCCACTACTGAAGTAGTTTTGAAGAGGCTAATCACTTTTATTTCTACCCAAGTACAGAATAAAAGTAGTCCAGTCATCCCTGGAAAAGAGAACAAAGTTATCGTTCATTTGTGTTTTTATATGTTTAGAATGTTCAGTCTATTCCAAAACTAAACATTTTGCTTAACTGTGTGTGACGTAGATTATAATTGATACATTCTTTTGAACAATAAAATTAGTCAAGGTTCTGATCAAAGTATTAATTAACCAGAATGAAAAGTATCGAAATCCGGGACGCGGCCCTGGGCTCGGCCGTCCGTCTGTCCCGGATCTCGGCCTTAGCTAAGTTCTCTCTTTCAAAACTCCAAACTCAAGTGGTCTCGAATCCACTTTATTCCTCTACTCAAAACTGTACAAAAACTAAACACTCCTCGAAACTATACACTCCAGAACTCCACTACCTTTTCCCCTCCTCTACTTGCTTTGTTGTTCGGGGAGAATCCCCAGACTATCGCTTAATCAGCACAGCCTCTATGTTGGAGTGGTTGAGAAATCTACTCCCACACCACCCACAGGGGAACAGTATGGAAAGATGGAGCCGAAATACCCTGGGTCTTTTTTAACGTCCCCCTTTATTTTAAATAATTCAGTGGAGACAGCAGCGCCATTTAACGTGGTCATCCACCCACGATGTTGTGAGCCGAGAAATTAATCTTTGGAAAGTTTCGACCTCTTGCGGGGTTCGAACCTGTGACCGTTGGCACCAAGTGCCGGGTGCTTAACCGCTAGACCACCAGAGCTCAATATTCTCTACTTCTCTACAAAAATCCAGATATTTATAGGGAATTGTCCCGTTAGCACCGTCAGTGTTGTTGTCCGGTAGACCCCGCATAGTCACCTGGTCCAATCAGCGCCGACTTGGCTGAGTCGAGAACAATCCCCCTCTAAAACTCCTCCCACACATCCAAACAAGTATATAAAGGGGATTTAGCACAGTTAGTTATTCGGAGCTCACTAGTTAGTTATTCTTGAGCAGATATGTTGGCTGATCATCAGTAGTATAAATTCATATGGCTATTGATAATCTCATAGTGAGCTCCGGTGGCCTAGCGGTTAAGCACTCGGCACTTGGTGCCAACGGTCGCAGGTTCGAACCCCGTAAGAGGTCGAAACTTTTCCAGGGATTAATTTCTCGGCTCACTACATCGTGGGTGGCTGACCACGTTAAATGGCGCTGCCGTCTCCACTGAATTATTTAAAATAAAGGGGGACGTTAAAAACCCCATGAGGACGTAAAACACTCTGGCAGTGACCACCCTCAGGGTATTTCGGCTCCATCTTTCCGTACTGCTCCCCTGTGAGTGGTGGGGGACGAGGTTTCTCAACCACTCCAACATAGAGGCTGTGCTGATTAAGCGACAGCCTGGGGATTCTCCCCGAACAACAAAACCAAACCAACCCAGCACAAAACAGTGAGCTCCGGTGGCCTAGCTATTTTAACCGAACAGTCGAAATCAGTTCGTATACATTATACACGTATCTCCCAAATAATACTGGTTCATTCTTGATTTTCTGTCTGAGAGAGTACAACAGGTTCGTGATGAGGATAAATTTACCGTTTTATACAAACAAGCAGAGGGATAAATTGTACAACTGTAAGATACTTAAATATGCTGATGATAATGTAAAGATCTAAAGGTTTCGTATAAATATCAGATATATATATATATATATATATATATATAGAGAGAGAGAGAGAGAGAGAGCTAGAGATAGAGAGAGATAGCTCTATTGAGAGAGAGAGAGAGAGAGAGAGAGAGGTGGCTCTGATGCTGCATCAATCATAGCTACAGCCTAGGTTAATGAAAAAGATGGTCCATTCCAATTAACATAAGATATAGCTAACGATCTTTTTCATGAGTATGTGTCACCCGACATGAACTGCCCAGCACCATACATGCCATTGAGCTCATATAGTACATGTTTGCAGACGCTACCTTTAATGCTGTTCGACCACCCTTCACACATCTACTAATGCCCTTGTGAAGCAAGACACTGAAACCAGGCAGTAACCACTTTTCAGTTGTGCCATGAGCTGCCATCGCAAAGAAGATTATACTGCTGTCGTGCAATCTATCAAGAATATGGTTGAACCATCCACACTCTATGAAGCCATGTGGATCGCCCGCGATACCATATTTCCTGACGTGGACAGTAAGGGATGAACTTTTCACTTTGCGCAAACCATTCGGCATCATCGTCAGCAAGAAGATCTGTAGTGTGCGTACACAACTGATAATAGTATGTACAAGTTCCTTCCCAGAGTGAAGGCACTGCACCATATTCCCGAACAGCACATATTTTGCGATATATGATTAAGGTCCTGCTCGCGAGTCGCCCTCTGAAACCATCACCAACTTCTTACCATATGCTAACAGAACTTGGATATCAGGTACATTATGGTCACCTGTCTCACGGAGTGTGTATCAGATGTCGGTCTGAACCAAAGGTGAGGGGCGCCTCCGTGGTCTAGCGGTAGCGTGTTGGACCACAGATAATTACCAGCCGAGTTCGAATCTCGGCGTGAGCATATCTGAAGGTTGTTTCGTCTTTGACTTCGCTTCATTACCTCTGGAGGTCGTTCGGCCCATTTAGCCTATCATGCGCACAAAAGTAGCCGTAAAACATCAATCATCATCATCTACACCAACAGTGACCTATAGAAGGGTGACACAACAGGTTCAACAACAGCACTCGTCTCCAAATGAACTTGTTTATGCTTATTTATCTCCTGTTTTATGAGTCCTGCTTATTAACTCTATACAGAGATGCGTTTGTTTTCCGATGATAAACTAAGGAGTTGCCAACGTAAATATTCAAGTCATCGAAGCCAAAATTGGCAAACAGCGTGAAGATGGGAAGTAGTTTGGACTTCAACTCCTACGAGATTTTAAATGTAGGTGTACATATAGTAAGTGTAGGTGTACATAACTCAAATGTGTTTATGTATATAATGTAAACATGTATATAATGTAAAATTATAAATATCTATATAATGTAAATATGTATATAATGTAAAAATGTATATATATATATATATATATATATATATATATATAATATGTAGAAAAATTTAAAGTGTTTTGTGTATATTTTATAAATATGTATATAAAATGTAATATGTAAATATGTATTTAATGTTTATACAATGCATGTGCATCATAAATAAATGCCAAAAAAATAAACCGATGTTTCTCTTCTTTGTAATACTGAACAAGTTTGTATACATCTACATGAACCAATTCACCCCCTCACAAAACGCAATAAAACAAAACAGTCACAGATTACACTAATTACAATTATAATCATGTATTTCATGTCCAAATGATGTACTTTATTACTGTCAGTGTTCGGGACTCTGTAACTAATGAATGAAACTGGCAAACTTGCAAGACCTCATATCAACAGTCTTTACGTATTCGACATGTTATGAGCCATACGTATTCAATGGACCGTTTTCAACATGGCCTATAATCAACGATACCCGTTTTAATAGGACTGAACTGCATCTTTTATATATTCTAACACCATTTATATTTTATGTATATCGAATCTGGCTTATACACATATAGATTCAGACCTATATAAACTGAATGAGTGAAAGATTTTGGTGGTTAAATTCACGTGTTATATAATTAGTTTCGGAATGAAGACAAGCGAGAAAGATCTTGGGGTGTTCAAGTTCCACCAGCATGTTGCAAAGACAGTCAACCATTTAAGGCATCTCGCATGCTTGGACAGATCGGTTCACAACGATGGTCCGTCCGCATCTGGCACCCTTGATTCCAACGGGATAAAGTCGATGTCGGAAAAAGTCCAATGAGAGGTCACCAAGTTGATTCCCAAGTTGAAAAGTCTCATATATCTACTAGACCGGCTATAATAGTATTAACTATCACTACCATGTTGGAGTATCCCAGGAGAAGAGGGGACACGTTGCGGAGATTCAAAATAGTGAATGGCATCGATAGAGTAAATCATAGTGCCTTCTTCAGTATGGATACAGAGTCCAACACTGGAGGCCGCGACCAGAAGTTTACGAAGAAGCGCACAGTGTTAGGTGTCCGTCACGACGTCATATATGCAGTCTGTCTTTTCTGAGTCTTCAGTCAGAGATTGAAACATTGGTAAATTACTGGAATTTGTTCTCCGTCGAAGTTATCCAAACCCGTCTTTGAACGCATTTGAATCAAGATTGGACAGGTTCTGGCTTAAGGAGAGATACAATCTACCATGACCATGAAGAAATTATGACCATGTATTACTGTTAAGACCCGAATAAATCAACAAGCGTAGACTCTATATTCGGTATCAAGGTATGAGCTATGGTAAATGGGAAAACCCTAACGTCCTTGACCGCGAAAGCCAAAACAAACAGTTGCCGCATTCCGAGGGAGTATTCTGCTATTTAAGGCGTTCATCTGGATTATTAATACTCTCATTACATTATCACATGACTATTAATACGCACAGTATTTGACCCATGCCGTTCCGGTTATGTAGAACATAGAAGAATAAGGTGAGATAAATTCTTATTGTATTTAAAGGCAGGCAAGCTAAGACATGTTGTGTCAAGTTTAAATATCCGCGCGGTGTATCTAGATCTAGATCTCGTGTTGTCAAGGTAAAGCGTATTTCTAAAGAACGTATAAAGTTTATTCAATCATTGTATAAAATTCTGTCTGATGGCGAAATGACGTTAATACTGATTGTTGGTGTGAATGTTCTCACTCTGTCTCTAACCGGGAGTCTCACTCTCAGTCCGAATTCTGTCAAATTACTAATATCATGATATCTGACTCATCACTTCACCTTTTACTGTAACATACAGATGATATAGTCATCATAGTGATCATTTCATTTAATCTGACTTGACAAATATATATATTTTAAATGGTCTTAAAATACTCTAACTCTTTTTTATCAAGATGGGGTTGTCATAGCAAATTGGACTAGATCTACACCTAACGATGCTATAGTAGCACAGTTTGTTACACCAATAAAGTTAGAATCCTGAGCTATCTATGTCTAAAGATGTTTAATCTTATGCTACACCTCTTTGGTGCAGGGTTGGCAAATTTCTCCCCATCATGGTAAAAACCTCCGTAATTACCCAGTTTCTGCCGATATGGCAGAAATACTTTCTGCCCAGGGGAGAAATGGCAGAAAAGGGAGAAACTAAATTTGGGGAAAATTGCCATGAAAATACCCATTTAATAGAGACTTTAACAGTTTGAAACCAATATAAGCATAAGTTATTTAATTATAAACCTTGTCCACATGCCACATACTTATTTAAAGTGTATGTCAATAATTCATCACATTTAAGATTGTGAGATAAAAGATTGAGATTATTTATTTCTGGTATCTGTGCAGCGATATACATTATATTTCTGAATAAACTTGATTTTATAATGACTGCTTTGTTATGCAAGGCAAATACCTAATCAACTATGAGGAGGGTGATGCTGTGTCTAGTCATGCTTGAATACTACTGACAGCATCATGTCTGTAGTAATAACTACATGTATGTATCACTGTGAAGAGATGCTGCTGTGTAATAACAGGTAAAACTGGCAGTGCTGTATGATTGTTATTACACCATAGCATAGGGAAGTATCTGCACTGCCTAATTATAATATGGTAGGTAGACTTCATATTGACTAGATTAATGTAACACTGATGGGGGTTATCAATCTCAGCAGATTAGTTAGTTATTCCTGAGCAGATATGTTGGCTGATCATCAGTAGTATAAATTCATATGGCTATTGATAATCTCATAGTGAGCTCCGGTGGCCTAGCGGTTAAGCACCCGGCACTTAGTTAGTGCCAACAGTCACAGGTTCGAACCCCGTAAGAGGTCAAAACTTTTCCAGAGATTAATTTCTCAGCTCACAACATTGTGGGTGACGGACTACCCCCCCTGAGGACGTAAAACACCTTGGCAGTGACCATACTCGAGGTGTTTTGGCTCCATCATTCCGTACTGCTCCCCTGTGAGTAGTGGGGGAGGAGGTTTCTCAACCGCTCCAACATAGAGGCTGTGCCGAATAAGCGACAACATGGGAATTCTCCCGGAACAACAAACCCCCAAATAATCTCATCATTTACATATAGTCTCTTCAGGTGCACATGTGACATACAAATTTATATTTTGTAAATGTTGAATATTGTGGCTAGACAAATTGCTTTATCTTGCACATTTGTATTTTTGTTTTGCACTTTACCACATAATGTTCTACATATTCAAGGGAAGTAGACCACGAGATTCTGTCTGGAAGCACTTTGTTGTTTTTCTTAAACGTTATTAAACAAATGAAAACATTAATAATTTAATTGTATCCCTGTACAAATGTACTTGGTGATATCATGGATTACACATGGTTATGCTTTACACCTTAAAATAAACACATCTGGAAGTTTCTGCCATTTCTCCCCGGCAGAAAGGTATTTTCCCCCTTTTCTTCCCAGTTTCTCCCCACAGCCAACCCTGCTTTGGTGATTGTTTGGTCCATTTAGCATACAGTATGCACACAAGTGGCCACAAATCAGTAACATTTAAAAGTTGAATGTGTGTGGGGGGGGGAAGATTAAACCTATGTTTACTAGTTTAATCCAGATTACACCATGTTTTTTCGCAGATAAAGTACTGAGGATGATATTCTTGATGAACTTCTTGCTATTTATTCAGGAGTTTATTGTTTTATTGTAATTGGTTGCTATTTACTCACTAATAATTGAGCACAGTAATAATGTTAGACCTAAAGGTGAAAGCAGCATTGTTTGGACGTGATAGTGATCCATTGTTTGGTTACTTGGTGATGTCTCTCTGTATTCAGTTAGTGTGTAGTTTTGATGGACTAGCTGATTCAGCGATGACGTGATGCCATAATGTAAACATTGCTTGTCTGCTATATTGTGAAGTGAGTTAATGGTCCACTTAATTATTTTTATTACACTGATTTCTTGTAAACTTTAATCCTACAGTGAAATATAGAATGTCTTATTTATAATAATTCTAGTTACTTTATATGTTAAGTTTATTCAATACATTTACTCCTGAGCATTGGTGAAGAATAAGCAGGTGCCATACAGGGCATCTTTATGAATTTTCATTTGGAAAGTCCAGAGTTCTATACTGACAACATGTGTGTTTTACAGGGTTGGGGCAATTACAGGACCAAGGTAACTGATTTTGATTACTTGAGAATACTATATTTACCAGATAAATGCAAACTTATAACAACTTCTCTACCCACAAATTGATTATTAAGCCAATAAAAGTCATTGTCAGTGTTATTAGAACTATCTGAATAGGGTATTGGTGAGCATAGAATTTAACCTAGAGTAATATACTCATGTTTTTTTAATGTTTGGCTTCTGTTGAATTCATTCTTGTCTAGAGGATTTTGTTCTCAAACTTTGGCACAATCCAAACTTTATTGCAGATCATGATTGGAAAAAGCAGCTTCTTATTATCTTTTTATTTTTTAAGAAATAACAAGAAAATATTCAAACAACTGATACCAAATATATAAAGTATTGGAGTTTATATGTACATATATCCTTCGTGCTGAAGCTTTTGACTGCCCTTGTGATTTTCTATAACTTCCATGATTGTCATAAGAATGAATGATTCATAGACCCTAACCATATTTATAGCACTCTACGTGACACTTGCTACATGTACTCTCTTTTGATGCTCACAATGAACTGCTCAATTATTGATCGTGGAATATCAGTAGCTACACTGGGGGGTTCTCAAGTACATTTATCAAATCAATAGCTACGATCATACAATTTATAAATATTACTAATTACTATCTGGCTCTATAATTATAATATTTCCTGATTCACCGAAGGCTCCCCAATTGCAGTAATTCCTTTAGTAGCTGAGATCAAACAATTTAAATATATTGTTAATTACTATCAAGTTCTTTCATTATATTGGTCAGACTTTTCACTGGGTCATTGTAATTGATAATAATATTATATGTCTACTATTGTCATATTTTATGTGCTTTATATGTTTTATTGTATTATATATATGTGTTTCTTCACTCTGTGGAGGTTGAACAAAGTAAATATATTATTCTATTATTTAAGGCTTCCCAATTACATTAATCTCTTCAGTGACTCTAAGATTAAACATAACAGGGGTTTTGACCATTTGACGCAGGGGGTTTTCACCTGGATTCTTATGTGTATATACATAACATGATTCAGTAAATAATAAAGTTAAACAACAGTGACTTGTAATTGTATTGTAAATGTTTACCAAAGCTTGTGCAATTGGTGAATGTTAGTGAATTAATCAAATCTGAATAAAATGTACCAGCCAGAATTGGAATTGACAAAATGGAATTGACCCCATGTCCAGTACCAGCACACATTAATTACTAGTTAAATAGCAGTATTTCCATTCAAATAGCATGCAACATCTGCTGTGTATTAGAATTGTTCATTTATTTGTGAGTGTCTGTCTTGAAAAAGGTTAGCAACCAGGTGTTGCACAACAAACGTGTGTATACATGCTAATTATCTTCACCATTGCAATTGCTCTGAACTTATTCTAACAAACTGTGTTTTCTGTGGTTGGCTGTAACTGTAACCTCTATAAATCATCAAAATAAACAGCATCTGATATATTGTACTCCGTATGCTATGGGCTAACATCGATGCTAAATGAAATGTCAGAAGTTTAATCAATCAATCAAAGAGGCTTCAACCCTTGGATTAATGCCGTTGAAAACCTATACCGCTAGCACCTGAAGCAGCATGTTTTACGACTGGGATCTCCTGTGATTGTTGTAAGTGTACACACCTTAGATGGTACATGGCTGTATGCCATGTGTGGAAATCTCGTCTAGTGTGGAAGGCACTTCTTTCAGAGTCAGCGTCTCCTCAAAGCCGGCGTGTGTACTGTATGTGGATATCTAAAAGATATTCTGCGTTGAAGAATAATTACACGTTGCTGGAGTATATGTGGATCATGCTTTTCGTTTCATCCAAGAATTAAGCAGATCAGTTGTGGCCATGTTGTAACCGAGGAGACGTTTTGATTGCTGGCATCTGGATATTTTAGAAGTTATTAAACGAGAACTGTATTCTGGTGGTTAATTATGGATCTGGATCCACTGTTGGAGGAGAATGAAGGCCAAGAGGATTCGGATGAAGACAATCAGGATCTGGCGGACCAGGGTGACTAGTTCTAATTCAGAATGATTGCTCATTGCATGCGACTGTCAGCTGATGTACCCTTACGGTAGCTGGCCATTTATGGATGTCCAGTAAATTCTATAGAAATTAGAATTGGGGATTACCTTTTAGTAACACAAACAATCTGAATCCAGATTTTTTGGGTGTAATTTATACCCTAGCCAGTATTACGTCTTCCATGACCATCAGAATAGTATTGATCAGGGTTACGTTCTAGACATGTTTCTGGGTCATGGTTCAGTTGTACAAACAAATATCATCTCACAATGTTGCCGAATGTCATCTGTGATGTCCAGATGTCATCTGTGACGTCCAGATGTCATCTGTGACGTCCAGATGCCACAGATATTTCCAGCGGAAGACCTCTGAGACTTTGAGGGTTGTGGAAAAGGTTGTTCCACTTGTAGATCTATAGTTTTGCGTCACACATCTGCAACGACTGATTGGTCAAAATTTAATCTCCGGCTGAATCGTGACTGCAGTCAGATGCCTTACTTCACCAGCGACCTTCTTCTACAATCAGAAGTCTTCAAATACCATCATCTAAAATTATGGCATTTTTAAGTATTTCGAGGTGAACGATATTTCGGTGGTTGAAGTGATTTGGTGCTATGATATACGAAATATAATGAGCAGATGTTAATTTCTTATTCAATTGATATCTCACCATTCTCACCAATTTATTTTTGGTCAGTCTAGCAGTATGGAAATCTTATCGTGCATTGTTTTGAGGTGTTTTTTTTCTGTTGAATTAATATTTATATCATTATTTGAATCTGATTGTTAATAAGTGAAGGGTTTACTTGTAATTGATGATTATATAAATAATTTAAATTAGTAGGTTAGTTAGATTGTTATTAGGACTTTTAATTATTACTTACACTGTATTTCAATTATCAGACAAGTTTTTGAACTAATTCTTTTATATTCCACTTTCAGACACGACTTCTTAATATCTAATTTTAGTTATTAAAAACAGCTGCTAATATTTTAGTTTGTCAAAATTATATAATTTCTTTTGTGCTGTTAACATTTTGTAACGAATTAAAAAGAGTAGACTGTGTTTAAAATAATCTTTACTATAAACTGTTACAAGCAAAAATTCAGTTAGTAAATGAAATGAGTTATTTTATTGAAAAATATTTTTTAAATATTAAATTAAGCTTGATGGTTTTTTACATGGTTTCACCTTTATAATTTAGTTTTGATGCATTTTAATTATTCAGATAATGGCATAGTTCATATTTAGTGGTTTGAGTTCATATAATTTGGCTAAATTTATCAATTAAATTTGGTTTTATATTAATATTAGTATGATTTATATTTGACTATTAACATTGCGACTATAAGCTTCAGGTGGTGACTGTAATTATATCCGATTATTTCAGATATACTGATTTCTGTATAATAGGAGAAAACAATAGAGCACTAACTCTGTAAATGTGTCCAAAGTTTGATTAAAGATAGACTTTTGTAAACCAAGCTTAATCTCTTCTGTAAGAGTTTCCTTGTTTTTTTGTTGTTTTGTGTGTACATAATACAGCTAGATCATATGGCAACTGCTAGCTCTGTTTCGTTTGACCTCTGCTGACACAGTTTACACCATATACAGACTGACCTGCTACTGGCGGGTTGATTATATTTAGGGTTTAAAGGGAACTACTGATGTCTGTAATATTTGTTTTAGGCACATGATGGAATGAGTATTTTGAAATTAGTCAGTAAAAGGTACTTGTGGGCTATAATATGGTATGTTATCATTAAAATGTTAGATTATTTTGGCTTTATTGCTGTAAATAATGAACAAACTATGTTGTTTAACAGATATAATTGTATTTAGTCAATATATATACATCCTAGTAAACACAGACATTTATGTGAATGCCCGCACACACAGAGAGATATAGAGACCCTAGCTTGGTTATAATAGTACAAAAAACTCCCCCCCCCTCTCTGGATGTGTGTGTGTGTGTGTGTGTGAATTATGTCAGGTCTGTAATTTAGGCAGTTATTAGAAGTACTTGATCTGTGATCGTTACAAGTGAATGCCACTGTGAACACAAGCCTCAGATATTTATGGAATGTTGTTTTTCTATTTAAGAGAAGTACACTTCTAAAGAAACATCTAGTACTTTGTTTAATGGTAACTGTTCAAAAATTATTATTCAGTTCTGAATGTATTTTTTTCACAAGCTATTCGGGAATAGTTTATTAACGTTTAAACTGTACATTTCAATTCACTGGAACAGATACTTGAGCACTGATATTTATGGTGATGGGATTTAATTTGATCTTTTACAACAGATACGCATGCTGACATGTCGACAACGCAGTACATTTATCCGGCCGTGTACACATCCACAATGTATCCAGGTAATGGCTATCCAGTTGGTACTGGATCACTACAACCATCCGTACCAGGATTTGCCTTTAAGAAGCGATTTGAAAGGGTTGACTGGAAGAAGATTGGTAAGTGAGCCTGTGGGTACCTACCAGTTCAAATAGGTGGGCAGATTTGGTACACACATGAATATGGACACATCACTCACTCACACACATACACACACACACATATATAACACACATGCACATACAGTGATACACGCACCAGTTAACTTGATTATTGACTACCTTTTATAGTCACCACTTGACTTCGGGGTTTATAATTGGTCTGTTAAATCCCGCTACACGAGTTAACGGCTGATTAAAATGACGCAGTCCAAACTGACCATTTTTGTGTGTGGGTTGTCGTTGTTAAAATCTAGTTAGTCTGTCCGGTTTTAGACAGCATCTACACTACACTATTTTAGGCTTACAGATTAAAAACTTCGCGTTCGTTTGGAACTTGAAAATATCACACGAGATCGTATGATTAGAAAAGCTAACTTTAGCTGTTATGAAAAGAGTAAATTCTAGTTTTGTCTCAGTTTACAATCATCACATACTACAAATGTTAAGCATTAAATTTAGTTCTCACAAAGAATAAGCATGTGTGTGTCTGTGTAGGTGTGATATATATATATATATATATATATAGAGAGAGAGAGAGAGAGAGAGGTGGGGAGGGGGTGTGAGAGAGAGATTTCAGTATCTTTGTCATTATCCACTATGTGTAATTTGTCAATAACAATCTACAAATTTAGCCAACAACAAGCTCACATTGTTGTTTTTCTTTTGTTCATTTCGATGTCGACCATCTTAATATTATAATGATTCTGTTCACATGCTTTAACACCGTCAGTGAAATGATTTCCAATTTACACCATTTGAGTCGTGTAGTTATACTTTGTACTGAAAAATATTCAGTTGTACAAATTAGGGTGTCAGTGTAGCTATATAACTCGATCTCTTCCAGCAGAGGGCCTTAAATTATACTTCCCAACAGAAGCCCCGCATAGAGTAGATTTACTTGTTTATACGCTGCAGCATATCCACACGACAGATAATATTGCACCAATACTGTTATGTTTTTCTCATTTAAGCATCATGTTTTTTATTTCTGTCATTTAAATTAAACATCCTGTTATATTGTCCACCTTTCAGCTTCAATTGACGTGGATGCCATATCTCGTAACCTCGACTTCCATGCGCTACAGGACAACATTACGAATGTTACGTTCTGCAACATTGAGTCTGAAATTGTAAGAATATGGAAACAGACTATCACGTTCTTGTTATAATGAGTTCCGGATTATTTAATGATTGGTGGTTATATATGTACTTTGAACTAACATATAACATGTGTACTTTCTATTTTAAGTAGTTTTGCATTCAGTTACACATTAGACACAATAAAGTGCTACATGTACAGACATACATACATACACACACACACATATATATATATATATATATATATACACACTACTATAATTTCCTTTATGGTTTCAGTTTAGCAGTAATGTTTATCTTTGCAATAATTTCAGGACATGCGCATGATTGATCCAAACTTTATCAAGTTGTTTAAGCTGGCACAGTTCACCATTGAGTATTTGCTGGTGAGTTCATTATATATATATATATATATATATATATATATATATATAGTGTAATTTTGTCAACCTTGTCTGGTCTCGTATTGTTATTTGAGGTATTGTATAAACTTGTGCAGTTATTCATGGTATTACAACTCAGAAGAGATACTGTTTTCACATTTATGTGACTGCCTCATTATTAGGGAGAAGCATATTAACAATGAAGGCTTAACTTAATTACTGTATATACTCATGTATAAGATGCACCTATTTCTAGGACCAATAAGCTCCTGGAGTCGAACCCGCATATAAGATGCACTAAAATCAGCAAATTATCAGTAATATTTATTCAAAACTCAAAAATTCATCATCCTCACTCTCTTTACCAAACATCTATTATATCTGTTCGTGTATCATCATGACATCATACATGACGTCAACTTCTTCATCGGAGTCTGTGTCGGAGTTGTCATAATGTTCAGCCCACAATACTTCATCTTCTGTGCCATCTAAATCATTGCTGATAGAGCACTTCTTGAACAATTTAGTAATTATGGCAGGGTCGTTTTAATCCGAGGCCATTTTCACCCACTGCGTGGCGATAGGTAATGACGGCCACTTCAGCTTGCCAGCTGCTGTGCATTCATATCTGTAATGCTGTTTGAAGTAGTTTATTAATATTATTAATAATAATTCTAAAGCGTCAATATCCTTGAAAAGAATCGAGCTCGGTGGCGCACCTAGTACAGGGGTTGGGCAAACTCATAATCCGGGTACAAAGTTCATCAACAATAGTTCAAAGGTGCCAGCTTTGAAAGTATTTTAGACAGTGTTTACTGTAATTGTTTTCCTTTTATGTGGCTTCTGTGGTCATTCTTTACGTCGCCTCATTTAACGTTCCATTCAATTACACATGCTTACATATTTCGATAGTAATGACACGTCTTTGTAATCACATCACTAATTAAACCATCATTTTGAATAATCTTGGCAATTAAGTTTGGCTGTAAAAGACAAGAGAGAAAACACACCAATAAATTTGTTTATTGTTCATATATTCAATATTACTGTAATTTCCTCTAAATTATGCCAAATGTACCTACCCTTTTAGTCTGATCCCCGTATAAGTCGCACTTGATTTCGGATGTATAAAAGTGCGATTTATACTTTGGCATATACAGTAGTAAACAAATACCACAGTAGCACAAAATGGATAAAGTACTGCACTATAAACGTCTAGTTCAGGGTTTGAATCTGACTCATACCTGTGTTTGTGTGAATTTCATCACGACCATCCCCAAGGCTAAACAAAGAATTCACTCACATTATACAAAGAATTGCACAGAAACAAAACAGTAAAAAATGGCGTGTACACCCAGGAAACCACTGAAGTAAAACTACGCAGGTTATGTAATATTTGTTGCTTGTGTGTTTATTTAAAGCATTCCCAGGATTACTTGTCCAACATGGTCGCCGCTCTGGAGAGTAAACTAAAGAAAGTAATCGGAGAACACGAAGAGACCAAGAAGCTCGTGGAGAAGACTAGAGATGAACTAACGCAGGTGAAGAAGGAAAGTCATAAGAGAAAAAAGATGATCATTGCTCAGCAGCAGATAATCCAGGCCGGCACCGACTCATATAACAAGGTCAGGGCAGAGGTCATCCAATATCAGGGTCATTATGTTGGGACCAGACATGGGGTCAGTTCCTTTATGTCAGTTCCATTTGATCAGTTCCAATCCCATATTAAATTTATCAATTCCAATTCCATTTTTTACCTACTACTTTTTACCATGAGTAGCTACTCCGAGTACCTATTCCGAGTATCTACTTGGAATACCTACTCCGAATATTTTATATTCCAAGTAGGATTGTCATGGAAGAAATATTTCTGAATTAAAGAATTAAATGGTAAACTAATTTGTGGATTTAATTTTTCTGTAGCAAACTTCAATTCCAAATTTATCAATTCCAATTCCATTTCCATCTTTTTTAAATAAGCAAATCCAATTCAGGAATTGGAATTGCCCATCAATTCCAGGATTGAATTGACCCCATGTCTGGTTGACAGTGTGGGGATATTCATGATGTTGTTGGAATAATAGTTGATTGACTGGTTTGTGTGTTTGATTTTTAGATTTAATATTGTAACAGATCATTTGGAATTGCCATTCATCTATTGTCAGAATTGTTAATGATCATGCACGATAGCCTTCTACTATCAAAACCTGATCCATTTCAGTGCCCTTTCTGTACGAAGGCTTTCGTCAATGGAACATTTCTCCAGTCTCATCTGATGAGGCGTCATTCCGAATATGTCGGCTCATTTAACTCAATGGCTGGATCGCAGGTATTTAGTTTATAGTAAACATATCGGGTGTAATACAACAACAAAAATTTGGTGCATTACTACCATCACTCTTCTTTATAAAAACATTACATGAAATAAAATAACAGGATATTAAATGTTTCAGCATGAAAGTCTCTTAAGCTGGATTCAGTCCCCTGATGAATTATCCAGAGATTATATTTCTGATTACTTAAACACTCCCCCCCCCCACACACACACACAGACACCAGGTTCTGTTCAAATATATTTATTATATATATATATATATATATATATATATATATACACACATGTATAAATATAGTTGGTAACAACAATAGTTTTTGGACACCATAACAAATTCCTTAGACCTGTCACATCAATAAAATACTATTAAGTGCACACTAATTTTGATTGTGAACTGTATGTTGTTTGGATATCAATCATTCTGGAGTACCATAGGTCTATGCTATTAAGGCAAAGTCATTTTTAGGCCTAAAATATCACAATTTATGGTATTACCATCCATTAAGCCAACCTAAAATCTGAACTTTTCCAGGTGACGTTTTGAATGCAGGAAATAGTTTTGTCTTCATAATTTGTTATTCGTACCAATGTGTTTTGTATACTGTCAGTTGATCAAGTCAAATTATAACCATCATTTACACAAACTGTTAGCACATACGTAGGACCTCAAACTTAAATTAATGGCATAATTAAACATTCAATAAACCGCATATGAAGTCAATGACTTAGAAATAATTAGATGTGTTGTCAATTACTACTGAGCCTTTGATGTTACGTTTTGGTCATTAATGCTGCAATAACCGAGACGATGTAAATTACTAGTATATGCGGCCAGTTAGTAACTAAATCTCTATTGAAAATAAATTAATTAATCAGTAATTATCCCATTATTAGTATAAATATGACCAGACCAAATATGTATGTGGGGGCACCCTAATGTAGACCCTATATGTCGCCAAACGAATGAGATACTATGCTTTCGGGTACAGGATGGCTTGGGTAGGAGTTGTCTTGTTACAGACACTGCCTTCGAAATTTAAAGTCGCGAAATGCACTATTGAATCCAACAACATTTATCCTTAATTAAAAAAATCAGATAATTCTACATATAAATATTAATTTTCATAAAACCATGTATAATTATCATCAACTTGTTTCACTTCTATTTTCACTCCATGACTGCATGAGTTTAAATCAAAATGATGATTGATGTCCGTTTGCATCTAGATCTAGACTAGAGTCTAGATGGCTGCTAACACATTAAAATGTTTTCTCCCGATGACTGGATTTCTTGACACTGAAATATCACCAGCCATTAAGCTGAACCCCCCCCCCCAAATAAGGGTCAAAATGTTGACCCAAAGTATCGACTTAATGGCAGGGACATACAGTATTTAGGATTATGTTAATCCCATGTCAACAAAAATTGGATACCCAAGACAGTTTTTGGACACCAACTTTTATCTTAAGCCAATGCTGTTAAATGTTACAAATCATTCTGAAAATAATACCTTCGGTTGGTTGTTTACACTAAGGAGGCGTGATATCAATTTAGGACCATTTGAACAAGAGATAGGGTAATAATCAGTCCCTTTTCAAATTCAGCACCACAATAGTTTTGAATTCTCCCCCACACAAAAAATAAATATTGGACTAAAAGACAGAATGCAACAAATGCTCCCTCCCTTGGCAAGATGTCTCAAAACTCTCAGTCATTTAATACATCTCTCAATTTGACTGCTAAGCAAGTCCAGTGGAAATTTAGAATTTTTGGAATATTGTTCCATTAAAGTGTCAAATTTGGTGAAGTAGAGCAGACAATGAGGCTCAAAGTAGCTTCTTGTCTAGCTTCTATGCCAGATCGAGTTAAAACAGTCTATGTGTAGCAAAACTTGATGAAGCCAAAGTGTGTTTTCTAAATCAAGATATGGTCAAATTTCAATGCCAGAGTATTGAAATGATAGCATTGTAAATAATTGTATCAAACAGCACAAAATAGAGGAATTTAAGTTGATGTCAAACACATTTTTACATTAGTTAATAGTATCTGATTTCTCTGGAGTGATTGAAATTAATTATATATATATATATATATATATATATATATACACACACACACACACACACACAGCTCTGTTCTGGTGTCTGGGCTCCAAAGGCATGAATCACACTATAAGTGGACTGCAGATAGCAACAGTCTTTTAGAATTTGTAGAATATTGTTCCATTAAAAAGTGTCAAATTTGGTGAATTAGAGCAGACAACAAGACTCAAAGTAGCTTCTTACCTAACTTCTATGCCAGAGTGAGTTATTTATTCATAAATGGGAAATCCCATACGAGGCCTTTCCAAATAGCATTTCCCAGTTTTATTTGGGGGGTAAGTTGGAACACTACAAGACAGTAAAGTAGAATGCATTTTTGTTTAAATTCTGAATAACACAAAACAGGTTTACTGGGCCATTCTTTTATTCATTCATTTGTTTTAAAAAAGGTGCTTAGTTTCCTTTGGCCCAGAATGATGATTTTATGGTTAACTGAAGTAAAGAATGTCAGCCATGTGATCAGTTGAATCTGACACATCATTGTTGGGATACAATCTGGGTTATCAACCATTTTGCTGTACTCAGGCAATAACCTCCACTTTCTAACAAAGTAAGATTTTAATTTTGGCATTTTCTTGTTTGATATGCATTTTTGCATTGTGCATTCAGTATGGTATTCGAGATTTGGTATGATAATGAATGAAACATAGAATGTTTTGAATGTACCAAAATATTTTCTGTGCCAGTAATTCATAAATTACTAATAATAGTTGTGAATCAAAATACAAGTTATCAGAATTAAAGTAGCCACTCGCGATATGCGGTGGTCACTGACTGACCATTGATAATGTTCTGTGTTGTGACAAATAAGGTGTTAAAACTTTGTTTGAATTTTTGTGACTGGTAAAGAGACCATGATGTAGAAATATTTTCAGTGGACTTACTGTGGAAAATTACCGAAAAGTTCAAATCTCCAGTTGAAGTAAGCTGGAGCCATTTGTTATATCCTTAATAGACTCTTCCACAATATACTGGAATGCATTATAATGGAGCCAAACTTTGAATATGTAATGTGTGTGTGTGTGTGTGTGCATGGAATCCCAAATACCAAAGCTAAATATATTTATGATTGATTTCACATCTATTTTTGTGTTCAACTAGTCACAACCTCCACCATCAGTCCAAAGCCACAACAAGCTCCACCCACCGTCATGCCGTCGCAGCCACAGATCATACAGCCAGCTCCTGTGCCATCTTCGGACATCAAAGAATTAGAGCAAGAGCTGCACAAGATTAAGGAAAACGATTGAAGCAGACTGAATCACAACTCGTTGAAGAGCGAAATGCCAGAAACAGGCTTAGTCAGCAGGTTAGTAAAGTAACTGTGTTATTGTTGTTGATGATGATGGTGATGATTATCCAGTAGATGTTTGTTGAGTGAGTGAGTGAGTGAGTGAGTGAGTGAGTGAGTGAGTGAGTGAGTGAGTGAGTGAGTGAGTGAGTGAGTGAGTGAGTGAGTGAGTGAGTGAGTGAGTGAGTGAGTGAGTGAGTGAGTGAGTGCCCATATATGCCTATTTGTTTATTTATTTATTCCATATATTTATTGTGCATCCCCCGCACAAAAGCATATGTAGGGTTTGCACATAAATGCCTTAGAGAGTGTTCAACTTTTACTGTTTTAGTCGGCAGTTTTAGATCCACTAACTGCTGTTCAGTAATTGATCTTCTCCAATCAGCTGCCAGTATAGGGCACTAGAAAGCTGGTAGATTTGAGCGAAGACCACTTCACTGATGGGTCAGTGATTTGAGGTTCATTCACTGAGACACAGATCAGTTTGTGGTTTTCATGTTTGCTCGACTGTTTCAGGAGAGAAATGAAGAAGACCATCATGAGCGAGAGCTACAAGTCCGAATGAGACAAATACAAGAGGAAAATGAAAAAAAGCACAAGGTAAACAAAGAGCCGAGTAATGATTGAATGATTTATAATGATAGACAATGATCTTAGAATGGTATTTAATGATGTGTCCCAGGCTTTTATTATTGGGATTTTGTATCCTGACATTTCAAGATCCGTGTACAAAATGGGGGGGGGGGGAATGTTATATGTTACCCTTAAAAATAAAATTGTCTCAGTCGCATGTGTAGTTACATGTGGAGTGACTTGCAATTTGGTATTTCCAATTCCATCTAATTAATATTTATTAATTATTTATTTTGACGATCTAACAATCCCAGTCTTACTAAAGATTCTTGCTACTGGTAACGTATTCATCAATTCATGAGCGCATTGAGGCATGATGATTCTGGGTTGAAACATAATCTGGTTAATAATATTTTGGGCTCTGCGTACAAATACTTTTGAGAAACAGAATTCATTATACATGAATAAATGAAGATTAATTTTATCATAAATTATTCATCCTTTTTATATGATGCGATATCCACCACCTTTCCTTCCATTCCACCATTTTCTTGTACGCTAGTTATGGTAATAGATTACATGAGAATGTGACGTGGGGTTTTAGAATACTAAAAGGAACTGTAAGCTACATAACTTATGTGTTTAAGAGATAATTGTCACTTTCCATGTACCATATCTCAACAAATTGCCAACAGTTTTTTGGGGACGTCGTTGACAAGATTTGTTTTTGCCTCAAAAATTTACAGCAAGAAATGGAGCGCATCATGGAAACGTTTACACGTGAGTTGCGCGAGATGTCAGAAAAGTATCAGACATCACAGGGAATGTTGTCTGACTTACAGCGCAAACTTGGTGAGTTGTTAAACTCTGATTTTTTGCATGTGTATATATACATACATATAAACGTGTGTATGTGTGTGTTGTGTGTGGGGGGGGGGTTCCTACGCATCCTGGAAAACCTGGAAAATAACAAATTCATTTTCCTGGTCCTGGAAATGTCCTTGAGTTTTTCAAAATCAGGAAATGTCCTGAAAAAAATATTGATTGGCAAAAATCCACTTAGAACAAAAAAGCCCATGAATAAATATTATACATGAAAAAGAAAACTTTGAATGTAGAAGAAGAAGAAGTACCTGTACATAGTGTTGATATCCCATATTTGTTAAATATAAATAAAAGTGGGTGGATTAGACAGCTAGAAGGTGTGAGGAGGAGGCTGTACTATAAAAATGTCAATAATCAATCACTCATTGATTAAGTATATGTGTTTTCACATTTTTCGATTTATTACCTTTAATTCTTGTATTCTTTGTCCTGGAGAATGGTAATTTGTTCCTGGAAATAATCTAGAAAATGATATTTCCTTGGCTGTGGGAATCATGGTGTGTGTGTGCATAAATATATACATTCATACATACATTTCATATATGGTTAATTTGTCACCAGACAGTATACTCTGTTGCTGTTACAGGACCTGACTCTAATCTTGGTATGATGCAAGATGACATAGAAAATGAACGAGAACTTTTGGAAAAACAACGGGAGGAGATGGCCATGTTAAAGGAACGTCTAGAGGCACAGGTAGTGTCTGTGTGTCTGTGTGTGTGCACGTGTGTGCATGATTCTGTGTACCATCTAGCAATTATACATTCAAATGTCCATAACTATCCTTCTTTAATGAAAACTACTTTTTGTTTTAAGTTAACATGCCATACATGCAAAGCACAAAACATCAGATAAACGCAATGTGGACAGCAGTATCCCACACACACATACACACACACACAATTTTGAGACTATATTTCCCAGTCCCCGCATTCAAGAAAAGTTGATCTAGAGCTGTATATTCCATGTACTATTTGCGTCTTTGGAGGGACGCTGTTTAGATGTCTGGCCTGGTTATCCAGCATTTAAATGACTGTAGCAGGCACACTACGCTCTTAAAGCATTATAAGTACTCCTGACTCAGGAATGGAAACACAGCATTGCATCTCGAGTGGTGGCATTGGACACAGCTCGTGCGGTTGGTGTGTTTTATATAACAACTTTAGTTGCATATAAAATTCACCTTGGATGTATGTGGGAATAGAATTATCTTTCCTAGGTCTAGTTATGTCCAATTTGTATTATGGCATTCAAAATTAGGTCTAATCTGCGTGTCATAAATAACATTTAAGAACTTTATTATTACTACAATAATTAGAATAGCAAACATTAGGTCAGGTTTGAAAATGATAACATAGTTCAAACAGTACCTGCGCTATTATGGTCTGCTTCAGCGCAGATGTCAGTCTTTTAATAGCAATTAAGCTAAACAGTTTTAATAGTAGTTATTTCGTAACGCCTGCCCATTGTAAAAACTGATCTTTGAAGACAGTAACAATTGGGTTATATAGTTTATATAGTATTGCTTTGAAGAAAGATACAGCAATTGAAAAAAAGCTATAAATAGGGCTGCTTAGATAATTAATCTATACATTCTCACTACTGCAGTGCTCTGACTTGGGTGTTCTACTCCCAAACTCCACGGCTGTAGGTGATTTGCTTTTTGTTTTTGCTTGGCGGCTTAGCGACTGGTGAGACATTACACATGTCTCAGCAAGAAAAGTCGCCACTCTGGATTCAGTCCCCTGAAAAAAACGTCTAGAGTTTGAATTCACGGTTTGAGATTCTCTGTGCCTGCGCACGCACACCACAACACACACACACACACACACAATTTTAAATGATTTTATGTCAAGATGGATATCTCATTACACATATACAGCTGTATTATGGTTCGGGTTTTAATAGGCCAACAATGTCTTGCTGCATGTTGTAAGAGATGATGAGAAGTAAGAAACGCTGATTGATGGCCATTTTTTGGCCAACACATCATCAAGACACACTGTCTCTCTCATTTCTTTCCACACCTCGTACTAGATCAGTATTTATATACACTTAGTCATCATTCTATCAACATTTATCCAGCCATTCGTTTTCAGTGGAATCTTAACTGATATATCCACCATACAATTGTCACATGAACTATTCGATGATCACTTTATCAGAGTTTATACATCTAGTAGTTTTTCGTTCGTAGCCCTGGTGGTAAGAAAAGAAACAGACACATGCCCGTAGAAATCTAAATAAACTTTATTCCGCCTTTTCAGCTTGTTATTATTCGTATTTTGTCAGCCTCTGTCTATACCAAATGTCATTTAATGTCTGTGTTATATTCAATGACATCATTCCTGCCATACGATGGGCAGATGGATAAGGTGATCCAGGAGAAACTGGCCGACCAGGAGAGCAAGTGGACGGTAAAATTAAACGCGTTGCAAAAGGAGCAGGAGAGAAGAATTGATGAGGTACAGGGTGGGCTAGCAGTTCGGTGATCTCGGTTCGAGATTCGCATGATTGTTATGTTGATAATAATCGAGCACAGCATGCCATCACGGTCACAGGATTGTAAGAATGCTAGTTAATGGCAAATTGTACACGTTGATAGCTCTCGTCCTAATTTTGAAATGATTCAGCCACTGCCCTGCAGACACATTTGGATGGTGAACCAATGAGGATAATATAACAGCTTTCAGAGATTTACAGGAAATAAACATATCTGTACTATGTTCGCTCACCCAATCACATAGATTAACGGGCTACTATAATATAATCATTTAAGGTAATTTGCATGCATTGAATTGGCTGGGCTTCTTATCACAATGTTCTCAATTATATTATGTCATAATGTGTTGACTGCGGTTCTGTTTAAATCATTTATGGTAATTTGCATGCTTTTAATTGCTTTTGGAATTTTGTTTTGTTTTACGCGTGCATTATGATTATGATTAGTTTGTGAACAATTACTGTTCATTAGATTTCTGATTAACATCGAGAACCTTACATAACTAAATATAAGTAAGTGCTTGCAAGTTTGTGCATCCCTCTAATATTGTAGTGTCTTGGACTAATTTTCTATAATGGGCATGCAATATGCATTTTATTTCAGATAGATTAAAGAAGTGTTTATATCAGGGGCTCTTAAATAGGAGTTTTTGTGTGGCCTTTAACAACTTATGAATGAATTACATGCAAACTGTCCATTAAACTGTTCGTTGGGGGGGGGGGAGGCGTTTCTGTGAACCACCAAATGTTAAGAAATCTTGATTTGTGATATTTGTCATGTACAGATAGATATTCAGCATTTTCATTACATAAATATTAAGATGAACAACAATGCAAAAATATCTGAAGATCAATTGTTGTTTGTCATGCGATAATCGAGGCCTAAATTGTGCCGATGTGTCGTTAAACAACATTCATCCATCTGTCATGTGTTAATCGTGCACCAGCGATATCACAGACATTTATTCTGTCAGAATAGCTTTTTACAAAGGATGAAGTAACTCCATGCTTTCAGTGTTCAGCAGCAGCTACTTCTTATGTTGTTACCATATTCCTTGTCTCTCATACAATGCAATGCTAATGAATGGTGGAAATGTAGTGGCCATGTCTTTTGTCCATATTATTGCTATTATGCATAATCAGTGATACTATCACAGCCCCATGATATCAGCCAATCAGTGTTAATTAACATCTGATGAAAATTAGCGACAAATCAGAAATAAGTAGGTCATCATACTGCCATTTTTATAATAATTATATTGCACATATTTCTGGGTGGTTTTCATTATGATTTAAGTAAACTCAATTAACTTTTGAGCTAATTGATTATTAATTAATTATGTGCATAGATGGAATGGTGGGGCTAGTAATATTCTATATTAAAGGGACAGTCCACCCTCAGAATTTTTTTTAATATGTAATGCTTAGAGCAGTAACCAAAAATTCCACAATAATAATCACAAAATATACCTGATATCATAGATATAGGGAAATAATCCAAATGACTGGAGGGCCGCCATTACGGCTACACCGGAAGCCAGATTCAAAGGCGAGAAGGAGAAAACTGAAATGCTCTGAAGTGCTCTCTAGACCGATGCAGATTATAGTTTATCTTGAGCATTAATATCTGAGCCATTTTGAATCATCTTCCTCTTGTCAGTTTCCTTCTGGCTCAAACTGATATGGTTGTATATCATTCATGACGTAATTTTACCAAGATAATGCTGTTTAGTTCTGAAATAATACTTTGCTAACACTTGTTTACATGCTTTTGTATGGGCTCTACAGACTTCAGGTCAACTGGATATGCTGAAGTTACGTCACTATTCAGGAGCTTCCATTCTCTGCCTAGCTTCAAAATGGTGACACCCACAGGCCATTAAAAGTAAATTAATCAGCACTTTGAACTGGATTATTTGATATGTGGGTGATCGTTTACACATTTTGACATTATTTATGATATTTTTGAGTATGGCTCTGTTAGTCCTCAAAATTTTAAATGAAGGTGGACTATCCCTTTAAAGACACTAGGAATGTTGAATTGAGTCACAGCCATTTGACATTTGAGGAAGATGCAATGTAATTATTGATCAAAAAGTTTTTTAAATGATTACAATGGTGAAGTGTATTAACTTGTATTAGTATCATTTCTCTGTAAAGAGCGGTGTTAACTGGTGCAAAGAGTTACCCTAATGCAGGCATTTCAATGAGTCTTTAATCGACATCATTATCAATGAGTCTTTATTGACGTTTTAGAGAAAGTGCATTAATAATTTGCTATGTAGCTGGTATTTAATTAATTCTATATCCCCGAAATTCTAACTTTTGTAATTATCCCACAAAAATCCTCTAACAGGTATGGGTGGATATTACTTCTATCCGTATTAAATGTTGTCGTTCTGCTAACGATTTTCCAGACTTGTTACTCTTCGGATATTTGCTTTGACCTTGTTTAATAATAAATGTAAAGGTCCGAGGGTTAGGATCATTAAATAAAATAAAATTTGGATAAACTGTATCTGTGAAGCTTTCATGGTGCCTCGATGGCCTAATGGGTAGTACAGTTGGCCACAGATCTATCGCACCTGGGTTCAAACCCTGGCCGAACTATGTAGGAAGGCTGTTTCATTTTTATTCGATCGGCCTCATTACCGTTGGAGGTCTCTCGGCCCATTTAGCCAGCTGCGTGCAGAGAAGTGGACATAAACCAGGAACCTTTACATTTTGACTCGTACGTTTCAGTTGGCATCGGTGGGTAGGTTCTAATGGATGATAATAATAGGTTTAGAAACCATGTTCAGTGCACGCACCAACGCGGGAGATTTAGGCGTCCCGATGATTTTTTAACACTTTTTAGAACTTTCGCAGCCCATGGGTTCCAGGTCTAAAACTCCAAAATTGAGGAGATTTCATGGCATTTGCACTTTTGGTGACTCCTGCGTGTGGGATATAAATTGTGAAAGTAATGGTGTCTTATTAATATATTTATGGGTTTCCGTATTTACACATTTATGTGTTAAGTCAGAATCTCGTGGTGGTAACTTGGCAGGCCAGAATGATCCATTGCCTTTTTATATTATGCAGCTTAACAACAGTATGCAAACAACAGTCGAAGAAATCCATTTGAAGCACGACAGTCACCTTCAAATGGAAAAAGAATATAGGGAACAGATGGAGAGGATTGAAGCGGAGAAGGTAATTATACATACTTTAAGTTCAAGCTGGTTGGTATGTGATAAGTTTAGAATGGCTATGCCTACCAGAAAGATTAGATGCATGGTTTGAGAGGGCTGTTGGAAAAGAAATATATTCTGCGTTCTTTAAGCCTTTGGCAGAACTGATTTTAATCCTAGCTTAAACTTGAGGGGAAGACTTCTTTCAGTTTGTATTCTCACTGTTGTCTTGGGTTTTGTTTTGTTTTGATTTTGAAGGAAAAAGAAGAACGCTTAAAAAGACAACAGGCACAGTTATCGAGGGAAAGAGCAAAGAAAGAAGCTGCTGAGAGAGCTAAGGTATGTCTGTGTGTTCGTGTGTGTGTGTGTGTGTGTGTGTGTGTGTGTGTGTGTGTATTCAGAATTACCTGTATCCATCATTATACTTTTTGTATAATTCCACACAAAGTCAGTTACCTTCCATTTTTTGACAAATATCACCTCGCAAAACAAGGACAGCATTTTCCATGATGCATAATATACACACAATCAATCATGCAACCCTTAGAATGTTGTCATATGAGCATAGTATTTATTAGGATAACATGTTGATAATTTATTTCCACTCAGGAGATATCCCATGTTAATGCACATTTTGCTTACTTGCACAACCAAGTGAGCATGTTTTGAGTTTGCACTCATCTAGAGGGCACACTGCCTTCCCAGCTCAATAAAGTTCACATGGAAGAATCTTTCAAAACAGTTTGAAATGGCTATTTGCTAAAAGCAACATAATGACCCATTTATTCAGTCCTAAAAAGATTGGCTCTTATGTGCTTTTAAATGCCTTGTTCTTGGTAATTAATTTTCAAAATTATGTTAAAAATCCCTCACAACAACCTTCACTCTTATTATTCTCAAAGTCCACTATATCTCATTTTATTCCTATTTCATATAACTGAATTGAAATATAAAATATATAGTTTCTATAATATAGAAACTATATCTGGTGTTAATAAATCATAAAGTTCTCCTTGAACTAAAACATGTCTACCTAATAAATATTTTGAACAATTTTAAGTGAAGGGTTGTTCTGGCCCTGTTAATTTGAGGCCATATGATTGGCTGATCATTGAAGATGTTCACCTTTGTAATGATCCACTGATATGGTATATTCATCAGACATGATATCAACAAATCCAAAAATGCACATGACAGGTCCATTGTCGACTCTCGTAACTACAGCTAATGCACTTCTGAGTAACTAGAATAGTGTAGGTTCAAGGTTTGGAATTGGCCCGATGTGTGCTCCATTTTTATTGGGCAGACCAAAAGTAGACAGCCCTATGTGACCTTTATGTGTTCATCAGCCATTAAGCCACACTCACTTGCTCACTCACTATGTCCAGGCCATGGGAATTAATATTAGCGTCATATCTTTTTATTTGATATGTCATCCATTTGTAAAAATTTTTACTTCATCATTTTATTTACTAAGGAAGCAGCTTCTCAACCAGACATGGGGTCAATTCAGTTTCAGAATTGGAATTGATTATTTAAAAAAAAATGGAATTGGAATTGATCAATTTTGAATTGGAATTCGAATTGAAGTTTCCTACACAAAAAATTAAACCCACAAATTAATTTACCATTTAATTTTTTAATTCAGAATATTTCTTCCATGGGTAACTTGGGGTAAGTATCATCGGAGTCTGGGTATGTACTCAGAGTACTTACTCATGGTAAAAAGTTGTAGGTAAAAAAAGAGTCGGTAAAAACTGGAATTGGAATTGAAAAATTTGGAATTGAATTGGAATTAATAATTTTGATGTGGAATTGGAATTGAACAAATGGAAGAGTGGCATTGGAATTGTAATTGACAAAATGGAATTGACACCATGTCTGTTCTCAACCATAGGAACCAGGAACTGATTGGTGCAGAGACCAAACAGAAAAACTAATTACAGTTCTGAAATAGATTTATCATGGAGAAATAGATTTATCTTAGAGAAATTAAGGCGATGTAGCCCCATGTAAAAATGTTTAAAGGTTTAATTTTGTTTAAATGTTTTGATGGATTTTGTTGTGTTTTTGACTGAAAAAATATGGCTCTGATAACTGTGAGGATTTTATGGCACTGATTATTCTGCCTGACCAACCAGAAGCAAGCGGTTCCTGGAACAGAAATAACCAATAATAAAAATTCACTTTCTTTCTATACGTTTTCCTAAATAGGCCATCACCAAGAAACAAGAGGAAACACCCGTCGTCAAGGAAACAGGTGTAGGACACACCATGTACGATGACAGTGATGATGACAACACAGCAACACAGAGAACTAATGATCAGACAACAGGTAACAATTGTTTGACTGTGATACAATTATGACTACCATAATTACCATAAATTGACCGTTGTCAGAATATTGTTACGATCAAAATTAATATTGATCCAAATTTAGGATAATTTGATAACAATATTATTCAAAACATCTGTTCATTGGTGATACCTTAAACATGCCAACAACTCATTACTCATCTAGTTTATCCTGGATTAATAATGATCTCAATATAATGAGTCGTACAGTGTTAGCTGGTAATCCTTTTTATTAGTATTATTATTTCATTTTGTATTCTATTCGTTTTGTTGTTTTCAACTCTAAAGTACAATGTGGTGCATGTGTTTCTTAATGATATTGTCCTAAAATGGTATTATATAAAATCAACAACTACTACTACTACTACTACTACAATAATACTTCATTTGGAATCTCTGATTAGAATGTTAACTATTCCCTTAGCTGTACATAACTGTACATGACTGTACATAACTGTTGATCTAGAAACTTTGTTTCCAGAAGACTGAACACTTATTCTCTTAATATTTCTGACACTATTACCCAAGATAGATTGGTTGATTGTCATGTCATAGATATTTATTCCTTTTTCATCATTGGTTCAGTAATCTTTTGGGCTATTTAAAATGTATAGTTAGCTGGATTGGGCACTATATAAATAATAATAATAATAATACATTAATTGTGAGACCATATCCGAAGCTAAACAAATTAATCATACCAATTTACTTAGTAGTAGTAGTAGGTAATAATAATAATAATAATAATAAACATATATTTGGAAAAATGTCATCTAACCATAATTCATAATTGTTTTTCTGTTTAAGAATTTGAAGGAACATCAACATTTACAACAACACGAGGTACATTAAGTCTTGGACAGTTTGGGTAAGTTTGTGCATGTGCACATACACATGAACACACACACACACACACAGAGGGAGAGAGATTCTTAATTGAAGCTGTAAAAGAGAAATTAAAACTATTATCCAAAAATAAATGTTTATGATATTTCATCTTTTCTTTGCAGTACAAGTCTGAGTATGACAGAGCCACCTAGTGAGAGACTGCTCGAAGCTAAGCAGAGAAACCCACATCTTTTAGAACAGTTTCGTAAAGACACCAACTCCAGTCTGGAACAGGAGCTTAAAAAACGAGGAATAGATGAGGTATACAAATTAATGCAATAACATTATTAGTGTATATGACTACAAAAAAGTTCAGTATAAAGATCACAATCCAGATGGCCATATTGCTTATTATTTTATTAATTAGTTAATAAATTTACTTATTTTCGTATTATATTTAAATTGGAGTATGTTCTCATCAAATGCGTACATTTTCCGAAAAAAGCTTGCCAATATCCTTAGAGTGTAATATTTTATGTTAATGTCTGTTGTTTCGGATAAAAATTATGTTTTGTGCAGACAATAATATTACTAATAGTTAGTTAGTTATTGTATATACACTTGTGTATAGGCTTCACTTTTGATACCACGAAATCGCCATTAAAAGTGAGTGTGTCTTCTACATGGGTCAGACTAAAAGGGAAGGTAATAATATTTGGCATAATTTAGGGAGAAATACAATAATATTGTTTCACAACATTACTAATGAATATCTGAACAACAAACAAATTAATTAGGTGTGTTTTCGCTGTTGTCTTTCAAAGCCAAACTTAATTGTGATAACCTCCAGTGAGTAGTGTGGTGTCGGCCTGTTGTCAAGTAATAATTTATGTAGTCAGGATCAGACTGTCCCTGGTACCAAGACTGTCTGGGAATGGCCAGCACATGATTTATTTTCTAAAGGTGTCAAATGATCCAGATCGCAATTAATCTGTTTGATGCACACGGATCGAGAAAACACAGGAATCCAGTAAAGTACGACAATCTGATTCTACAAAAGGCGTAGGTCCAAATCGGCTGCGATACGAAAATGGCTGCACTATGACCAATATGGCTGCCTCCATAAACTATTAGAGGCAGATTTTATTTTTGGTCTATCTAAGACGTGTCATTACTATCGAAATGTATGAACGTGTGTAATTGAACGGAACGGCAAATGAAGCCAGGCAAAGAATGACCATAGAAGCCACATCAAAGGAAAATGATTACAGCAAACAATGTGTTAAATACTTCCAAAGCTGGCACATGGGAACTACTAATAAACTACTTCCCACAGCATTACGGTAATGAACACACAGCAGCAGACAACCTGAAGCGGCCGTTGTTACCTATCGTCACACAGTGGGTGAAAACAGCCTGGGATTAAATCAACCCTGATGAAGAAGGCAAGATGTATGATGACATGATGACACATGAACAGATAACACTGATGTTCAATGAAGATAGTGATGATGATGAAGTTTTGGACTTTGAGTAAAGTTGCTGATTTTAGTGCATCTTATATATATGGGTTCGACTCTAGGGGGGGTTTATTGGTCCAAAAACCTGGTGCGTCTTATACACGCATGCGGCCTATAATTGAGTATATACGGTAGTTGGTTAGTTAATTAGTTCCAGAGTATAATCTCTCCGGCCAAGTCAATGAATTATTATTGTATTGCAAATTTGAGGTGTATGCGTTATATTGTATATTGAGTGGTAGTGCTATATGCTTTATTAAAGATATTATAGTACTGATCTAATGACAATTAAATATCCTGTATTGAATATCTGATAGCAGTGATATATATATATATATATATATATATATATATATATATGTCATGATCTTTACACAGCAAAATATGTCACCAATCCACTGTGAGATAGTTTTATATTATTTTGTGTATTTAATAATATATAGCTCTCTCTCTCTCTCTATATATATATATATATATATATATATATATATTATAAACTTCAGAATGCCAAAGGTTTATCAGATCCAGTCTACAGAAGTAAACTTCAGCTTCTGAAGAATGAACGACAACAACTAGCTGAGGTATTGTTTTTATTTTATTATATGTTCCCTACCAGAGAATGTTATTTTTGATAACAAATAAATGTTACATTTGATATAAAATGAATGTTGTGTTTTACACAAAATGAATAATGTACAATTTGTTTACAAAATTAACATAATATTAAAAGTGTTATAGTTTATATAAAATTACTAGTTCTGATGTAGTAAATGGTATTTTCTCTAAGAATTTTAACTTTGTTATGTGTGTCTGTGTGTCTGTGTGTCTGTGTGTCTGTGTGTCTGTCTGTCTGTCTGTCTGTCTGTCTGTCTGTCTGTCTGTCTGTCTGTCTGTCTGTATGTCTGTCTGTCTGTCTGTCTGTCTGTCTGTCTGTCTGTCTGTCTGTCTGTCTGTAAGCAAGTTTCAGTTCAGGGGTATGAGATGCTGCTTTGTCCACGTTGGATAGACAATCGCATCTTGTCGTAATTCCATCATGAACTAATGCCACATTTACGACACTCTTCGGACACTTGCACAGTTGGCATTACTTATAAATGTTATATATGCTATCTGTTACAGAAATACCGTAACATCTTTGACATTCGTCAGTCCTACCTGGATCTGGTAGAGCACCAGGCGAGGCTCCGTTTCATTGAACAGCAGAAACAAGAAGGTTGGTGTGATCGTTGGTGGTACTTCTTTTACGTTATTTTCCAATGTTAAGTTTGATTTATTGTATGGCAGTGCCATGTAATGTTTTTATTGAATTATGTTTAAATGGCACATGTAGTGATCTTGCATAATAATAATAATAATAATAATAATAATAATAGATTTGTTTAAGACCTTTAGTGAATTATAAATTTACCAGAACATGCTTTGGGGAATATCCCCAGCTGTTATTTGTTTGGCCAGAACATGTGTTTTTAATATCATATATGTGTGTGTGTGTACGTGTGTGTGTACATGTGTGTGTGTACGTGTGTACATGTGTGTGTGTGTGTGTACATGTGTGTGTGTGTGTGTGGTAAAACTTGCCCGAATAATCCCACTTGTGTTCAAAGAGCACTCAGAACTAGTTATTCAGTTTTTCCCCTCATGGACTGTTTCAAACTTGTTTTCTAATTACTGAGTGCACTCTGTATTCAGCATCCACTTTGTTCAGCCGTGGAATTCCATTTTGCATGGAAATGAGTTTATTGTTCAAAAAAGATATCACATACAGTTCTGCATTTATCAGATACCATTCCATACCCAGATTTGATTGTAACTTAGTTTATCTACAGTATAAAGCTACCTCGATTATTACCATGGGTGATCACTCGAGATAGGTTTTATTGTACCTCCATATTTATGAACAAAACAGTTGCCAGTGAATATGAATAAGGTCCTATCTCATTCAGTCATTGTAAGCATAAATCTATACAATGCTATCAGTTATAATCTAAAAGATTGAATTCTTACAGTAACAATGCTGTTTTTGGACCATAAAAATATTTGCAAGATATCATAAGTTAAGTCAGTTACCACATACTCACACCTAACCTCCACTTACAGAGGAGTTCCAGTATAATCAGTAGCGTACATTGCTATGTCTCATCTTATATCTGTTGGATCTATATATACACCATGGTGCCTCTTCCAGCGTCTCGAGGCATTCTGATGGATGCCTCCATGGTCTAACTGGTAGCTCGTTGGATCACTGATCACTACCACCCACGTTCGAATATCGGCGTGGGCATATCTGAAGGGTGTTTCATCTCTGACTTCACTTCATCACCCTTGGAGGTCGCTCGGCCCGATTAACCTACCAAGTGCACAAAAGTGGCTGTAAAACACCAATCATCATCATCGAGGCATTCTATTAGCACAGTGGATAGTGTGCTATGCTGCAACTCCCAGTTCAGAGTTTGAATCACAGTGTTATGCGTATTTCTAGGATGTTTCACTCGCCACTATAAGATGTTTCATCCCATTATCATATTTTCCTAGAAAAGAGCTCATCAGCTACATGTTCTAATCATGACCATCACTGTGACTATATGAAGCACTCATCTTGCTGATCTGAAGTGGAACATCATATGATTTCAGTTTTTAACAGCTTCAAACATTGGTTTATCTTTTCAGGAATGTCGAAGCTAAAATATCAGCCGAGACCGACATCTTATTCTACGACAACGCCGGATAAACATCTCTCTACCTCAGCTCCTCAGAGCACATCACCATCAGCCAAAACTAATGCTCCTAGACATCCCATGAGTCATGCTCCCATTCCTGCTCCGAGGGCAACCAGCCCAACTGGGCAGCATCCCCCATCTGGACATGGAATACCGACCAGAAGTAGTGTTGGTAGCAGCATGGCGTAAGTAGTGAATGTTGTCATGAGCTTCATCAATTCATGGCAGTGTCTGACTGACATTCCAGAGGTTTTGGGGTTCGGATCCTGTTCTTATTAGCTAAGAACATATGCTATGTTTGAAAGGGATTTATTCCATCCATGTCAATCGTGTGTTTTTTCCGTCTGAGGTATATTATGTTCCATGGAGTTTTGTTGCCTTGTGGCTTTTTTGTGTTGAGTTATATGACGAAGTGATGCTTGACAGGCTGTTAGCTCAACTGGACATAGTTTTCTGCGTAGCATGTTTAGATCTACTGTCAGTGAATGTATTTAATTAAGTTTAGGGACACCATTTTTTTTTTGCCAGTGCAGAAAACAGATTTTAGAGCTTACTATTTTAGAACTACTCATGTCAGGGCCAGAAACATATTTCAGTTGCCCCCGGGAAAGTAGATAGCAAAAGCACTTGCCCAACAAATGTTTTCACTTGCCCAACAAATTTTCACCTGATCCAAAATTATCAGTTATTTTTAATCTGCTCTATTTCACCTGCCTACATATAAACATGTATTTGCAACAAAAATCGATTATGTAACGACTTGTGTTATTTAGTTAATGAACCAGGACATTTAAGAAAAACAAATGTCAATTTGTAGCCACTTTATTATTGAAGTGATTGACCAGGAACAAGCAGCGGGCAATTTTATTGTGTTTTATCATAATTGTTGTTCTTGAACTTTTTCCTTTGTCTTTTTGTCCCTTTTTATTTTATCTTATCTGCCTTCAGCAGATTTATGTCCACCTAATATATATATATATATATATATATATATATGTGTGTGTGTGTGCGTTTTAGGGTACATAGTAAGAGGCAATGGGCACAGAGCATCAATATATCTAAACATCCTTCGAAACCTATCTCCATAAATCTAAATACAACTATACATACATTAATCTAAAAATAAAATGTTCCATACCTCCACATATTGAGAGATGTGTGCGTATACCTAAGCATGTGTCTGGTCTACTCATCAGCCTGTGGGAACCAGCTAATTCGCTTTTCGTACGCGACAAATATGTCACGCCCACAGGAAAGCGACTACATGCAGGCTACGGAAGCACGTAAACATACCATTTGATACCACAGCTCGCAACAAACAACACGTGCGTGTGGTTCAATGGTGACTTGCTACATACATATCATAAACTATTTTGACACCACAGTTTACATTCAACAGTAATTTTCTGTGGTCCAAAAGAAACCTGTATATAAAGCATTTCGACACCTCAGATGCTGACCTCAGCTTTATTCTGGGTTCATTCCACTTCAGATCTAACACTTTACTAAAGCTTTACTCTAAATTCACGAAAGACTAACTACCCAAATTAACAGGGATCATCTACTTCAGTTTGTCATAAAACTATATACAGTATATGTTAATGATAAAAAATTGTTTCCTTTCTGAAATGGAAAATCTGTAATTCAAAATGGGGAATGGTGTTTGAAAAGGAATTTTCCCCTTTTTGAAATGGAAATGGAAAATACTGCACATAAAATGGGTTTTGTCCTCTTTTAAAACCAAAATCGCTGTCCATACAAATCGTAGTGGGCGATAATAGAGAACACACCCAATGGAACATTAACCATGCTGCATCGTAGGAATTTGCATTCATCATTTAGGGTCTTTGGCTTCCAGACTTTCTACGGGGAGGTAGTGGGATGAGTGTGAGGAAGATTGGAGAGCTGATAAATGGTATGACCTTCGATGTGAATCCTAGTACAAGTGCCTCCACGTGTGACATAGCACCATAGTGTTTATTTACAAAAAAGGCCACGTAATTAAGTTCAAAATGATGTCTGAGGCATTAGTACAGACTGTTTGACGGATGAAAATATAGATGGTTATGCGGATTTGGATCACAAATGCTTCTAAACTGTTATCTTCATCCATAAAGTTATACTGATTATGACCAATTCTTGCTGTGTAAGATTGCCTTAAAATGACACTAATATTATATGCGGCACGAGATTAATTGAAGGACTGATGGTCTGATAGTGACAACCCCTCCCAATACCCAACTACCTTGAACTTTTCAGTTATCGTTTCCAGACCCGCTGTCGTCCCGAATTTGATATTTTTTCATCGTGAACACGAAATAGTCATCTGAGCTGGATGAGGCCCTGTCCAAAATATCTCATTATCATTGTAGGACTACAGTAACTAGCAGCACCTGGGATGAGGATGAAACGGAAGGAAAGACCGAAGAGGTAGACAGCGAAGTGATCAGGCAACGTCCTGCCGTCAGAATACCTGGAGCTCAGAAACCGATAAAGAATACAAGGTTTGCTGATGATGACAGCGATGAGGAAGATAGCAGTGAAGATGATGATGATGATGACGATGATGACGATGATGACGATGATAATTGGGAAGATATAAGGTATGGTTTAACTAGGGACGAGATGAAAATTGCAGCGTGATACGCTGAGCCCACAATCTACATTATACTCAGCGCACAATTTATGGTGCACAGCCCACAATCTAAAATTAAGCCCACAATCTACAGTACACGGAACCCATAATCTATCATTAGCAGTACCTGTAATTTAATTTGCAATACAAAGAATTCACAATCTTCAGTACACAGAATCCGCATTCTCCAATATACAAACACACACAATATACAGAACCAAAATTCTGTAATATGCTGTGCCCAAATCCATAGCACGCAGAGTCCACAATCTACAATATACAGAGCTCACCTTCTACAATACACAGAACACAAAATCTTCAACACACAGAGTACTCAATCTGCAATAAATGAAAATCTATGATCCACAGAATTTGCCATATACATTACACAGAGCCTACAATATGTCAAACATTGAACCAACAGTTTAAATTAAGATGAACATACAATCTACAGTCCACAAAGCTTTTCATCTTCAGTCCAGTCCACTCTTGTTCTCGAGTTATCTAATGTAACCATTAGAGGTACTGTTCACTTATCCACTGTTTAGCATAGGAACTTAATTAGTGATCTGCCCATCGAGTTTTGGCTGATCTACAATTTTCCTTCCAGTGGCCTCGATTCGATGGAACCATCTCCGAGGAAGACACCAAGATCTGGATCATCCAAAATGAAAGTGGTGACCTCAACACCACAGCCTCGTGGCCAGAAGGTGGCGCAGCTGTCACAATCTATCGAGCGCCAACTTAGCGTACGTATGAACAGGGTGAATTTCACTTGTCCGAACCTAAAAACAATTTCTGTTTCTTTCTGTTTCCTTCAATACATCCTTACATTTAGAAGGGACCGAACTGTATTGTGCTTGATGTAGTGATAGCAGCATCTGTATTGAGCTTTATTTGTTTATATCAGCTGACAGGGCTGAAATAGGTCAAATCACGGCAGCCCGTCTAGAATTTTGGCATTGGAGAAATTTTTAAACGCCAGAATTCATTACCATAGTCTTCATCATTTGGGATGAATACAGAAACCAATATTATCATCAGGATCAGTGTCTATGTGCCAGTCTCTTCAGTCGAGCTGCCCCCCCCCCATTCTACCTTTAATCTAATGGGCGTCGAAAAGGAGGCAAAAATTAAGTATGTCCCACACTGATGGGAGGTCATTGCCTCGGAACACCAATTTATCATGGGAATATAAAAATAATATTTAATTAATATCCAATGTGGATATCTGATTTGGGCAATAATGCTATAACTAAGAATTTTATCAGTTTGTCACATTTTCCCCATCAAATATCATTTCTTTCACATTGAAATAGATAATTATTCAACCTTGTGGCAAAAGTACACGTTTCTGCTGAATTGGGAAAAACTGAAACATTTAAACCAATCTTTGAATTCTCGTGTCAACGTTTGAAATTTCTAGTTTTAAATCTTCAAACATGCATGAAAGATTAACTCCAGCCATGCCACAGATTTGGATGGAAACAATGACTGAAAGTGTTGGTTTTTATTAAGATGAGAAGTAGAGTGGTGTATGGAAGTGACACTTGGGCCATGAATGCAAAGCAGATAGGATGATTTTGAACTGACAGAAATGAGAATGCTATGATGGATGTGTGGCGTGTCTTTTAAAGGATCGGGTGTCAAGCGTAGAATTGGGGGATTGAACTGAAGTTGTCAAGAGTAACAGGTTGAAGCAGCTGGGACATTATGCTGTTGACTTTGACACTTCCATAGGCTGCCATTGATGTTAGAGATAAGTAAATGAACACTGTGTAGTCACAGAAAGTTGGTGCTCCGGTGGCTCATAGGGTAGAGTACTGCACTACAAATCTCCCAATCAAGGTTCAAATTAAACAAAGGTACTGGTGTCTCCTGTCTCATTATATTTGAAAGTATTTGTATTTAACTACTTTTATTATTTTAATAATAATAATAATAATATGTGACATTTATATAGCACCCTATTCAGCTAGATAGCTGCTATAAGGTGCTTTACAGTAGTATTATCCCTAACTCAGACCTATTCCAATCCATCACACACCTCAACTCCCAAGGGAGCATACAATGTGTACTGCCATTATAAGCATAAAGTGTTACTCAAATACATATTCATCACATCCTGTGTCAGGTTCTCATTTTTATGGATGAATGAACCAGTCGCCACATGACAGGATTGCAGTTCCAGAGCCTCAAACTCATGACCCTTCGGCTACGAGTCATATGCTCTAACTAACCTATGCTTTTGCTATCATGGCTTGACATTTCCATTTGAATGTATTTTTATTTGACTCGAATGAAAGCTATTTCTACTTGTATTTAAATATTATACAATGTATTTGACCCCATGTTTGTCTGTGGGATGTTTTCCCAGAAAGTCATCTCTCAGCCATATATTCCGACTCTAACACTTCATTTTGCCAACAGAATGTAACACTTCATTGTAAAATCAACTCGATAATCCGACAACACAAACATGTTGCCAAATATTTCCACTAGTTCAGTCATCCGAGACACACCAACATGTTCTCAATAATGGTTCATTAACCTGCCCACACACGATAATTGCTATATCATAACCAATTATAATTGTCCTTGACCATACACACTGACACACGATGCTTCCATTGCCTGTGGCTATCTAATAGCCAATCATAATCATTCATGGATAATTACAAACACAAATGTGTGATTTTTCCAATGAGAAGATCAGGAGTTAATCTGAAGGACAAAGTGACACGAGTATTTCTTTATAATATCTGTAATTACAAACATCAAAATGATCTTCCATGCCATTCCATATCTTACGCACAGTTATTGAATATTAGTTTAAATATGGAGGTATATCTTTATGAATTAAAAATGTGTGACAGAGACTACCAGCATGTCATGGACTCGATATTCAGACATTCTCGTTTATCATGTGACAAACCTTGTCGGATAAATCGAATTCAATTCTGACTGTATATATATATATATATATATATATATATATATATATATATATATTTATTTATTTATAATAAATTCTTTAGGGGAGGAAACCAGGAGTGAAACTTGCTGGGGCAGTAGATATTATGAACGTTAGCGACAGGAGATCATCACAAAGAAAGGTAGAACATCTTTATAATAAACTGAAGTATCATATAATAAATATTATTTGTCTAATATGCCTATAGTTTGTATATAATATCTATAATGTTAACCTATAATGTTATAACATTTTCAATGTTAATTAATACCATGCCATCTTAATAAAATTTTCAGCCTGGTGGCTATGATGATGATGATGATGATGATGATGAATCACTGATCAATGTGTCTTCATGTGAAGAAGAAAGGGGTGCTGGACCACGGCCAGTCTCAAGACGTGGTGCCACGCCATTAACGAGAAGCACCGCTACAGATGACACAAACACGTATGGTACGAGTGTCTGGGGCTCGACGTCAAAAGGTAAAATAGGAGCCATTTATTTGGTTCGATTCTTTTGTTCTTCTCTATCCATCAGTAACTTTTTTCATTAACATTTTGGAAACCCAGTCCTTAATATAATAATAATATTAATAATATTAAGTATATATTTATATGCACTAAACCATAATAAGTGATGTTCAGATAAATAATTAACCTATTATAAAAGTGATATGATTGTAAAGGGGAGGAAATGCACACAAACAAATATTGGTATGCTTTCTTAAGCAGATATATCTTTTAGATATGAAAGATCATAATTTGGTGCCATAATAAATGGTGCCTTTTCTAAATTCTTATTGAAATAATTAGGCCGTATTCGTAGTGCATAAGGTATTTAAGCCCATTTAGCCTATCGTGTGTGCAAAAGTGGCCGTAACTCACCAATCATCACTTGTGCATCAGGTAAAAATGATGAGTTAATGTATTATGTTTCTGGGGGAAGGATGTGCAAAGTTTAGTATTTTGTTATTTTTCTTGGAACGTGGACAATCCGTGCTAATAGTTGTCCCTCGTTTTACCATATATTCTCATATATAAGACGAGTAGACGGTCCGAATTGTCTCTCAGAGAACATGGGATTTCTTTTATCATCGGCGATGTAGGAGAAATTGACATAAAATGATTTCTGCACCATATTCTATTTCACAGACAATTACCTTCAGTGTGTGTTATAATTTCTATATAATTACGGTATATTTTAGCAATTTCCACGCAAGTACGTTGCATCCCTGGTCAGTGCATAACTAAGTGCTGTGTCACCGCAGTGCGCATATTTTGGTGGGATTCAGAGAATCATTAAGGGGGGGGGGGTAATATCCCTGTAGAGTAAAATGTGATTTGAGTAATACACAGTTTTATCTTATAGATTAGGAAGTTTGGTCTGTCAAATATTAATAATGTGACTAGCTAAAGTGTGCTCTGGAAAATGTTCATGATTGTTTGTCATTTCTGAGAAAAAAATCAATTTGTAATCACTGCAGTAGTTGCAGGGGTTGGCCAGTGCAGTTCCACATTTTTGTGTTAGACATGAAAACAAAAGTTAATTGTATAATCAGGTAAGAATGTATATTACCTGAAATATTCAGGCAATATATCTATTGCTAACTGGGATTTAATACAGATTACCTGAAAATATCAGGTAATAATAATATATATATATATATATATATATATATATATTGTGGGTTATGCAATTTATCAAGATATGGTAAATGAATTTTTGCACAATATCCAGATAATATATATATATATATATATAATATTATGTGTAACTGTGTAAACTCTTTTTTTGCAGCTGTTAGTTCAGTGCCTCCTAGTGCTAACAGTAGCCATAGCAACACATACACAGCCAAGACGTCTGAAGCAGCAGACTCCGATTGGGATATCGATAATCTGGACACATAGTGGTTCAGTGTTGACTTAATGAAGAGTTTGAACAAATGTTCATCCAGATACGTCCCAATTTATTACAAAGATCAGCGAATAGAATCATCCTGACAGATCAAAGGCATGACCTCAATAGAACACTGGACCGGTCAGGTCGACGACGTCTAGTTAGACCATGTTGGAATGTCGTGTGGATCTAATTATGATGTACAAAACCTTGTATTCGTTCATTCCAGTATTAAATTACCTGATGTTTGGATACATTGTTGTTTCCGTCCAACTCGGGAGCAATGATGACGTCCCATATTTATTCGTCGTTTGATGAACGGTTTTATTTAAATCACGCTGATACGGCCATATATTACTGCCAGTCTGTATCACTTCTATTTATTATAAACTTTTATAGCGTGATTAACTCATCTGACTGTGTTTCCTGGTCAGCTCCGTCTACTCTGTGATATAACTTGGCGTAAATGATTTTTTTGGTATTTTTAGCAGACTTTTAATCGGCTTCATGCTACTTTATAGTTTCCAATAGATGTGCGCGGCCATTGGTCAGGTGCCTAATAACATTCCAAACTCACCGAAGTTAACTGGTTATTATTCAGAACTTTTCCTGTTCATTTACAACAAAATCCAAACATTGACAGGGGGAAGAAAGCCCAGAGTCAAAGGCATGACTCGAGTTTGGAAGAACTGGAAATGTATCACCCGAAATAGATATTGTAGAAACTGCAGTTCACTATTTAAGAGGGAGCAGCCATTCTTTTAGGCTGCAAATTTTTATTTGAAACTCAATCAGATTTCCTAATCTTTAGTACTTGAACATTTATTGTAGTTGGATGGTGGTGAGCAATCATAGAACGTGCTGAATTCTGACATGAAAAGCCAGTCCTGCGACCATCTCAGGCAGTCTTTTAAGGGAAATTCATATGCTGCAGTTGTTAGTAAAATGCGCCACATCAGTACTCCAGGCCATGGAATGAATCCCAATTGTATCTGTGTCCTTGGAAGTTCCATTCGTAACAAAACTTAGGGCTGGTCGTGACCTATTTCTAGCGAGTAACCTTTCGGTGACATGACCCAGGGATGAGCAGTGTCAAGGCTGAATGAAGCAATCACCAACTGACTCTAGCCTGGTGACTAATGGGAATTAGTGAATTGGAATGACCACGTATTATTAAATTTCTCAAACAATGAGTTATCTGATGAGACGGATAGTTGTTGGGGATTGATTCATTTCTGTGTTTAGTCACAGCGTCTGTCTTCAGGATAGCAATAGATGTGGCAGTGTGCCATTTATCATGCGTATACAGCTTTAGAGGCACCAAACTTATTTTAATTGGGTTCAGGTTAATATATAGTTGTATGGAATGTGTAGTGATGAATGTGATAAAACAAATCTATAGGTGTGTGTGCATGCGCGCGCGCACACACACACACACGCATGTTTTTCTGGATGTGCGTACTGTATATTGAGATGAAAGATAGGGTTATTGTTAGTGAAGCCCAATCCCACCCCATAAAAATAGTCAAGTTTATTATTTTCTCTCTTTGTCACAAATCTAACTGGACAATTTAGAAATTGTGGGCCATGATACGTGCAGATATTTTTCATATTTGTCCCAGTCTACCCCTAGAAGGGTGTGTGTGTGTGTGTGTGTGTGTGTGTGAGAGAGAGACTGTGTGTGTGCTTTTATTAAGTGGTGTGCCTCTATTGGAAACTATATTGTTGTTGTTATTATTATTATTTTTATTATTATTATCCAATATATATATATATATATATATATATATATTAGATACCAATCCGTCCTAATTAACATACTAGTCTAGTGTCTATGACGTCATTTTGTATTTCTGTTATAAAATCTTACAGTTCGCAATCTCTGATTTCTTTCAACTTTTGTTGTTCTGTTTTGCGTTGCCGTAACCTTTTCGATAGTGCCTGGTGCCTCCGTGGCCTAACTGGCAGCACTGTTGGTCACAGACCTATAGCGCGTGGGTTCAAACCCCGGCCCCGGCTATGTCGGAAGGGTGTTTCCTGTTTCGGTTCACCTGATTACCTTAGATTTAGGCCAGAATGTTCACAAAAGTGACCGTAAAACAGCAATATTTACATTTTAGATGGTGCCTGCTATCAGTGTGATAATTTGGAATATGTTTTCGTGGCTCAGTGACCAAAGAGCGAAAAAATCCTTCTTCGCGTTATTTGTCAAAATGTCCTGTTTGGGCGGACGTTGTGAGACACTGATAGATATTTCAGTTTAGTTTCAATTTGTATTTTTTTATAGTTCAATAGGTTTCTGTTTCACTGGTGATGATGTTGTATCGTTTCGTTTCGTATTTGATTTTATATTCTAGTTTTAAATACAGTTAGTGTTGGTTATATAGTCGAGGTGAGGCAATTGACTGTACAACTAGTAAACTTGTACATCTTGAAAATATGTTATGCGTAATGGATGTAGTTTTACATTTGTTCAATCTGAAGTGATGTATTTCGTAACATAAATTAATGTTTTTGTCTGTTTGTCCCGTGTAATTAATTTATTCGTATGTATAAATCTGATGTATAGCTCTGCAGATATCCATTGTTATAATGTATATGTTGGTTGTAAAAAAAGTAGATTTACAATGTAATTTATTATACTAGTTCTCTCTCTCTCTCTCTCTCTCTCTGTGTGTGTGTGTGTGTGTCTGTGTCTTGTTGAAGTTTGGGGTAGTCGCCTATTGGGCACAGCCACCTGGTGTGTGTGTGTGGAAACCAAAAGTTTATAACCTCATGCTGTCCAATTGTTACTCCTCGCGGTGTTCCCTCAATGAAATACAATTACTAATTGAATTCGTGCCGCGATTGATCATTTATCCTCCATTATCTTTACAGGACAACAACAATCGGGGGGCGATTAACAGGAGATGCGCTGTACTAGAAGGCGTGTCTGTCCGTTAACAACAATAAACTTCGTAACTATTACACATATGTAGGCTCGGTTTATAGTTTTCTATACGTCCGGTTTCGTTCTGTCTTCGGTTACCATGGTTACGACGTCATCATTGATATTGTTCGAACTCGGATGTTGGGTGACAATTAGGAATTTATTGTTTGTAATTATCGATATTCTGATTTGTTTTCGGTAGGTAGATATGATGTTTATACATATTCAGAGTAGAGCGGGGTTAATTCATTTATCTGCCCGTGTTTGTTTGTTTGTTCAGTGCGTGCGTTGTACATGCGATGGGAAGTGTTTATTGCCTGTTGATTGTAATAAAGTGGTTAATCAGGTGTCGACGTTAGGCGTGGCGTTTGGTGATCGAGGTGGGTGAGACGGTCAGTCGGTGGGTAACAGAGAGTGGGTAAACCGGTGAATGGATGAGTCAGTGATTAGAGGGTCATCGAATATCGATGAGCAAGTTAAAGTGGATGAGTGATTCAGCCAGTGAGTGAATTAGTGAACATGACCCAATACGGTGGAGTCAACGGCTACCTTTTCATTTCGCCAATGAGAAGATCCTGATAAAACGGATTTTGTCATTTCCCAATTGATCACAACCAATATCAGATCCTGATAGCAACTATAGGAATATATATATATAGTATATATATATATAATACCAAATCTGTGAAAATCGTACTTCTGTTATATATGCACCAATGTATAGTTTTGCTGTCTCTCGGCACAAGGTGGAGACACTGTCGGTTGACTTGTTTAACTACCATCATATATACATACGGAGTGAAATATCGCCCATTCACCACCACCCCCCGACCCGACTGTTTTGTTGTTCGGGAAGAATCCCCAGACTGTCGCTTATTCGGCACAGCCTCTTTGTTGGAGTGGTTGAGAACTCCTCCCCCACCACTCACAGGGGAGCAGTACGGAAAGATGGAGCCGAAATACTCTGAGGGTGGTCACTGCCAAAGTGTTTTACGTCCTCAGGGTTTTTTGAATGTCCCCATTTATTTTAAATAATTTAGTGGAGACGGCAGCGCCATTTAACGTGGTCAGCCACCCACGATGTTGTGAGCTGAGAAATTATCCTCTGGTGCCGGGTGCTTAACTGCTAGGGCACGGAGCTCCATTCCCTCCACTCCCCCCGTTCATCATTTATATAACGACATAACACAGATAATTGTCGTTTTGAGGTTTATATTAATCGATCTTGATTCGGCATTTCCTGGATTTAGAATATACACGCTTTAATTGAGCCGCACGTGGCGGCCTGCGGCGAATGATGCCCGATTGTTGTTGTTTTTTCTTCTGTTTATATCCGCACCAAGAACGGAAGGACTGCATGATGGGAGCCGCAGACCGGCGAATAAAGTTTGTCTAACAATGTACGTGCTCGGAGTAGGTCGCAAAATATCACTCGGCTTGCGATTTGTTTTGTCTCGACACTCACTGATCACACTCGCTGCTGGGGTATACATGTATAGTCGAAGGGTCACCGTCTAGGAAGACATTCCACACAAGACCAGTATCGGTCGGTTTCGAACCCTGACTCGAAGGCTTGCAACTCTTACAGCGCTATAAGTAATACGGTACCCGACCCTTCCCCCATCTGCACTCGACATGAAGTTAACATATGTGTGTGTGTGTGTTAAGACACTGGGATAGAGAATCGCGAATAGTGAATTTAATTTCTAGATGATTAATCAGGATGCTTATTTTTGTGTTCACGCGAGCATTTATGCACGCGTTATATCATCGTTTGAAACGTCACTGACACAAATAATCACGAATCGTGAACACAGCCTCGATCTGGTTCGGAGAAAGGATGTTTCATGCTCAGTTTGCCTAATTAATGTCTCGCCAGTCTGTCTGTCTGTGTTCGTCACCATATTACTTAATGAGTGGTAAGGCACTGACACAAAGAACCATGAATAGTGAATATGTCTTTTGGCTGATTCATCAGTGGGGATAAATTCAATGAAGGGACCGATGTAAGTCGCGTGGTGGATGCTTAAAAACAAATTATTGTTATTTAGGATAGTTCGTGTTAATAAAAAATATTAAAGCTGAAAATCTGCAGATCTGGATTTTAGTTTTAGTAACTTCAAAGTTGCCAGTAGTACGTGATGTAATATTAAACTCGGATAGGTATTTTTAATATATTCCAAAAATATTTGGAAAATATTACATTTATGTAATTAGGGCAAGGTAATTAAATATGTTACCATGGCAACGATGATTCATATCCTGTTAAATGCACTTACGTCGACCAACAAGAAACGTAGCTGTCTCCACTTCTCTTGTATCGGTATGATTTTATCTCTCAAACGCACGCGCACACACACCGCCCAGAATGTCACGATGTAACCACATAACTCAAACGGGGTACAAGCAAAAGTCCACGTTGCTCGTGTCGTGTTCAGGGCCACTCCCGACAGCACAGTGGTTAAAACATTGCGCTGCAAACCTGTAGGATGTGGGTTCAAATCAGACACGTACCTGTGTGTGGGGGATGTTTTTCTAGGAAGTCGCCTCTCAGCCATATGTCCTAAGTGTGGCCAGCGCCGACTTTAAACAAACAACCCACTCCAGTCACTGAATCGCTCACCCATGCCGGTAAAGTCAGGTAAAGTCAACTTTAATCATTTATTATTCGAAGTTAACTATCTTGATATATAGAGAGATATGTACTAACAATGTGATCTGGTCAAAGGTCAACTTAGTTGGTGTCGTATTGCCATTACGGGTGTTCCAGGCGTAGGGTCACCAATCGTCAACCTTCCAGTATGGATCATTGAATCCGGTGTTGGTCGATGGCAAATCTGGCCATTGAGAAGCATCCAGATTTAATTAATTGTCATTTTGGATACACGAAAGATTCGTCTGGCTTTATATGCCTCCTGGCTTATCTATCTGTCTATCTTTGTTGCTCTCTCTCTCTCTCTCTCTCTCTCTGTGTGTGTGTGTGTGTGTGTGTGTAGTTATCTGTGTGGGAATATAGCAACGCCATTTCATCTGCGCTTCTATATATTCTATAGCTATGAGAACCAATTGTTTTAAATCATGCCCGTGTATGATTTAAACACAAACAACGTCATTCATTATTAGCCACAGAATTTGAGATGATGCAGATTGAAAGGGATTTTTTTTCTTGTGACAAATAACATGGTCTGACGCCAAACTGCGGAAAGAGTCAGTTTATCGCTAATGTAAGGACCTGCCGCAGGCTTTCGACTCTGTACGCTCCGAGATTTACTCCATTATGGCATTTTCCTTCTTTCAACAGCACACGGCAGTCTCTTCGTGCAGTTCGTAGCCGGATCGCATCGCATATCTGCGGGGAGGGGATCGAATCGTAATTTTGCACACAACTGTCCGATTTATCGTCCTACAATATAGTTAATCCTTCCCACCACCAGTAGCATTTCAACCAAATTTTTCACAATTGAGACTAGACCAGCACAACCGCAGCCAGTTCAACAGAACAACAATGACTTATTCCTTAAATAATAGCACCTTATTCACATAATTGTCTGCAGGTTTTGTGCTTGTGCCTGTTTATCTTGCACATTAACTGGTGTCTCATGAATCAAAACCTTTGTGATTATTTACAGTTATGCTATTTCAAGCCAAACAGTTGGGGTTTTATTTAAATCAAGTGATGTAAATAATTTACTTAAATCACGATTTAAATCACTCTAAAAAATCAGTGGTTTTGATATGTTTGAAAATCTGGATTTATTCCCGATTTTTAAAAGTTTAGCTGTAGTTTAATACACAATGACAATCATATACATGTATTTTAAATTAGTTTTTGCAAATTTAATTATGTGCTAGTCATTTGTTAAACAATAGTTAGCTATTGTCAGATTTCATACCTGAACACCTAGTGGTGGAATCCAATGACAGTACAGCTCCATACTATAAAAATATATAACATGTAAAGTGGGCCTTCTTGACCACATCATATCCAATTGGAAAGTAACGCATCCCCCACATTAATTTGGATAAGCACCCACCTAATTGAAGATGAGCCTTCAGCAATCACACATGTATACTATAGACATTAGAGTATAGCACCTTACCTTAATAAAAATTGGCTTTTATAACTGCATAACACAAATATTTATAAGCATTTTGAATGATATTATGGATTGTGAAAAACAAACTGATTAAACAAATTTAATCTGATTTAAATCAAATAAAAAAAATCTGATTTAAAAAATCATGATTTTATTAACCCTGGAACCAGTTGAGTCTTACTTTCAGATATGTAAATTAAGTGAGAGAGAGAGTGAGTGCGCTTTAGAAGTGGACAAATTTCCTCATCTGATGGAAGGCATCCAAGAGGTAGCAGAGAAAAGACGAATAGCTCTACAATGGATTCCAACCCACTGTGTGATATCAGATAATGGCTAACCAAGTTAGGAACTAAACAACTACAGCCCAACAACAGCATTAGCTTCTCGGAGAAGAAAACCTCGATCAAGGCAGTCAACAGGCCCAGGATAGTGCTAGATGATTATCACGCTTTCAACCGTTTGGAACAAGTAACCCTGATGAGACTCCGGACAGGCCACAACCGACTGAAGGCAAACATGTTAAAACGTTTAAACTAATGCCATCACCAACTTGCAGCTGTGGTCTGGAAGACCAAACAACGGAGCATATCTTAGACAGGTGTCTAACCCTTCAAGTTTTCAGACAAACTGAGTGGCCCAATCTACACTCCAAACTCTATGGAGACAGACTGGACTACTGGTGTAAATGAATAATTGTTACAGAAAAGAAGAACATCTTTCATTAGTTTCAGTGAGATTATTTCAAGACAATCAGTTGCCCTCACTTTGAGATATGTTCTTGTAAGTGACCTTGTAAATTAAGTGAGAGTGAATGAATGAGTGAGTGAGCGAGCGAACGAGTGAGTGAGTGAGTGAGTGAGTGAGTGAGTGAGTGAGTGAGTGAGTGAGTGAGTGAGTGAGTGAGTGAGTGAGTGAGTGAGTGAGTGAGTGAGTGAGCGAGCGAACGAGCGAGTGAGCGAGTGAGCGAGTGAGGTAGTCACAGGGTATCTGGACAAAAACCCCTGAGGACAAAATCCCATGAAGACAAAAAAAAAACATAGGAATTAATGAACACATGAAGTTATATGTAAATATTTTATTATTAATAATAAGTCTTTACACATGTGTCATTTCTAATGTTTGAATATAGTTGGTGCAGAATGGAATGTTCCATTAACATGCCACGTGTCCGCTTGTGCTAACTGGGCAAGTCCCTACTTCTGATGCAAATATTAACATTCTTATTGGGGAATCGGCACTCGTGTCCTGGATCAGAAGTGTTGCCATCACTGGTTCATGTCTATTCATCGGGGATCTCTAGATTAGGAAGACTTCGTGCAACAGCTTGAAATGTTTTGGCCTTCTCGCGGCGCACTGAGCGTTTGGCGGAATCGCGTTGACCGATGGCAGCTCGGACTTCTAAGGGGACATTGGCTGTGTGATCAACAAGAAGTTGAGCTCAAATCCTTCGACTAGTACTCGCTTTGTCCTCGAGTGTTTTCCGGACCTTTATAGCAGTCACAGTTACTTCGCTACCATCACGACTGTGAACCGAACTCCGGATCACTCTCGCCATCTCTCTGTGTCTGTGGTTAATGACCCTGTGCATTGCTTGGAAGATCTCCGTGAACATTACCATCTTATAGTTGTTTTATATGAAGCTTTTTCTTTCTGTATATGTACTCTTCAGTTTGTGATCACCCTTATTGTTATAGATCAGCTCTATGTTTTCGATCTATGCAGTAGATTTGTAAGATTGATATTTGTAACGTGAGCGATATTACAATGTATCATTTACAGCAGCCAGAGAAGTAATGATGAACTTGTCACTTGCTGAAATTTGGGGTAGAGACCCCTGGCTGTCGCCTATTGGGCACACCCACCCCGTGTTGACTTCTGTTCTCTCTTTATTGTTGATGGTTGTGTTTATAGTGGTCTTTCAGGAGAAGTGGGATGATGGTGTCTGGTAGGAATGTCGATTTTCTTATAATCAATGCTGCTGGATGATGATCTTTATAATGATGAACTGAAGTTTTGGGGTAGAGACCCTGGCTGTCGCCTATTGGGCACAGCCAATAATTATGAACACAGAATGCGTTCAGTTTTATAGGTAACATTGCAAACATGATTTGCAATCATAATAAGTTGGGCCTCCTTATTTATATTGCAATTAAAATTAGGCTTCTTAGATTATAATATTAGTGCTATTTAAATTTAGTTCCCTATTCAAATTGCATTTATAAATTGACTTACTAACATCATATACCAGTTCCTTTTTCACATCATATTGATCTAATTTTCTTTAATTAGCGTGTGGCAAGTCAATTGACAGTAATAAACACATATATAAATGGTTGTTTGAATATGATAATTTTTGGCTTTATCTGGTTAAATTGTACATCCCGAACCCAGAAGGGATAATCACGTGGTAGGAATAAAAAAAAACAGGCTGAGCTATAAAAACCATAGCAAGTTTCAGGGCTTCCCTAATCGAATCCCCGTGTTGACGATGTTTGTGAGATGTTTAACTCGCATAGCAAATGTTTAAGTCTAAGCACAATCCCAGCAAGTATTACCCGAACACATTCGATGTTGCCAGTGAGAGCATGGCCGAAATGAAATAAATCTATATTACGAATTTTATGTCTACATTGTGAATATTGCTTCTATGGGCGTGATTTTCGCCGTACTGCAAACTTCAAAGTCGACGGAGTCAATTCCGGTGTTAGCCGATTTTTGTTGGATGTGAAATCCATCAACGAAATATCTCGGCCTGATCCTATCACCTTTCTTGCCGGTAGCCCCCCACTTGGCTATCCACCCAAAAGACCAGCGCCGTAGATAAACAATTAATGCGCTGAAGCAATCATCTCCGCCGACTTTCAGATGAGCTCCAATTTCAAGCCAAGCCTCGAACGGCTTCAGTTTTACGCCGGAAGTTGGTATTCCGAGTATAGTGACGTCAACGGTATATATGTAAATGATGGCGTTGTTTTACCTGAAATATTTTTTTGCGATATAGCAATATCTGCGAAGATGCTTCCTGCTATATTAGACATTACCATCCACGGGCTAAGAACAGCCCCCCCCCCACCCCCCACAGGACCAATGGGATGATGATGATGACGATTGATGTTTTACGGCCACTTTTGTTCACACAGAAGGCTAAATGGGCCGAACGACCTCCAAAGGTAATGAAGCGACGTCTAAGATGAAACACCCTTCAGATATGGCCACGCCGAGATTCGAACTCAGGTAGTGGTGAGCTGTGGTCCAATGCGTTACCAATTAGACCACGGAGGAGCAGGACCGATGAAATTTTGAAAGAGTGGGTTGGGGGATGACTTTGGTTTTGGAACGAAGAAACTGTCAGTTGCCTAGGTGGTGTTTCATTATCGATATAGTAAAAATGTTGATGTCTTACGGCAACCTTTGTGCATAAGGTAGGCTAAATGGGCCGAGCGACCTCCAAAGGAAATGAGGCGAAATGAAAGATGAAACATCCTTTTGACATAGCCAGGCCGGGTTTGAACCCAGGTGCTACTGATATGTGGCCAACCACGCTACCGCATTTCTATAACGCTTCAGTAGATGAGCCTGTACTTCTCAAAAGGTGCAAAAATATCTGTCACCGATCCTTTCCCAGCCGACGAATATGCCATTGAGTGATTTGCGGTTCTTTGGAGAACGAAACATCCCACATATACTGAGCAGCCTACAATATAATTATAGTGTTTACCTGCCCGTATTGTGTCACTGCCAGTGTTGACTAGTGGTGGTCTCATCAACCCCCCCCCCTCTGTGTGTGTGAGGGGGAGGGGCGTTCCGATAGCGCAGTGGTTAGAGCATTGTGCTGCAATTATCAACGTTGTGGTTTCGAATCCGGTTTATACCTGTGTTTGTAGAATTGTTTTCCTTAAGGAGTCGCCCTCGCCCATATATGGTATGAACAACGTCGAGGTTAAATAACTCAACTCATAAACAACAACAACTTTGTGTGTGCGCGCGTCCGTGCGCGTGTGTGTCGAGCAGCGAGACACACGTGCAGAAATGGCATATTCCCAATTCTGAAACACAGTCTGCTGCTTCCTAAGATAGGTTCAAAACCGACCTCTTATACTGGCATCACTCTTATATAAGTTTGTTGTCCATCCAGCGTGTGGGGTTTGGGGGTCAGTTGTTGACTGCATCAGTCCAAACCACTTGTTTACGTGGTAATGACATGCCGGATGCTGTTTCTTTTCGCCTACGCGGTATAATCTTTTTTTAATTCCTATTTCACACTTGCCAAAAAAAATTAATAAATGCAATTTTATGTTTACACAGCCGGACTATTAATAATAATAATATTATTATTATTTATAAAATAAAATAAATGGATGGATTGCGCGTCAAACAATTCTGAAGAACGAGTTCGGCGACTCAGTTATTGCATTTTGGTTTAAACGGCTGAGCGCCAATCTATAGATGACGTAATCATAAACCACGTGACGTCAAGCCTCAGACGTCACGCCCAGATAACGATCAGAGAGATAACGAAGCGAAAGCGAACTAGTACAGGTTGAGCTCAGCCAACAAGGAAACAACCACATACCGGAACTAAAACCTAACGGTTTCAACCCGGGCTTTAACTGATCTTTAGATTCACAGGATATAATAGAGAAACCATATCAGAATGATACGGTCCAGAACGACCTACCGGCGTGAACGTTGAGGAAGGTCGTCGGATTTTAGTCGAACTCCGTTTGCAGATCGGGTCGCTGGGGCAGATAGATTTAAAATGTGTCTAGATAAGTGACAGTTACGTTGAAATGTGCTCAGATACGTTGAAATGTGCTCAGATACGGTTATGTATCTAGATACGTGATTTATTAACTTATCTAGATAAGTTACGATTACATTTCAAATGTATCTAGATACCTTTACAGTTACATTTGCTGCGCGGCGTATGGTGTGTGTATATTTGTGTGCGCAAGAACATGACGAGACTAGTCAATGTGGCTTTCATGATTAGCATAAGATGTTCATGTTGATCATATTTCCCAGTTCACGATTGCGATTTAAGACATGAAAGATACAATTAAAGATACGACAATTACAATAGCTCCTCTAGTAATTTGTATTAAAGACCACTCAATTAATCATCGTGGTGTACGTTCAAATTATATGGTATTGATGACAATCTTGATTAGTTTTTAAATATGAAATTACATATATGAGTTTTTAAAATAATCATTTATCTAAAACATATCTCAAATGTATCTGAAATTCAGATACTTTTGCAATGTATATAGGTAAGTTACATTTGAAAAATTGACAAAGGTATCTAGATACGTCAGTTATATTGAAAAGAGTATCTAGATACACATGAAGTTACAGGGAAAAAATTAAATCCGCTTATATATTTAGAGACCTGGTTTATTTTATGGTTTATGTAAGATGGATGCTGTGTGTGTGTTTTTGTGAGCGTGCGTGCGTTATGTGTGTGTGTGCGTGTGTGTGTGTGCACGCGCGTTTTAGTAGTATGGAATCGAGAATTCAAACCCTGGACGATTAATCAGGGTTCTTAATCTAGAGAAGACACATGTTACGCAAACACAACACACGCACAATTCTGAAGTCGGGTAGTCGATGTATTTGATTGAAACGCACCAGAAAATAGTCATAAAAATACGAGACAGTTTGTTATAAATCAAACGATGCGCGCTATTTTTTTATCCCGTCTAAAACTATTATGTCAGCGACAGTTACAGGGAAAAGATGAGATATTATACGTCTATAAGCCACTGAATAAATAGAATCTCGTACGTCTTCGGTCGTGAACAACCCTCCTATAAACCAGCGCAGAACTATCTCCGCTCCTTTATACGAAGACAAATAGTCCATGACTCACACCTCTGACCGAATTACGTCTTTCTGCTCAAAGACTCGAATTTATTTGTTTCTACGAGTGAAAAAAGTACCACCCACGTTAGCCTGGATAGAACGAAACGGTCAACTGTTGGTTCTTTGATCTTTGGAAATCATTACCACTTTCAGTACTTTGTTTTGAGAGGGGCGGAAAGCGGGCGGGAGGGGGTTCTCCCTCTTTCCCCGTACTTTTGTTCTGTTTATCGTTTCGCGTTAAAACCGAATCGCGACTATGGCTGCGCCTGAGGTTATAGTTCCCAATAAGATTATCGGTTTCCCGGACTCTTCTCCCGATATATGGCACCACAGTAATCCGGACAATATGCACCTCTTCCGGTGTGTGTGTGTGTACGGGGGGTGTGGGCCGGGGGGGGGGGGTACAAATGCGTGAAGTATAAATTGTTAATAAAAAAAATCCCCGATTAGAAAGAAAAAAAACCCTAATGAAATTACAACCATTCACTATAATGAAAACAAAATATGCATTATGGAGAAAACAAAGCGACTATATTATGGGCTTGAGCGATAATTAGACAACAAACACATTGGTTTACATGCTTCGTATAATAAAAACAATCCGTGTTAGATATAAAGATAATTATTTGTACATATATAATATTATCTTACGACACGAATGTCGTCCCATTATGTTACCAATGCTGAGATACATCCATCTCGCACTTTAATCAAAGTAGTCAAAGTGCGCCATCTTGAAATGACCGACGAAGATATGCAACTGTCATTTTAATCAGCTCCAAGTGTTGGAGGCTATTTACAAACGGGTGCGGGCCAGACCAAACACGGCACCAGTTTCAATGCACCGATGTCTAAAGTAAGTTGGCTGTCATGGCGCGTGATGACATCCAATTCTTGACCTCGATCGTATACGCCAAAACGGAAATATCCGATCATTATTCTACTCTCGAGATATAAACAAGAGCTGATCGTCACGATTGAGATGATGGCGGTAAATAGCCGGACCGGATAATCACTGACCAGAAACGTTCATCATCTTTATACATCTTTAAATAAACAAATACAAGCGCCGGCCTACTTCTAAGTTAGTTTACAACAGTCGTAACATCAGCCATTTGACTCACAGTAAGTCGGTAAAGGTTCTCACAAATTGCTCGGTAAACTCCGAAACTTTGCCATGTTAAAATATATAGAATATAATTATAGTTCAAAATCTGGAGAGAAAAAATTGTGTGTTTAATGTGGCACATGACATTCGTCAGTCTTGAATCGTTGTCACATATACTGTACTATCTTTAGGTTAAACGGGTTGTTTTTATAAATCACACTTTATTATTATTATTATTATTAGTTAAATAAGCGTATGAAGTGAGTGTGTGCTCAATTTTAGATTTGATGATCACTTCACCGGAGCCATATCGGGAAATGAGATAATTGGATCCGGAGTCTTTTATCAATATATATATATATATATATATATATATATATATATATATATATAGGCAACCGGAAGTACTGGAGGTCTAACAGTGCACTACGCTATTAGATGGACCACGACTATGTCCCGCATATTTGTCCTGAAACGTGTGTTGAAGCCATTAAAGCGAAATTAACGTACTCATTCATTTGTGGTCATTTTGGTTTAGTTCGATGTAAACAAAAAGTAAATCCAATGATTAAATGATTATGATTTAGCGAGAAATAAGTTTTTAGATCCCTTTCAGCTAATTATTTATCCCAAACTCCCTGATGATGTTTTTCCTTAAAACTGGCGCCAGATAGCGCAATAGTTAGAGCGTTACGGTAACAAATCTCTAGGTTATGGGTTTGAATCGGATTCAAAATTGCCTTCACGGAATGCCTACCCGAGGAGTCGTCCTTGAGGTATTGTTAAGTTCGAGATTTAACTTGTTTTGAGCGATGTTGTTGAAAGACACTTCTGCACACTGCAGGCAAAATAGGTCAATCTCACAAAAGGGTATAATAGGATGAAATGAAACCACACTTTTGACATATGCCAACAATAATTCGAATCCGCGGTGCTACTGGCTTGTGGTCAAACGCGCTCCTGACTCGGCTACATACCGACGCCGTGATTGCCAAAGACGTAACCCAATATCTTAATTAATTTTAGCAAATCCTCTCAAGTCCGTCCAAGCCATGAAGTCTATCTAAGGATGACACTTGTAGAGTGACCGGTCATTTTAATATATAGCACAATACATATTATAAATAAGAACAATACCTGGGGGGGGGGCAGTGATGTACAATGTGGTGATGACACTGCTGCTGAAGTAAGGAAGTAAGTAAGTTTATTTCGAACTATAGACATATTTAAAACAATAGACAATTAACAAGTTCATATATTCTATGCATGTGCGAGGTAAACACTAAGACATACGTCTGTAATCCCAGCATTTGTTAACATACTATACGTCAATATTGATAAATCCGTAAGATATATAGTTACTGAGATCAGTGCTAGCTTAATAACCCACCCCTCCCAACATTTAATTCAACAATTAGTTTCATATAACTAAACAATCAACTACATTAAAATATTATTATTTCTAGCTCATGCTTATACCCTATTTGACCTTTACCTATGACCCTCAACCCAACCCAGTTAGGCTCAGCCTTATGCTGATAGGACCATGACGAGCGATGATTGAATTAAAATATTTAACAGCAATTTGTATGCCAGAATGCTACCAACACAGCAATAAAACCCGAAGGCCGGGGGGGGGGGGGGTTATAAAGTTTATAAGAATGATGACGGTGATGATGACGAATTATAGTTTGCCAATACATTTCTGACATCCAAAACAAAACTGGTTTAGATCTCTTCTTGCTAAAACCTAAACCACAAATTAACTGATAAATAATTTTTTTACCTAAAAATTAAGTTATTCCCATTTTCGCTTCGAATACGATATAGCATAATTAATAAAATATACTTCATTCAATTCTATACAATTATTACATTTTCATGAAAATACACTAACACAATATTGAAGAGGCGGCTGTCATAAACACATTATGCTTGCCGACAAGAGATTGATTATATTCCGCTGAAACAATTTGAAATAACCGAAATTTCCTCCAATGAACATGCAATTTGCGTCATTCCGATCTCTCTCTTTCTCTCTCTATCTCTCTCTTCCTAACCACAACTATTTGACCGTATTTAAAAGGACCCACCCAACGCAAGCTGTATGCTTCTCGATCACCGTGTAACAAGTACACACAGATAATGACCGCACTCCCTTCTCCCGCCGACCCCCCCCCGCAAAAAAGAAATAATGAAACGTCCTCCTGTATTCAAAGTCGAGTTAACGTGAATGGGGATTGATAAATGAATGACATAATAAAACTAGCACCGAAATAGGCATTCGGTTACTTTATATGGCTGCTTCGTCGAATGGTTTAGCTCGAAATAGGACTTGAAGATGTTTCAATTCACTGGATGAGTGCGGAACAGCGCATGACGGCCATTTTGGCGGGCACTTCGCTGCTGTTGTTGGCCGGATGTTATGTCAATATTTAACCGATCTTCACCTGCTCGTTCAGACTTAACTTCCGCGCAAAAACTGCACAGAATGGGACCAAAGTTGAGCTACAACGGGCCATTTTTAACCCCGGGGCGGTTTTCGACGATCTGTGATGTCATCGCGTCTGCGCAGTGGCGCTACTACTTAGACGAACGCGTGGTGTTTACTACGACGCACTTCGAGAAGGATATTAAACCTGAGTTTGGTAACCTCTTCACTCGAGAATTGCCCGACTTTTTATGAAAGAAACACTTATATCTGAACTGAGGTACTCAGAATTTTTATACGGAGGAGGTGTTTTTATTTTTATCTTTCTTTTGGCAAGTCATCTCTTCAAATCTTGTTAATTACCTTCAAATATATACTTACTTAGCTTTACTTAGGTAGATACTGGACGTAGGTTGAGCAGAAATTTGGGGCTGTTAGTTCATAATTAGTTTTGTGACCCAATCTCAGAGCTGCCTCATAATTAAAAATCAGAACCTGATCCCTCCACTGTTTATCTAGTCTTCTGTGTTTGTGTGTGCTCGCGTTTGTGTTGTAGTAATCCCTTACAAAAGTAACACAAAACAAAACATTACCCCCTCCCGAGAATATAAAATTAACTCTCCTTAATTACAATCACAACTACTGAAGAACCTGGATCATTAAGTAAACCAACGAAAACCAGTTAATATATTTATCTTAATTATAAATTTTTCAATTGGATTTATGGTCGGAATTAATGCCGCTCCACTGATTTCATATTATTATTATTATTATTATGGGGTATTATGCAGAATGATTTTGCCTAATTATTATCTGGCATTATCATAAAGAGAAGCAGTGTATATATATATATATATATATATATATATATATATATATATATATATACTCGACTAGCACAATCAGTTTAAATGTTTATTTTGACTTACCTTTGTTACCGTTCTTACAATTACTATTAGTGATGACACTACAAAGATTATCAGACTAAGGGTGTAATTAATTATGTCTCTCACTACTGATTAGTTACTAACAATAACAACAGTTACAACAGCTGATGAAGTACGTCCCAGAGCATTACTATGACAATAACATCTACTATTGATAATGGTACTGATGCTGCTACTGTCACAGCTGATAATGTATTGCGCTAAAAAGTCCAAGGTCTGGGTTCAAATCGGGTGCGTGCGAGATGTTTCATTTGATTATTCCATTGCTCTGAGGACTGTTTGCTCACTCACTCACTCACTCACTCACTCACTCACTCACTCACTCACTCACTCACTCACTCACTCACTCACTCACTCACTCACTCACTCACTCACTCACTCACTCACTCACTCACTCACTCACTCACTCACTCACTCACTCACTCACTCACTCACTCACTCACTCACTCACTCAATCACTCACTCATCACTCACCACTCACTCACTCACTACTAATAAATTAGTATTACTACTAATAAATAATAATAACAAGAATTAGAGGAATAATAGTACAACAACACAACAACAACAACACTGTTGTATACGTCATCATCTTTAAATTGATGGTTAGAGTATTTCCGGCACTTCACTGGAGCGCCACCCACAACGCCCCCCCCCCCCCGCAGCTATACACATGACTATTAGTCACAATGGATATGGGTTCATCGTCATACCGCGTGTAGTTCGCAGTTTGGTAGAGTGGAATGACAAAATTCAGCAGGCTCTCGTTTCGAGCCGACCAGCTAGCTGCTGCTGACCATTATCTGGTCGGTCGGCAATCCACCACTTCCCCGGATAACGTGCCTATATTCTAATGGTAGGTAGGTAGAGATAGTATACTCCGTGTGTGTGTGGGGGGGGGGGGACATACGTACGTAACACCAGAATTCGGCCACGCCATCTGGAGGCCTGTAGTTAAGAGCGCGCGAATTGCTTTTTAATCATTCCGGGTTTGTTTCGCTTTAAGAATGGAAGGCCAAAGGATGAATGGACGGAGAAAGGGTAATCATGGATACAGAGGTACTCTTTGTGGTCGTTATAAGGAGTTCAATTATACCGTTTCACGATGTGTATTGGCAATAGATCCACTTCCTGGTAGGTGCACAGTGTTTTCTAAATGATTTCGGCGGGATAATCCCCCCCCCCCCCACACACACAGACAGACAGATAATCCAACCCCATCGGATGGAAGTATGGATTTATCTACGGGAAAGAGTGTGTGAATGACCCTCATGATCCTCAGCTGTTTGTGCCAGGACTTGTTTGAATGGTCAAAGTTATTAGACGGGACTTGTTTGAATGGGCGGAGTTATTAAGAATCACAAGGATTCTTGACGATCCGCTGTTGATCTGAGGCTGAATCAACCACACCATCGACCGAAATGATCACCAGAAGTTCGGCTATTTCCAACCGAAGACATCTTGCATTCTAGGTCACCTCACCTTACTCACTTGGCCATCATACTCCAATCCATTGTGGGCACTGTGAAATGAACAACGTTTTGTTTTGTGGTACGTTTCTGTATGGGGTCGCTTTTCGGTGAAGACATATCAGATGTGTCCATTTATAAAGTTAAACAAACCACTCACTCACTCACTCACTCTGTCTGTGACAGGTGTCAGTTATTCTTAAACAGGTCGCGTATACTGACAGTGAACTCACAGAACCCGATCTCCTTCGTAATTGTTATCAGTCCGTGGTAACGTACCGCCAGGCTACATCCGACCACAGGCACGTCACCTCAAATCACTAGGGACGCGCCCAGCAGCGGAAATGACGTTAGCAAATTTCCGCGATCCAGCCAACCAGCGAGAAACGTTCTGCGGCGAACTTCGACGACCGGAAGGCGCAGGTGGCTCGCACTGGACCGCGAACAAACATGTCCACCAGTCACACAACAATTCATAATATAGGCTTTTATGGTCACTCTCTCTCTCTCTGTGTGTGTGTGTGTCTGTGTGTGTGTGTGCACACGCACGTGAGTGTATTTTGGAGTTTATACATCGCTGAACTAAGATCGTTGATTAGGGCTATCTTAATTAGTGCCTTGCTTAAAAATATCCATCACATAAAAATCGGCGGATCTCAGATGTTTGGAGGGTCTTTCGACCCCCTAAGCTGTCTTTATGGGATCCTCTTTTGGCGCGTATATTCATTACGTACAAATTTAACCTTTTTTAAACGCAGAATAGATTCACGAACCACAGGAAAAATTACAAAATAACCTATATGTCTAAATATGGATGTTCTAATGTCACGTGATTCAAGCTGTTTTTCTTGTGAACTTTCAAGTATCACTTACCGATAAACATCTTTTAGGGAGCGCAAACGTTGGCTGGCAAACGTTCGCGTACCGAACACGCGAACAAAAACTGATTAAAAACGAATATATGATGATACCATAAACATGAATAAAAATAATAATACTTATTATTGTTCTTATAATGATTTATAATAATAATAATCATCATCATCATCATAAGTGCACAATCATCAAAATCTAACTAGAAGTATTATGAATGAATGCATTTATATCAAATTTAACAACAACAAAACTATATTAGATCATATTTACTCTATATTCTATTGGTACCCACACCTGCCTTAAGAGGCAACGAATAAATAGTAAATTAATCAGCATCGTATCTAATACCTGTAAATTTACTCGAATCAATAGATTAAAACCGATAATTGACGCGAATATGAAATATAAATTATAATAGATTATAAACTATACATCTACTAATAATAGCCCGTAAATATGACACCACGTGACCCAGCTTATAAATGACAACGACTTACACATCCGGGAAAGGAAGACGACAAATAAATAAAAATTAAATTGCTAGTTTATAAGCTACAGGTCTCTATAGAAAGGCTCTTCCGTAGGATTCCTTCGAACTATAAGACCTCTGGTTATGGACAATAACACATATCTCACAGGAATACATATTTGTAATTCAAATAAGAGAGATTTCCCTTCATATGTATAGCTTTATCCCGAAATACGAAGTAGTGTCCACTTTTCATTTGCGTGGCAAATCCCAACTCAAAGGATTGGTGGAAGGGGGAGTTTTGCGCTCTCTCTCTCTCTCTCTCTCCCCTCTCTCTCTCTCTCTCTCTCTCTCTCTATTATATATATATATATATATATATATATATATATATATATATATAATTATTATTATTTTCGGGGCTTCCACATTAGTCTAAAGCCGGCAGCACGGTTAGCTGGCTAAAACACTGGAAGTTATTAATGTGTGAAATAATAACATGCCGCAGTCGGTAGTCAGGGCTCAACGCTTGACAAATGTTGCGTTCTCAGAAATACTGGTTCATCTACTAAACATGTTGCTTCCAGAAATAGTGCCCCAGCTACTAACGAACTCTACCGTGTTTAATATTTTAACGACAACAATAACAACAACCCTCGATTAAATATTTTTATTATTGAAAACTAGACTATTTAATACTTAATATCTTCGTGGGTCTAGTTCAAAATACGTGATGGTGATTACGTATCGTAATACGCTGGGTAAAGATGTAAAGAAAGAACTCTTAAAGTAGAATTATTCCATGCAACAATTGAAGCTATGATTATTTTGTCCCATCGGTATTTATTTAATTTATCGTGAACCATGTATATTGTTTTCCAATATTTGAAAGTAATTCGAAATAATACTGGCTACGTTTTAAGAAAAAGAAACACACCTAGCAAAACAATGGTGTAAATATATTGTTAATAGTATTGAGATATTAATATTTCATTTTTGGCAATCAGGTGATCAGTAATTTTTCTCTCTCACCTGGAAATCACACATTTGGTAAAGCGATTTCATTTCTACGGAAAATACAACTTTCTATTAGCAACGACTCGGGATGGAGTATCTAGGTCAAGGTTATTTTGTAAGCGCATAAGAGTCGACAAATAAGTTTGTTCCACTATTTGAAGGTAATTTGAGTCCAATTTAAATATAAATAATGGTCGATCACGTTTAAAAAAAGAAGAAACACGCCTGGTAAAAACAAATATATAAATATATTATTATTACTATTATTGGAATATTAATACTTCTTTGCCAATTAGTGATTTTTTTCTCTCACCTCAAAACATATCACATATTTATTGAAGTGACTCTAATACTATTTTCAAATATAGTATGCTTTTAATTTAATTAGTTTGTTTATCAGTTATTTATTTCTTAAAATCAGTTTAATTGATTTTTTATCTTATGCTTGATGACATTACACAAACAGACACGTAATATAATCATAATTACTTCGATAACAACATCGACACCCTTTGGTAAAATAAAACGCTATTCACATAACATCTAAAATTTACAAATTAACAATATTCGGATCAATTTGCTAGTTTTAAATGCTATGTTTCATACATTTTATTTCGCCTTTTATCTTACGGTTACATTAATATGCGAAATAAACCTTCTTAAATAAAATTTGTCTTCGAACGTAATTTAAAAACAAAATGCTGAATTAAGCTCAATTAGAAGTTAGTTAAGAAATAATAACGCTATTCTTAATATTATGATAAAGCTGGGTATGTATATATATATATATATATATATATATATATATATATACGCGCGGGATTTGGTAAGCGCTCTTATGGGAGATGTGGATATGACGTTCAAATCAAGTGACGGAGCCAATTTCTGAGTGTTATAATTTAACTGTAGAATTGGAAAATAATAATAATATTACACACATATATATATATATATATATATATATATATCCTAGTGTATAAACATGTGCTATTCTACATAACTGGGACGGTAACAAACAAAAAATTACTTTATATAGCGTACAACTTACTGTATAATAGTAGTAGTAGTATTTAAATGGCGCCTTATTCGTCCTGAATTGTCCAAAGGCGCTGTACATTTAAAACATGTTCTAAGCTCGATCATATAGCACAAATACACTTTATACATAAATATAATGGTTTATATTATTATAAATAAACTAATTTAAACAAGTCAGTTTTAAGTACCATACAACATATATCTACTTGCTGCAAGCTTAATATACATGTGCTTGAACATTTTTGCCTAAATACCCGATGTACGTGGTCACCTTAATTGGCTTAAAACAAAACTACAGTTTTTTCCCCATACTTATTTGTGAGCACTGAACGCAATTTAGGACGTTCTTGCGCTGAGTGCGTGACAAATTCGCAGCTCAAAAATTATATCGTCTCTTCGTTCAAAGATTATCGTATGTGTTCAATGTTGTTATGAGGCGGTATTTTCGTACATTTCATTCAAGTCCGTTCGCTCCCAGCTGGCCCAATATAATTGTAATAAAATCCCTCAATATATTCGTTTGTACCATGTGTACACCGTCGGCTGTTTATACTAACGAAACCAATAATGTTCACTCCCTGCACAAATTGGGAAACTTCCATTCGAAACGTCTGCACAATGGTGCCGAGAAAAGCGCCGCCATCTACGACTCGGTCTAAAACTCGTAAAACCATCCATAAAATCGAATGCAAATACGCCACACCGAAATCGACCGCATCCGCTACCAGTCATCGTGAACCCAAATCCATAGCCCCCCTTACACCGGATCCGCTTCTCGCGCGAACCCCCCCCGCCGCCACCAGCGAGCTGAGCCATTGATGGGGAGTCGGGGAAGAGCTAGGCGCCGGCGACGAGCCAATCGCGTGGCTCGTTACATCGGCGCTTTGGCTCCGTACTTGACCCGGTTGACCTGGCGTGACCCCAGACAGACATGGAGTCGGGACGGAGCGCTGACATTGTGACGACGCAGCGACGCTGCCAGGTAAATTGATTTTCGGACGGATTACAATCGGTTTTAGCGGATATTCTCGACGCCGGAATGCTCGTGTCGGCTGCTGGCAGCCGTCCGCCAACCGTTGGCCGGTTGTCGGCGGCCTGACACCGCCGTATTGCTGCGCAAATGTCGAATTTATCAGCTGATGTGTCTGTGTTTGTGTGTGCGCGCGTTTGTATGCGTTACGTCTGTAGGTGTGTGTATGTGTTGCTGGGGGCCAGACATGTGGTCGTCTGCCTTCGGTTTCGTCGCCGTTGCTCTCCGTCGGTTGTTTTCTGTTATGACACAATTTGTTCCGTGTAGGAGAAACATCCTACACATGCCGACGAGCCGCCCGTCTGCGTGTACGTGTATCTGTATGTATATATTGCTAATACATGATCATGATGATGGTCTGAATTATACGGCGTTTACGTTTGTATACGATCGGTGTTTGTGTATGATCGATGTCTGTATACTCTAGAGGTCTATACCGTAGTATACCATCGGTGCCTGTGCGTGATTGAAAGTTTGTTGCTGTTCCAATAATAATTTGAAGTTTATATATAATTTAACTTTTACGAGTGCATGGATTACACACACATCACTCACACACCTATATTTAGAGTAGAGTGGAGATATAGCCACACAAAACATATACATTGCCTGATTTCATTAAGCACAATGAACCACCTCCACACCGGGTCAGGTATTATTTATGTTAGTATTATGTAGGATATGTATGGTGGGTGTTCCTAAATGAGCCTGTGTGGTATTTTGTCTGACTGTGTGTATGTGTGTGTGCTAAATAGATCTACACCTGAGCTTGGTATGTCAAACAGGATATGGAATGAACTAAGTTGTCATATGACCCCCAAATAGCAGACATACTACGAGCCACAAAATGAATTAGTTTTCAGAATGAGTTAGGCAAGGATGGGTGGTAATTCATTGCTTATGAAACAAATTAGTCATTTTGTTCAGGCATGTTACATAATATATGGATCTTACAGGCCCACACAGGCCATACTTTTATGTATGTAATAGGTTGTGAAATTACATATCACTAGGCATAAAATGAAAAGCTGTAATCAAATCATTACTAACATTTACGATTATGTGATTTAAGATTACTAAATATATATATATAATTGTTATGTATCATGGCAGTATTTCAACCAAATTCTTTAAAATTTTGTAAAGAACTTTGTATTCAGAGTAAAACAATTGCCATAGAATATAAGAAGGTGTTCTGATGTGCAACAGAAAACTCTATGATAACTATATGATGACCTAGGTATTATGATGTATTTTCTTGCTGCCAGCTCATATTATTATGTATAAATCAATCTCTTGATGCAGACATTCCTAGCCCACGTACATGATAGTTATTTGCATTAAATAGAATGTGTTTTATTGATGACGATGCTGTTTGATTATAGCTACTAGTAATTTTTGCAGTGTTCTATTTGTTTATAAAAAATAGATTTAGGTTTTAGATTGTCCGTGATAATCGATATGTTAGCTCAGTGTGATTTTACACCAGAATGTTACAAATTTATAAACACGTCCCAGTATTAGGATTGAGCCTCTGTATCTCATCAGGTTTTTCCCTGTCAGTTACAGTTAAAGCCATCTGTGAATCTATCTCCCCTTGTGTGCGTGTGTGTGTGTGTGTGAGAGAGCAAAATATTGCAAATTTCCCTAAGAGAAACACACTCGGTTTGACCACTCTCATATTGACCTTTTCAATCACACCATTACAGGATGATTGAAAGTGAATTGGATGTTATTTAATCCAAATGAGATCCTGTTTTGATGCCATCATTTATTCAAATGATAGTTATTAGTATATCCCTATCACTTCTGCTAAAGCAAATTTTAAACGTCTTCTATTGAAAATTCTCTTTTTTGTGATCACCACACATGTACACCACCCACTGATTAATGGTGATTTGGCTTATTGTATAGAATGCTATGTTACCTGGCTGATAATGTGATAAGAATGTTGTTCTTGTGCTGATAAGCTCAAGATCTGTCTACTGGTGATTGGCTATACCAGTTTGTGCTGATTACAGGTGTGAACCCCAGAGCTCGCGCTCTCTCAGTCTCAGGAGTGTTTTTTTTAATAATAAATTAGCTACATTCTTACAAAGCAGAGATAATGTATTACATTGTGGTAGATCATTCAGTTTTGCACTGGGATTCTTCTCTCTCTGGAAGACTGGTTGGATTCCATCGTGTTTATGGTTAAATAATTTAGCTGGCTATAGTTCACTGAAAGATGATAGGGAGTCTAGATTGATTTGTTTGCATGTTTGTGTTGAACCATTCTCTACTGGACACCTGCTGAGTTTATGTAATATGTACTGCTTCTCTGTTTGGTCTTCATTGTTTTTGTATACCTGTACACTTCAGGACGTCTGTCTTGTACCGACTGCAGTTGTTCCTTCAACTAAACTGGACCCGTCCCACCTCTGGTGACTCTAAATCCCAGTGTGACCCTGATGCAGGGCAAAGTTCAGAAGATGGAGGGTGGGAGTTCTACAGCGACTCCTGGAGACATCAAGAAGCATAGGATGAAGTCAGGCGATGCACAGTGATCGAGTTCTTCAGAGTCTTAGCCAGCTGTGTAAAAATGATGATCTCTGCGACTTCACCGTCTCGGCGGATGGAAAGTCCATCAGGGTACGTAGGCATCGAGTTGTTGGCTAATTATATGGGACAGTACAGGCAGCAGACATGGGGTCAATTCCGGAATTGGAATTGATGGTCAGTTAGAATTTTGGAATTGATTATTTAAAAAAATGGAATTGAGAATTTTTGAATTGGATTTGAAGTTTCCTACAAAGAAATAAAATCCACAAATTAATTTACCAAATTTACCACGTTAACACTTACATGTGGTGTTACTAATATACTGGAAGCAAATTGATCCAAAACTTTGGTTCCTTATATATATATATATATATATATATATATAAGATATGCACACCGACCGTGGCACCCCATGCCAGCATTTAACCAATTAAAATAGTCTGGATACTGTGGGCTCCACCCACAACACTGGGACACCACAACATAGCATACCTGTAATCTATATTGAGATATTGCTATTTAGGAACTTGCCCCCATTCATGGGCCAAAAAATTAAATCCACAAACTAATTTACCATTTAATTAAAAATAATTCTTCCATGACAATCCTACTTGGAATATAAACTACTCGGAGTAGGTATTTCAAGTAGGTAAATCTTATTTGGAATTGACAAAGTTGTATTGACCTCGCCTCACGTCTGACAGACAGAGTGTTTGTTATGCATTATTTGATGATTATTAGACACTGTTTTCATTGATCACAGTGAATACTCATAGAAGTATGCTTACATTGAAGCTTCATGATATATATATATTGGGGTTGGAGTTTTTCTCAGAAAGATTACATTGGTTCATAAATTTATCCATATTTAACTTGGTTATAGGTGAAAAGTAGTTGTTAGAATGACATGAATTTGTAAGATGTTATTACTGATGTAATATTAATACAAATGTAAATTTATCCATTACACCATAAGGTTGTTAAAATGGGAATTGTTCAGTGTAACAAATTATTTGAGGTATTCTGCTGTTGGTGAAACAATTAAAGACAATTATTACACTATAATAATTATGCACTGACATGTTTTCTTGGTTGCCTAACCTAATTGATCTGTCCTGTTATTGGTTGAGCTTGTCTATTGTTTTGTTTATGAAGCCTAGGAGGTTGGGCTAATTGAAATGATCTATTGAGCAATTGGATGACCAGAAAGGACTCTCATCTTCATTTTGAGCTCTGTCATATGGCTTAATTAGAATTCAACCCCCGCTTATCCCACATGATGATATGAACCCACAAAAAAGTAAAAACTTAATTTTTTCAGATTTCCCTGGTTACATTCTGAGAACATATTATATGTGTATGCTTGCCATCCATTTAATTATTACTCTAGAGTACAAAGATTGAAACTGTACAGTTTGAACATTGCTAGCTATCATGGTTCTGAAGATATTGACTCCCAACCACAAGTTTATACCTTAGCTTCATTTCATTGGATAGTGCTATGACACAGCTTTCAGCCCTGAGGGTTTTATGTCTCTGTGCCAATTAATTAAAAAGATATCAGGGTTCAAACAGGGCTAAAAATTAAGTGCGATTTCAAAAGCGGCATAATTAAAGGTAACCCTTGGCACTTCAAAGTGGCGTAACTCTGAAAATATTTATTAGCGAAAGCTAATTATTTTGCCAGACCTCATCATATACATGGTAGTTGATATATGAACAATATTAATGCTATCTGAAGTGGTCAGGTGATTGATTTTATATGGAATGACCCATATATATATATATATATATATATATATCATGGAAGTATTTCAACCAAATTCTTAAATTTTTTAAATCTTTTAAAGAACTTCACATTCAGAATAAAGCAATTGACATAGAATATCAGAAAGTGTTCTGATTCACAGTAGGAAGCCCCATGATAACTTACTATGGTAATATGATAATTTATTGTTGTGGTGTCATTTCTTGCTGCCAGCTCATATTATTATGTATAAATCCATCTCTTTATGCAGACATTCTAAACCCAAGCCCACCCACAAGAGAACTATTAGCATTAAAGAGAATGCGTTTCATTGATGACGATATTGTTTGATTATAGCTACTAGTATTTTTTTTAGTGTTCTATTTGTTTTTATATAGATTTATGGCTTATATTGTCCATGGTATGTTAGCTCAGTGTTATTTGACACCAGAATGTTACAAATTTATAAACGGGTCCCCAGTATTAGAATTGAGTCTCTGCACTTGATCTCGTAGGTTTTTCCAAAATCTATCTGGGTACGTAGGCACTACGTTGTTGGCTAACTATATATATGGAACAATACAGACTTGGTTTGTTTTATGCATTTTATGATGATTACAGCGAATGAAAGATTGGTGACGGCAAAGCCTCACTGTCGTAATTAATGAGGTTGGCACTTGAGTTGCCTAATAGAGGGAGCGTGGGATAATTTTATGTCTTTGTACGCCAGTCTCGTTTTTCTTCAGCCTAGTTTGTAGGTAAATGTTTCTGAGCATATTTTTGTATTCTGAGTTTAAATACTGTTTATAATTGCAAATCAAAATGTGGATAGGAGCAGGTAAAGAGGGTAGTAATCAGATTTCAAACTTAAATGCATTCAATAGAAAATATGACTACTCTTGAATGGGATGTTACTTGAAAATTAGTGTTCAACCGGTGCAGTTATTTTTCTGGTAGATCAAGCAAAAGCTTAAACATAGATTTACATAATTTCTTATGAATCGTGAGAGTTTAAAAAATATTTGTTGAGTAAGTTCATAATTCTGTTGGAAAACGAAATTTAGTGATGATGATCAATCTAATTGGTCAAGTGTTTGCTTATTGTCACTCATTAAACTCCAGTTCTATACACTCTCTCTCTCTCTCTCTATCTATCTATCTATATATATATATATATATATATATATATATATATATATATATATATATATATATTATTATTAAAGTGTTGGTCATAGATTTGTAATGCTTACAAACAATGTACATGTAAAGCAAGATGAAATTTTGAATATATCAACTACTTTAGTACACTGACTTCCAAGTTATATGACCAGTGGCAACTGAGAAACGCTATCAGCTTATTTCGATCTGTTCTAGTCATTCTGTTTTCAGGGGAAGATAATTGTAGTGTAGAATTGTAGCCAATTTTCAAGACATCAACAGACACTGAAAATTGTCTTTCAATTACAAGCTTAAAAATAAGATGGCTGATAGCTACTACTACTACTAACTTTGTTAAATCTGATGGCCTGGACATAGATCAGTCCTTTAAAGGAATTGAGTTCAGCCTCAAGTCACAGATAGTTTATTCTGCGTCTTTGATACCACAGGTCTTGATTTGACAAAGATGTTGTTGGATCACTCCTCTCAAGTTATCCTAAGATGTCTATTATCCGTGTTGAAAGTTGTGGAAATTTGTTACCTGTATGTTATTGTCAGACCTATACACTGTTAGGGGTGTATGGTGTATTTAATATGTGGCTGGATCAGGATCTACTAGGTAGTGGTGATTCGTTTACTGTTGTTGTTTACAGTATGGTGGTGAACGCTTTTGGTTGGAAGTGGAATAAAGGCTGTCTCATAAAGTTAGAGATTTATTTTTTATTTTTGCGAGTTATCTTCCTGGACATTTCCCAGGGTGATTTCGTCAAGAAATCTTTGGAAAACTGCTCGTCTGAGATCGTATTTGTTGGATCATCTGAGCTGAGGGTTGTTTGCGTGTTTGAACTAAAGTAATGATCTAGTATAGTACGTGTATCCAATTTTGATATGGATGAAGTTGTCTTTGAGGTAAAATGTTCATAACTGAACTGCTCTCTGACTAATATCCTCTGGAAATGACACTTGTCTGAAACACGATTTAAAGGAACACAATGGGCATGTTACTGATTTATATAGTATGGTGATTTGGCGTGTGTATATATATATGTACAACGTACACATACCAACTTCGGCAAAACCCAGGGGGGGGGCTCAGGCAGATTAAACCAGCCAACCCTGCTGAGTGTGTGTGTATTTTTAGAATTTATATGTTTATACAAGAATAAATGTTCAGACACATCGGCTGGATATATTTGGAACTGATCTACGGTAATGTGTGGACTGTAGGTGAATGATTCGTGAAATGATGTAATGGATGACTGATTTGGTGGCCGTGTTTGATGGGTTAAATGGTCTCTTTATGCTTCAGCAGACTGTTAGTTGTTGGCGGGTGTTACCATTTATCAGTCCCGTACACGGGTGTAGGACTTTAAAGGTCGGTAACCTGCATTATAGTGGGAGTAGCGCATAAACTCTGTAGGAACACTTTTGACGGTGAATTTTTAATTTTTTTTTTTTGAAAACAGCTACAGTCTCTTTAAAAGTTTCACCAATATAATGACAAATAAATTTAGCGCTAATGTATTAAGTCACTTTTATTATGACACGTTTGATGCTTTCCTGCAGTCAAATATTCTGCAACTTATAATTTGTGCCAGGTTTCCTCGATGAGAAAGAATTTCCAATGTCACGTTCTGACAACTCAGCACTAAAATTTCTTTTATTATCAAAGCGATGCAGCGTGAAGTTTGCAAAAAGGTATTTTGTCAAATGTGCAGTTCGGTCATTAACAGCTCATCACTAAATGAGAGAATATCCGTTGTGCTTTACGATGCTTTATTGTTTGCCTTCTAAAAACTAGAATGGTTCAGTTAATTTGCACTGAGACTTTTTTCTTCAAAATACGAGGCCATTAGATTGAGCCAGTGGCACTTAAGGATCGAGAAATAAAACAAAAATGTATTGGGGGAGTATGTTTTTATGTCTCTGTGCATTTTCGACATGCTGAAAATCTGCCTTTGACCACTGGTTAACTATTGATATTAATATCTTTCCTTTTCCTGCAGTGTGTCTTTCCATTTTAATTATATTAATTTTTCAAGTGGAAAAACGAAGTTTTTGCTGTTTTATGTCAGGAAAGTGGCCGTAAAACAGCAGAATTTCATTTTTCCACTTGAAAAATTAAATTAGAATCTAATGCCCTGGGGATATTACATTATTATACTGGTATTTGTGTTATATGTATGTGTGATTAATTCATCATCTTACAATGAAGGTCAGTAAACTAGTTCAATGTTGAAAAGGAGAAAGTCCGAAACACAGTGCTGGTAGTGATACTAAAAACAGTATTCAGGAGTGGGTAGGACATTGGGTTCGATGATTAGGGAAGTGGTATTCTGTGACGCTGTTTAATCATGTTGTTGCTATGATGACGACGAGTATGTGTACTTGTTTCGATAGAGTTCACGTGATTTCTCATATTGTGACCTTTACTACCTGTGCTTCTGTTGACACAATATATTTGTGGAGTCTTTCCGGTTGCACAAGAACAGGCCTAAGTAGATGTCATAAAACTATGGTTTGTGATTCAACATTGATTGAAGTAACGCTGTTGCGGTGGATTAAAACTTGAAAATTGTGTCCTGTGGTTTGGACAGACTTCCAATTGAAGCAAATGGTTTAATTGTAAACAAAGTTTAGGATATACGCTGTCTAACTTCCTTGCAGTAGTAATTATATTATTAAGATTGGCAACGATATGTTTAAAATTGATAAGAAAGAAAATTCGTGTATAGGATTGGCATGAAATACATTCGTGAGAAGTAATATAGAAACGTTTCGGGTACATCGTGATGTAACCCGTCTGAAAGTTTGGCTTTTTATGTTCTCTAGGGGATTTTAACTTTTGTTCAAATCCCTTGATGTTTTTGCCAGTCTGTTTCAAGTAATCGATGGTGGTATTTGTCTTCTTGCTAGATCAGTCTTTATTACTGCTAATGTTGTCCCAAACTGGAGGCGCCTCTGCAGTCTAGCCACTAGCACGTTGGATCACAGATCAATACCACCTGATTTCGAATCTCAGCATGGGTATACCTGAAAGGTGTTTCAGCTTTGATATCACCTCCATTAGCTTTGGAGGTCGCTCGGTCCATTCAGCCTACCATGTCCACAAAAGTGGCTGTAAAACATCAATCGTCATGTCCCAAACTGGCTTAGAAGTGCTTGCCACTTATATCATGATTCATACTAACCATCAGTCATGAGGTATTGTACAGTATACAGACCTGTAATGTTATGTCTCTTTGTTGATGGTTTAATCAGATTATTTACCTGTCCGAGGTTACCACAACAAGGACAGGGTGCGTACGCGAGGATTATTGTCTCGGCTCAGTTTTGCTTTGGTTGCTCAGCTCAGAGGCTGTTCGTCTGAAGTTGGGTTGAGTTGATTAGCCTCAGGACTGGTCGCATCCGGGACACGTGGCCGATGGGTGTCTGCAGAGGGAAACAGATCTCACAAACACAGGTATGTGCTGGATCCTAACCCACAACCTGGTGGTCAGTAGTGTAGTGCGTTAACTACTGCACCAACGGAATGCCCTACTGTTGGTCTGAAGTGAGATGTGGTTGAAGTATGTAAATTGGTAATGCACTCAGTGGTTCACTTTACCATAGGCTGGTTCACCTGACTGAATAGAATAAAAGATTCTTGATTGTGCAAAGAGACAGTCTTGAAGACCATTCATTATTAAATCTTTGTTGGTAGAAATTTCTTTAATTTTCATTACTGTAGCATTCTCTTCTCGTACGTTCGGGATGCAATAGAGGTGACTAAATGTGAAGACAGTTACAACTTTGTTCCAATATGTTGGAAAGTTTGCTCACTCATGAAATTGCTTTATTATCATAGAATAATTTTCATAATTGGAATCAGAGTGGAATATATGAGTTAATGACAGGTTCAGTATTTGTGAATTTCTTCACATCAGATCACATACAGTGCTCATATAGAAGTAAAGCTTGTGTGGTAATTGCTTGAACAAAAATTGTAGTAATCCATTGTGTTTGATTTGGTATACATGGTAATTATAGTCCTGTAATGATTTCTCGTACATTAGTGTCTGGACCTTATAATAATGGCCGAAATGGCAGTTTTTTTTTATGTGGCTGGAAACCTCAAATGAGGGAGCCGCAAATGGTCTGTAATTTATAGCTTCCCGACCGAGACTAATTCTAAATAAATTTAGAATAAATGGCATGTTTGGTGGAGAAAACCTTGCCAGTTGACTCATTGGATGAAAATCTCCCCCTACTATATAATAGTGCCACGGCCGAGGCGCGAACCTGCGACCTCCCGCACAGAATGATCATAGCCATAGGTAAATAGTCTCACGCTCTACCCATGAAGCCAAAGATCCTTGCATTACGTTGGACGAAGGTGAAGTTTTTAAAGACCTACTCATCCTTAGAATAGCTGAAATCAGTCACTTGGTAAATGAATGTTACTTCTGAAAAGTACACAGGTGGATAGAGGTAGATTAATGCCACCATATCACGTATTAAACTATTAGGTAAGCTAGAATATTCCAACTTCGTCTGTTGAAAGAAACCTTCAATTTGAACTACTCATAATCAAAGGAATAATCAGAGATTCTAAACAGAAGCCATTTGTTCTGTTCTTTCACCATCATAATGACAAACAAATCGGCTTTCGTGCATTATGATGCCGTTGGCCCAGTCTTGCCCAGAAAGAGTGTACTCCAAAGGGTGTTAAAGTTTGAATGGGCTGTACAGGTCTGTAAAACAGTGACAGATTGTTAACTCCTAGACTCTAACCGAAGTGGAAATACTTCAGATGGGCATGGTTAGTTTCAGAAACACGTAACCTAAGAAATGCTGAGGGATTCACTGCTAACAATACTGCATCCAGGATTTATAAACAGATCTTGATCTGGATATTAAGTGGTTTCCGCCTACCATTCCACTATAGGTTCCCAGTAAAAGTAAGAAAAGGGCACAGAAAGAAATGTGTTCGCTTGATTTCTTGTTCTAGTGAGCTTCGTATATGTCGGAGCACATGACATATGGGAGTTGACACATCTACTTCTGGCGCTCTTTTATCATGATGAGGTATTTCTGCAGGGCTGGCCTTTAATTCTACAGTTTCTCAGCTGATATGAGGAGGGGCTGGGGGCAGATATAGGTGCAGAGCTGAAGTCATATAATGGTCAGAGATAGATTAACGTTCTGTCGACTGACCACTGCAGACAACATGAAAGTCAAGCTTGTTATCTATGGTTTGTTATTTGGAAACATTCTTCACGGACATGTAGCAATTTTTGTGGTGTATCGAAGATGGCAGGTTTACATCTAGCCATTCAATATCTTTCACCATTTCCATATATACCGCAACAACTAAATTATATCCCTTGTACATTGCCTCTGCGTAGGCGGCTTGGTATTATATTGTTGAATAGTTAAATACACCCTTTATGTAGCAGTAGCTGTTTGTGGTATGAGACTGATTTCGGCTGTGGTATAAGGGCTATAATAGTGAGTGAATGAGTGAGTGAGTTGAGCGTTTCTGTAGACGGAGTATTTTTCTTTAAAAAAATATATACTCAGCATCTTGGATTAGATGTTTGTTAGAGATTGTGTGTCAACATGTGGTTAGGAACTTCGAGTGTATGATGGTCTTGTTATATAACGATGTAGGGCTAGAGACTTGCATTATATGACAGTATAAAGCTAACTGTTTGGATTGTATGACCGCATACAAACAGCGAATTAGTCGTCATACAATATTTCGCCTTGACTTCCAAGACAGTGTTGATTTGTGGCCTTGGATAGTTGATATGACTGAGTTAGATTTTTGCATTGCGTGATGTCGTGGGTTGATTTGTTGGCTTCGGGTTATTGTTTGGTTGATTTATTGATTCATCTCGGTGCCGGGCATAACACTATCGTATGAATTTGGCTGAGGTGGGTTCTACTCCTGAGATAAATAAGATAGTCAGATGAAACACTTCACAGCCAGAGGCAATGCTGGATCTCGAACTAGACGTTTTCAATCTGCAGCACCGTGCTCTACCAGCTGCACCATTTAATTGCCCTCTTGATCTACATATGTGTCTGTTAAATTGTATAATATTGGTTTGTTGGGACCTTTTGTTTGATGACATCACAGGATTTTGTCAGTTGGTTGTATGACTTTATAGGGTTAGGGCCCTTAAAGTGTACAACTTTTGAGGGTCCTAATTGTATAAAGTCATACAACCCAGTGTGTATCACTTTTAGAAGATGTACCCACAGCAAGACAAGAATACACCAATTAGAACTTGATAACACTGCGCGCGTGTGTGTGGTGAATTTTTTACTGATCTGACCTGAAGATTTGTAGATACCGTGGTATGTGATAATGATTGATATCAGCTCGTTGGTCTTAACTATCAGGAGAGAAGAAAAAAATCAAGGCGGCCTGATGGAACTTGTATAAGGTAGTTATGGTTAGAGGGGAAAAAACATGTTCATTTCTCAGTACATGTTAAACATTGATATGTGCTTCAACATCCTCCACGGTGTGTGTCACATTTTTTTAAATAAATCAATATGTGGTTTGGCCTCTTGACTTGTCTTGTTGCATATTTACAAGTGTTTATACTTATCTATTGTATACTTACATATATATATATATATATATATATATATATATATATATATATATACTTACATGTATTTATACCTGTCTGTAGTATTATTGCAGGTATTTTATATTTCCCTAATGTATATTTTCCACTGTATGTATTTATAAATGTCTCTCTTTTTATATGTCCGTATTTATAGATGGATATGATATGCTTTCCATTTCGAATTTTGAATGTGGTATTAGTTTCCATGACAATGCATTAAATTACAGACTATCTGCACCTTTCTCATTGAGATAGTAACCACCTTAATAACTGCCATTCAGACCATATTATTATTAGGCCTTATATTTACAGGTATATTTGTACTTTTTTATATATTTTAAAACATTTGTATTTATCCTTGTCTGTTGTGTATTAACACACACAGCACACGTGTTGTACACGCACACACATACACATATATCTGTAATATTATATCTGTCTTTCCTGTGATTGAGGCATACTGAAAGTTGGACCAGTTTAGGCTTGCATCAAAGCCACATATAAAATGTTATGACTTGTGATTAGTTTCCAGGTTTTGATGGGAAATCTAATCATATATAGTTATAGTCCATTTTACAAAAAGCTAGTTTTGGTTTGTTTGCATCATAACGTTTAGCTATCATGCAGGTCATACCAGGCCTGATGCCACAGTTATTTCAAGCATAAGACTCGTAACCGAGGGGTCGCTGGTTCGAGGCCCGGACATTCAATGCTGTCATGTGGCGACTGGTTCACTCAGCCAGAAATGAGAACCTGACAGGACGTGGTGGCTATGTGTTTGAATAACGCTCTGAGCCGTAATACGCCCTTGGGAGTTGATATGGGTGCTGGATTCGAATAGGTCTGACTCAGGGATGATAATACCGTAAAGCGCCCTAGAGCAGCTATCTAGCTGGATAGGGTACTATATAAATGTCACATATTATTATTATATACACACCACCAATTCTGAAAGGTACCTAATAGTTTATTATTTAATAAATTATTTCACTGACACTTTATCACACAAAAACTAAAGGTTATTTCCTTATCAAAACCATAGTCATTTATAATGTATTCCTGTTTTAATTAGCAGATTAGGTGTATAAGAAGCTTGTATATTTGATATAAATGTTAATATTTATGCACACACACGCATATATATATATATATATATATATCAGGAAATGCACATAAATATAAAAATATGTTTTTAGAAGCCCATGGCATCTAATCTTAGAGTTAGAGACTGCTTTATATCTGTATTTAGTCTAAGGTATATAGATCTGATGATCAAGTGATGCAAATCATTGAAATGATTTCTGTTGGCAGATTAGTTTTTAAGTTTTTAATTGCTCATAAAGTGGTAAATAAGATTTGAGTTGTTCAACTGTGCGACATATATGCAGCAGTGACATCTACTTATTAACGAAAATTCCGACAATAGGCAGATTTTGAGGCCATGTATGTGATCAAGTTGTCGTCATTAACAAATCATCTGATTCAGTCTGCTTGGTTCGTGTTTTCATTTCTCCGTGAATCAGTGTCTAGGCTTCACTTATCCAGTCTACACACTGAGGGTATTGTTGGTCTTTAATGGTTGATAGGTGAAGGTATTGTTTTATGCTTCTTAATAAAGCCATCATTGTACACCTTGTCAGTGGTGGCATTTACAGCCCTTTGGGTGCTTCTTGGCGCACTTTCTACATTGCATGCCACTTATTGCAGATTTATCATCTGGTAAATTTGTCATAAAAAGCTATAGTAGCGTCTTGTTTGACAAACTGTGCAAGGCACGATTCCCACCGTGCTGTTAATAGTGAACTCTGAGGCGGACCTGTAGATGCTGGGTTTGAATCCAAGTAATTCATGTGTTCCCCGTGTCTGGGGGATATATCATCAGTTTCGATCATCCCACTTTCCTGGGAAGTAGCCCCATGGTTATATGATCCAGATGTGTCTGGCATAAATAGAAATCCCTCCATCTTTCTCTCTCTCTCTCTGTGTGTGTGTGTGTGTGTGTGATTTTTATCACCTGAATCTTTTCCGTTTATGAGTGTCTTATGGAGGACACCATTTTAAAAGGAACATCCACTATCTGGTAATATCTATCAACCACGTGATTAATTGATAATCAAGCTGCCAGAAGATGTCGATGGCGCGATACTGACTAGCTGCCCGTTTTGATGGCAACAACTTGCACGTGTTTTATAAGTAATGGGCCATTTAAATAGGCGTTTAGAATGGCCATCTCATCCTCAACCCATGTCGGGGTTGGATGGTTGCCAGCCACTGGTGCTGCATGACATATCTGGAATATTGCCAAGACCTACAGTGAAGAGACCACTTACTTGAGAAGACTACTCATAACCATCTATTGTGGTTTTTTTAATCGATTCTTGTCTAACGACTTGTTTGTATTGATGTAGGTCCCGGTATGTTTCTACTGTCAGTTTACTTAGCTCTCTGTCTGTCTGTCTGTCTGTCTGTCTGTCTGTCGCTGTCTGTCTGTCTGTCTGTCGTGTCGGTCGGTCGGTCTGTCTGTCTGTCTGTCTGTCTGTCTGTCTGTCGTTGTCTGTCTGTCTGTCTGTCTTCCTCCCCCCCTCCTACTATCTCTCCTCTCTCTCACTCACCCGTTGGAATTGGTGTTGCTGTCAAATTTAGGATGTTTCTGTTTGGCTGTCAAGTTCTGTATGGCTCTTCAGGTTTCTAATGTGAACCAGTTCAGTTATGTTCTTAGATAATACCAACTTGCTGATTGGTATATTATAAAAGACAGACTGGTGAACATTATGGATGTTACAGAGATTGGTTTTATAAAGTTTCTTCAAGGTTGATTTAGCTTTTTAATGATTCCGTGGCTAGTTGTAGGGGCTACTGGTTTTTCCCAAAACAGACAGCATCACACACACACACACACACACACACACACACACACACACACACACACATAATAATAATAAAAATAATAATCATGATGATATAAATTTAATAAAGCAGCATTTCTAGCATGATCCATTCAAATTACATAACAACGGAGGGTAGATCTAGACATTTAAAGGCAGCGTACATGATAACGGCAACACAAAACAAAAAATAAGTTGACCTTTATATTTATTTGACAATATTGATTGATCCTCGTGTTAAAAGGCAGATTTGAGATATTTAGGCGGGTCCTCTTTGTGTAAAGATCTTTGGATGTATCGTGTTACAGGAGGATGGTGGAACATGAGATGAAAACAGTTAGCATAATTGAGGGCGAATGCATCCACATGTGTTCCGGGACTTGTCTGCCTATCAGTGTGTCTGTCTGTGTGTATTAGTCTCGACTACGGTGTAATCTGTTGTTATGAATTTGAACCACCAGCTGTTGCTACATGACCAGGGTTTATAATTACAAATTAGCCAAGTCATTGAGCTTAGTCTCTTCATTGATAAACCCTCAAGTGGCTAATACTAATAGAGGGACATTGGGCCTGTGGATAATACCGCAGTGGATTGAATTGCCCTCCGCTGTATCTGATATTGATGGGATTCTAATACTGGAGAAATTTTGTTATTATCTTGCACTGTCTGCCTGATTTTGGCGATACAGGTTCCAGTAATCATAACGTAATAATAAAAATAACATGAACTGCTTCTACCATTTAGAATATTACATTATAATTTCCAGGGCACGGATATTTGTGTATAAGTCGATCTCGTATATAAGACGGGATCAGTATATCACTCAATATCGCCGGAAACCCCCAAACTTGAATCTAAGACGAGGCATAATTTAGAACTTTTAAAAGATGTTATTTTCAGAAAAGTTGCATTTTCTTCTTCATTTGGTATGTTGAAATTATCAAGAAAATCGATCTGCCTGAAACATAAAACAAATTTTACTTATTATCTCACTAAAGCTGACAGTTTTTTCCCCCCGGCTAACTCGTGTATAAACTTAAACTAAAACCAAGTGCCTCTTGGGTCTAACTGGAACTGCACTGGACCACAGATCGCTACCATCTGAGATTTGAATCTCGGCGTGGGCATATCTGAAAGGTGTTTCATCTTTGACTTCGCTTCATTATCTTTGGAGGTAGACTGGCCCATTTAGCTTACCTTGTGTACAAAAGTGGCTGTAAAACATCAATCACCTTGTGCTGCTTTAAAACGGTTAAGAATTAGTGTTTCTGACCTACAGTTCGAAGGTACGCGATTGTTTTTACGTCTATTGGGTGCCTAATTTGACTTCCAGGAGAACAAATATTCCCCCCCCCCCACCCACAAGAACAATAAAACTATCACATTTAGTCAGACATCTTTTGAATGCTGACTGCTGAGTGAAGAAGCCACCAAGAGTGCAGCCTGCTCACATAGTAACTATACTCGGATAACATGCAGAAAATACATGTAAATTAATGTCGGCCCCAAGAAGTCACTCTCCTCAGCCAACCCAGTTGAGCGATTTTTAACTCGCGCGTATTTTCCATATGTGGAGGATTGTTGAGGGCCCGTAATTAATGCAGGTAAATATGAAGCATTTGATCTTGTTACTATCAATTTTGTTCCATTTTAGTTTACCCGTTGGCACAGCAACAGTAACCTTTTGCTGCCGCTCGTCGTTTGAAGATCATTTAACAGGTCAGGTCATCTCTTTCTGGGCAGAATTTTGGTTGGAGCTGGGACATATTTGGCTTTTTAACTTCTGTCGTGTCGCTTGGTCTAAGATAAGCGGAGATGGAACTAATTATATCTTTGTGATGCGTGCGTGTAGATGATGAAACTGGCGATGTTATCACCTGGCAGATCATATCAGACCTACAAACGTTATCACATTTCAGATGCATCTTTGCCGCAATTACATAGTTAATGAGATTGATATCGGCCATAATTGATGTCTTGATGTTGGCGTTCTGACGTTAAGTACAATAGGAGCAGATTGTCGGACGGCCATGCTCGCTGAAGGTCTACAGTCGGACAAATAGGCAGCATTGTCCGTGGATGTGAATGCGAACGTCACAGGTTATTAATGATGCCTTTTGTCGGGTGATGCATCCTATCTGGCATCAGTCCAATCACGATTTGTTTGTTTCAGTTTGTTTGTTTGTTTGTTTGTTTGTTTTTTTTTATCGGTTTGTACTTTGCTTTAGGACATACCTCCAATGTGGATAGCAATTCTACTGATAGACCATTTAGATGATTTTTCAGTGGTGTTTCATTCGTCACTTCTGTGGGTACTAGAGAATGTGTACCTGTGAGCAATGATGGGCGGAGATATATGTGGGTGATCGGGATCATCTGCTTGTGAGTAATGGGGAATACGTACTTGTGGACAATGGGGAAGCTATACATGTGGGCAGTGGGAAAGTTTGCTCTGTGGGTGTTGGGGAATCTGTCTGTGGGCAGTGAGGATGTTCTATCTGTAGGCAGTGAGGAAGATCTAATTTCAGTAGTCAGACAAATCAGACTGTTAGTAGTCGGCAATATCTGTTTGAGGAGGTAGAGGGAAGGAATAGCTGCCTTAAAAATTAATGGAGACATAGCTGTATGGGTAAATAGTCAGATTAATCTATAATAAGTAAATTTACCTCTTTGTTTATAATGAATACCTAAATATAAAGAGGAATACCTATCTAGCCGTTGTAAAATATCAATGTCTGATTATGGCATCATTGTTGTGGATGCTGTCAATGGAAAGCATCTCTGTGGCCTAACTGGTAGTGTTGCTCGGCACATACCTCTAGCACCTGGGTTCAAAACCCGACCGGTCTACTACGTCTGAACGGTGTTTCATCATTCACATCGTCTCATAACGTTTGGAGGTCGTTTGGCCCGTTTAGGCTACCGCGCTTACAGAGAAGTTCTCGTAAATTGGGAAAATGTTTATGGTGTAATTCTATCTAGACGTGATGCCATCAAAACTCGTTATGGCAAGAACGTACAGGTGGGTGTGTAAGTGGTATAACTAATGTTTGGGTGGTTGAGAAAACTCCTCCCCCACCACTCACAGGGGAGCAGTACGGAAAGATGGAGCCGAAATACCCTGAGGGTGGTTACTGCCAGAGTGTTTTACGTCCTCGTTTTTTTAACGTTCCCTTTATTTCAAATAATTCAGTGGAGACGGCAGCGCCATTTAACGTGGTCAACCACCCACGATGTTGTGAGCCGAGAAATTAATCTCTGGAAAAGTTTCGACCTTTTGCGTGGTTCGAACCTGTGACCGTTGGCACCAAGTGCCGGGGGCTTAACCACTAGTCCACCGGAGCTCACGGCGTTCCAGTGTTACCACCGTGGTTGGTGTAGTCTCAGTTTGTTGCCAGTAGGTACACCGGTAGCTTTGGGTGGGTGGTAGGAGGAACAGCTGTGTGGCTCAGTGATGTACCTTCGTTAATGATGGGCTCACTGCGGTGAGTGGATGCTTTTCTGGTGTCTCGATGTGGCTGGCACCGGTGGAGTGTCTCTGTACCTGATACCTTATCGCGATTTGTTTTAGGTGCATAAAGGTTTCTCTAGCTTACTGAATGTACTCCTGCCAGCTTGTCGGTACCATCAACTGTATATAGCTCAGTTGCTGTATCTGACCCTGCACTCGGTTTCCGGTTAACCAGGATGATTTTTTAGTTGATTGGTGTGTGTGTGTGTGTGTGTTTGTTAACGTGCAATAATCTTTATTTTTGTATAAAAATAACAGAACTGTCCGTATGATGCAATTGGTTGGTTGTGAGTTTTAATAAGCTGTTTCGGTAAGAGTGAATTTTCAGTGGTGGTCATATATTTAAACCATAGCTTGTAACGTTCGGTCTAGAATCTTTCGCAAATGGGTCACGTGTCCCTCAGCGCTATGAAAGGGGGCGGTTATTTAACCTTACGCCTATGGCAAGACAGAAGTATTTGTGATAAGTTTGATGAAACCCCCCCCGGAAACGCGATTGAACTCAGCTAGTTGGCTATAACACTGATACACGCGCATGTTCCAACAAATATGCACTCACCCATATGCACGCACACACGCTGTTTTAGTGATCTAATCTGGTGAGGTTAATAAAAAATTGCTGTATGTACTAACACACTATAATAATAATAATATTAAATTAACTCTTAACATTAACGAACAGTGGGAGGGCGCCTCCGTGGTCTAATTGGTAGCGCGTTGGACCACAAATTACTACCATCTGATTTCGAATCTCGGCGTGGTCATGTCTGAAGGGTATTTCATCTTTGACTTTGCTTCATTACTTTGGAGGTCGCTCGGGCCATTTAGCCTACCATGTGCACAAAAGTGGCCGTAAAACAACAATCATCATCATCTTAGATAGTGTAAAATTATATCAATCGTAGTATGTGATGTTTATGTTCTACAACAGAAACGCATCAAGTTATACCACATCTAAATATAGTTATTGATGATCAGTCAATATTCTGGCTGTTTACCACAAGATCATCTCGTTTCTCCATAAATGCCGATTTATGTTTTTACGGTTGTGCACTGGTGAAATTAGGATTGGTCAGATGGTACTAGAGCTCAGTCTAGATGTTGATGCTGTTAGTGTGCTGGTTACCACCTCACCATCAGATCACCAATTAGCACTCTTTAAAATCATCCGTTCTTAGCTCGGTTCTTGTTCATGCACGACAATTACGAGCACGGGTAGATGGCTTTTCACATTATTTATGTGTAATTTTAATGATTTCAAGCATGTTTTCTGTATCATTTGCATTACTTTCGTCAAAATATTCGACATCATCATGAATTGTCTAGTATTGTATGATGTAGTTGTTTTACAGTGAAAGTGTGCTAAAGGGGTTTAATCTGTCAGAGATATATCATTTGCTAACATTTTGGGCTATGTGTGTGTGTGTGCGCGCGCGCGCGAAAACATGTCTTTTCTCTTTCAATCAGCTTGCATATTTGTGGTAAAATTGGTACTTTAAACTCTTATGTTAGTAAACTTGGAAGATGGAATTCTTAGAAATGGTAAGATACTCTTTGTTGATCTAGATATTTTTTTAGACAACTTAATAGGTGTCTTTGGCTTATTCACTATATAAACCCCCCCATTCTTCAATCCCTCCCCGCTCTTGTTAAATGTACTGTTGCCATGATGCTACGTTTGTCTTGTCAATCAGTCCATTCCCCCCACTGTCTGTCCATTAGTAATTGGCAACTTGATAAACTATTCTATAAAGTTTTCTCTCATTTTGTTGGTAGACATGTTGCTGGTTTTTGGCTCTTGGCATCTTGTCTTACTCGTGTCTTTGAAAGAGTTACGAATCTGACCTACTTTATAGTATTATCCCCAATTGTTTAATCGGTGCAGATATGTCGGTTGGTTCATCATTCATGTTATTCATCAATAAATATACATTTTCTGGGTATATAATCTGTGTTCAACTTTCCCAATCTAGATGGGGTTAGCTTTTCACTCACTGTCTATTTTCCCCATGACATATTTAAAGATAAAATGGGTTTTATATATAATAAGATATGTTTGCTAAGTACTTTAACCCTTATTCTGGCTGTTACATGTAAATTACTGTTATTATTATTATACCAAACTTACTGTTCAGTGCCACTTCAGTACCTATTTGTAATCAATTTTATGAACTCAGGGGATATTTTTTCATTCTGTGTGTGTGTGTATATATATATATATATATATGTTTGTGTGTGTGCGTGTGTGTGTGTGCGTGAACTTGTACATGTTTAATGATACAGGACGTTCTGATAGTGCAGTGTTTTAGAGTACGTTGCTACAAGCCTCTCCAGATTACACTTTCAATGGCACTCATATTTGTGTTTACATAGGAAGTTTGTCTTGGGTGCCCCCCTCCTCCTCAGCCCAGTGCTGAGACTAAATAAAGTACCCATTCACTCAAACTATTAATAACTTTATTGGGTGCTGCCATCTAGTGATTAACTAAAGAAAGTAAAGGGGTATTTAACCGTTATCCTCTGTGCAATCATCTGGGTGGGTGGGTGGTTGGGTTAGCTGATTAATATATGTGTGTGTCTAGCAAGTGAACTTTGTCAGACAGTCACAGTATTTACTGGCTGGAAAATTTGCTGGAAGGAAAACAGATTTGATCTCATGACATTTTTGTGTGAAAACATTGAACCGTAGATGGATATTAACGGTTTTTCTTTCTTGATTGTTATTTCTGGAAAATAAATAGTACCCACCACTATCTGTAATGCGGTTTGTCTTTCACTTACTAGTATAATTGTTCACAGAGCATGAAGTCACCTTTCTGTAGGTCGAGAGTTAGCTAGTTAGCTGCCGTTTGGTGGGAACATTATGTTGAATGTAGAGCCAGCATAAAGATCTGCAAACATTCCCATGACTTCTGATAATATTTCTGGCCTATGAGGCATTTTAACAACTGGCCATTTGGTTACATTGAATCTGACCTCAGCCATCAATTTTATATTATACAGAATAAGAGCTGTGTGTGTGTGTGTGTGTGTGTTATGGAGTACTGTAAAATGGCCAGTATTGCAATTAACTTGTGGAGGATTTTGATTTGTTGGATTTGAGTTGTTTAGTCTCAATGCTGGTCACACATTGGGACATAGGAATGAGAGGCATCAACCTAAGGAAGATGTATCCCACAAACACAGCTATGAGCCAGATTCAAACCCATAACCTGAAAGTTTTCAGCACAATGTACTATTGGAATGCCCTTCCTTATTGATGAGGGAAAGAAAATGTCAAATCAGGTATGGGGTCAATTCAATTCCGGTATTGTAATTGATGGGCAATTCCAATTCCGGAATTGCTTATTTAAAAATGGAATTCTAATTGTAATTAATATATTTTGAATTGAAGTTTGCTACCAAAAAATTTAATCCACAAATTAAATTACCATTTAATTTTTTTTTTACAAATATTTCTTCCATGACAATCCTAGTTGGAATATAAACTACTCGGGAGTTGGTATTCCAAGTAGGTACTTGGAGTAGATACTCAGAGTACTACTTGGAATTGATCAATTTGGAATTTGAATTGATCAATTTGATTAGGAATTTGAATTGACCAAATGGAATTGTCTGTGTCAAATATCATTACTTGATTACAGAAAGTTGATATACTACCTCTTAAATAATACTATTATGTAATTATGTGATGCTAAGCTGCATATGTTCAGTAGCTATTATGCAAAAGCATAAGCTCTGGATGTGTGTTTAATAAATTCTGAGATGGTATGAGTTTTTTAAATTATTGCTTATAATATATACTCGGGAGTTATATGCTGGTGAGGTATTAAAGGCTCAAGTCCTATAGTAGCAGTTTCAACTGCACATAATATAAATTGAAAACTATACAGACTGGTACTTTTAAGTGGTGAAGTTGATGCTCTAATTGCTTTGACATACTTTGTTGTGATGATTCATACAATGTATCCTTTATCTACATGATTACCATTTGAGGATGCTTATATGGTATCATCATTTTCCTCTGCCAGTTTATACTGTGATGCTCCCGTGTAGTGCATTTAGTAGTGAATTGTGCTGTAAAATTCATGATCAAGGTTTGAATCCCAGTATTACCTGTGATTGCTTGATATTATGTCTGATCATGTTATTTCCTTCGGCAGTTGTCCCTGGTACTTATGTTCTTTGTTTCACCAGCAATTAAGGCTAAACAAAGCATTCACTCACTCAACTCAATTACTAACTGAGTCACTCACTGTCAATTTATATTATATGAGCTGTTTGTTTTATTCCAGGTACACAAGATCTTGTTAGCAGCCACCAGTGATTATTTTCGTGCCATGTTACTCAGTCCAACCAAAGAGAGCCAGGAGAATACAGTTGACATGAAGGGTCTCTCAGCCAGCGCTCTACAACACATGATAGACTTTATCTATACTGGCCAACTAGAGCTCGACTTTGAGAATCTCATAGAGATGCTGAACGCTGCCAGTCATTTACAGGTAGATGATGAGGGACTACTGGGATAGAGGAAGGTGTAATTTTTAATGTGTGTGTGTGTCATGTTTGAAGCTGTACATTTTTGAAGTGTGTTGAGGGGGGGGGGGTGATGGGTGATAGAAGTGTGTGTGTAAAAATTAAAAATAACTTGGTAGCAGTCGACCAGGTGTTGACAGAACCTGTTGAAAGCTATATAAAACTTATCAAGTTTCCAGATCTATAGAAATGTCTCACTGTTTCATGGTTTGGTATCACCCGAAGAAGATAGGCAGTTCAGTTACCAGCTCAGATGGTGGCCAATCTCTGTTAGTAACATGGTCAGGTCGATATCCAGTTCTGAGCAGTGTTTTCTATAAATATCAAGAGACAGTCTTTCTGAAGTGATTACCAAACATAACTGAATACACTTCTATCTATTCCCCCCCCCCCCCCCCATAGTCTTCCACTTAAGCATTACTTAAACCATGTTTGTACCAAATCCAGGAAAGGAGTAATGGATAAAAGGTATCAGGAAAAGAATGTTTGGTAATAAAGAAACACGTCATTTATATTATACATTTGCGTCCAAAAATACTTCTGGAAAGATAATATCATCATGCTGTTCTTTTGTGTTTTATATGTTTAGAATGTTCAGTGTATTCTCAAACTAAACAATTGGCTTAACCCTGTGTGTGTCGCAGAGTTTAATAGTTATCTTCTTTCGTATGTTAAACAAACATTGGCACGATTCAAATCAGAGCATTAATTTATCATGTCTTAACTTCGTTAACAATGGCTTCTCTATTGTTACAGAGATCCCTTCGGCCGAGGTGGCTTCCTTATTTTCTGTTATCGTAAATGGTATGGTTGATGATTGCAGCTTCCTGTGAATTATATTCTAAATTATATAAATAAAATAAACACCATTCCCGAATTTCTTCTGGGAATTGGTCACGACATTAGTGTTAATAAACACAAATAACTTGTTATGTGACTGTGACATAAATTGTGGAGAATCACGATTTAAGTTATTTCCTTTTGTCCTGATGCCTTTTCCTATAAAAATCTCTTACTCTTATTTATTTTCCTGTTACTTTTTCCCCTTTAACTTTTCATACCTGCCAATTGTAAGGTAAGTAAAATACCATGAGATTGATAACAATTTTGATAATAAAGCAGACATTTATTCAAAATCAAATTATAATTTAGTGGTATTAATGATCTTCAGTTAGTGATATCAGCCTGTTACAGTTAGCTAGTAATTTTTCAATAGTCTTAGATACCATATTTATTAACCACTTGATAATAATAATAGCAACAATAATATAATAATCTAGATTTAGTAAAGCACCCATACTAGCAAGAGCCATTCAAAGCTTTACAGTGAATTAATCATAATATACAGTAGACATATGAATATTCGAAGAAGGAAATAGAAATTGATATGCAGTCAGTGTGTCAGTTCGCCTAACAAGAAATATATCCAACATAAACTATATCAGTCATATATATATATATATATATATATATATATAGTTGTATCTAACTAGAGAACAACACACATCATTTATCAGTATATTTAATTTTCTCATACATGTATGCATTCATGCACAGACATGCACACATACACACACCCATAAATACTGGAAATTATTTACACACTATTCTTGTGCCATTTTGGTTGATACCAGAAAGTTTTGATTACTAGATAATTAGAACTAGCTCTGATTAGCCAAGAACTAAAACCTTACAAAACTTGTTATGATTTGTTATCATTATGCTGTTATCCATTGTTACCTGTGCTTTTACCTCTGTCATCGTTTAGTAAGTTATTAATGCTATGCTCAGGCCGTGCAAGTACCACATCTTGGTACTGATATCTTTCTTACCTGATAATGATGATAATAATAATAATAGTATTTTATATAGCGCCTTATTCAACTGAACTTGCTCTAAGCCGCTTAACATTTAAAACACAATTAAAACGTATGATGAGTCTGTGTACCATCTTTTTTGTTTCCAGTCATGCCATAGCTAATTTTGCCACCCTGATGGGGAAAGGTCACTGACTCGTTCACCTGCCTTTTGGGATGGTAGGCTGCTGTCCTGTCATTTGTTGAGTAAAATTTGCCAAATACCAATTCGAATACTATTTCGAGGCCAACCCTAATGCAATATAGAAATGTTATGACGTACTCATGGATCACTCTAGATGGTGCCCTTGCATCAGTGATGCTAATCAAACTTTCCCAAATGCAAAGCTATTATGATCATGTGTCAAGCGGGCATGCACACATAATTTATACATGCTATATATAGTTAAATGGGTACATGTACCTGTCTAGTAATTTAGTTTTCATTGTATTTGGAAGATTTCTGCAGAAAATTAATTCACACATGCATTAAATAACTGAAATATTTACTACAAAATGCTGTTATGTGATTATTGGCTGTTTCCTGTAATGTTCCACCAATCAGAGCTTGGTCACTATGACAACGCATCATGAATGAGCAACAGTGGTCATGAAATGACATTGATCTATTTCGCTGTTTCTCCCCAAAAAGGAAGCTACGATTTGTGGTTTGAATTTACAGTTGGAAGTGTTCAGTTCTAAGTTTTCGGATGCAAACAAAGGTTGGTCATAAATGTGTTGTTTGTTCAAAGGTTTATTGGGGTAAATTTTACAATAGAATAGATACAAACAACACTGATTATTCTTAGAAAGTGTGGTTCATCAGCACCCACCACCATGATGTTTATTTCAGCAGACATGTTGCATTTGGCACATGTGAGATTTTAAAATAATTGATTGATTGAATTGGATATTACACGACCACTTTTATACCATTACAGCTAAATTGTACCAATGAGAGTGATCATAGTGATGATTGGCCATGAGGAAAATAGTGTCCAATGCCTTTATATATTTGTGCAAAATATTTCTGAAGTTTAAGTATGCACAGTAAGTACAGGACAGTCACAGTACACAATACAAGCAGAACTAAGACTATATCATGGGTTAACACAAATCAATACTTGTGCTAAGCTGATGTGCTCAAAGGGCACACAAAATGAAAGGGCACAATTTTGTGAAACTCTTATGCCAATAAGGCCCACTGTAATGCTAACCCAGAGAGATCCATAAGTATGTAATGGTCTTATAGTTGGTATTTGCAGATTTTCATTTCATTTAAAATTCAGTGTACAATGGTTATGAGACAGAATTGGCTAAATGTCACAATGGTGTAACAAGATGTGTTTTTTTGTCAAAACACTCAATCCAGATCATATTAGCCTCAAATAGTTTTAATATTTTTACATATGGTCCAGAATAAGCATATCTTTAATCTTTTACTTTTTCCAGTAGTTTTTCAATAATTATTATAATATAAATTAATTTTATTGTAACACAGAATGTCCACGTTACACTGTCAGTGTATACGAACCATCCACATTACACTATTGATATGACAAAATTGTCCTGGTTACATCAAGCATGTACTGTAAATATTGTTCTTTCAATACCTGCAAATTTGCACTAAACTTCTTTGGGTGAAATGTATTGTCGGAGTAGGATGAAATTTTTTTTTTTTAAATATTATTTCCGGATAATGCAACAAAAGAGTATGCATACATGTTTTGATGCTGTTGAAATGTCCTCGTTACATCATTCATATCGGGACTCATCCATGTTATGTGACAGTCAGCAGGTGTTTGATAAAAACATTTACAAAATTTTCAATTGCGACTCATATTTAACCACATTTCAGTCTATTTAAGTTCCATAACATCAAAATGACAGGTCCATAGTTATGGTGTAACAACATAAACAATTCCACTAAATATTCAAACAGTGTTCGTCTGCTGGGCTTCGTGGTGGCAGTTTGTCCGAAAATGTCTGAGAACGATGTATCATGGGTATAGTTTTCACAATTTTAAGTTTCGACCTAATATCGTCACCTTTTTTGTTATATTTAACATTTTTATTCATCGTACGTATTCCATAACATTAATTATCCGCTTAGCATGGATTAGTTCTCCAAAACATTTCACCCAGTAAAAATTGGCGAGGATTAACGAAATTGTGTCACATGACCGTATCAAAGAAAATTACAAATTATCGCAAGTTTTTTCATTAATGAGCAATGGGAAGGCGTCGCATAACAATAAAGATATGTTGTAACATTTTCAGTGGACGTTTATTGACGAATACACCACTCCCATATGTCATCCATAATTAATTGCAAACAGAAGGAAAACCTTTACTGTAGTTTTACAAGAAATTGGAAATACATATATATAATAAATTGAGATATCATAATAAAATTCAACAGGTCAATGCATATGTTCTGATAAATTATTATGACTTAACAGGAAAAAAAAACATGAAAAATCAAAGAATTTTAGTGGACATTTCCCATATAAACTATTGATTTTGTACAGTTGTTTAATGTATGCATCACTAAATTGTGTGAAATATTGACGAAAATACAAATTAACCAAAATAAGAACAACTTATGATATTCAGAGTAAATAACATTATAACATATCAAAATATAGCCTATACTCTCAAAACATTTAGCAGATTCCATCTCGTATAGAACATTCATCTCACTCAGCAGTGATAAAAGTTGTGATGCATCCAATTTGGTGTTCAGTGATTTAAGGTCATGAATAGACAATTTCTGCAACGACTGGCAGAAGCCTTTCACCAGTCTCGCTGAGCCATCCGATAAAAATATTCCTTTTGCCAATCATGATCTCACAATATGTTTCATATATTGGTAACATGTCTATTACAGTTCCCAACTTGATGATATATTTTCAATAACATGTAATGTTTTCGGCAAAAATAAACTGGTAACTTTATTTTTGATTGCATGTATAACTGTAGTTTCAAATTAAGGGATGTGTAATATTTAGCACCATAATGTATGAGTGAAAGCCTTTGGAAAAATTAATGGTCATTAACCATATTGGAAGATTTGCATAAAATCGTTTTAAAAAACGACAATTTTGTTATTTTGTTAGAATTAATAGGAGACTTATTGAAATTTACATTTAAGATAATTATATTTTCCTAATGTTTGAATTCATATTGTTCTTTAGCAAATATTTTTAGTTTATTGCCATAATATCTGACTTGCAGTCTGACAGTCATTACTTCGTAGCTTCAGGCGTCTTGAATGATGAAAGTTGACTTTCCACATACAAATAATCTTATCTATTAGCAAACACAAAATTCTACGTTATATTTAATAAACATGAAACTGCTACAAGAACTTGTAGATTAATTTAGTTCTCTGAATCCCCACAAAACATAAATTTACAAACAATTACACTTGTTACGTGCTACTTCACTATGTACACAGTTTCACTGACACGCAAACCATCGTATATATCTGGATCACGGACTGGGCATGCATCGCCGGAATTGTCTATTGTATAAGAAAAAAATACTTCTCGGTATAAAAACTAAACACTATTTCCTATAAGCCTAATGAAATGCAAATCAATAAAATTGCACGGTTAATTGATAAAGACAGATTAAGTCAGGTGTGATATCAGACATTTAACCCAGCTACTAAAATCACATGGATCCTTTTATTGGATAATTATGACTGAAAGTAGTGATAGTTATTCCATTGTAACTGACGGGCACCTCCGTGGTCTAGTGATAGCATGTTGGACTACATACACTGTACATTTGTGAAATAAACAGTTATATGTAATCTTGGTGCTAAACACGGTGAATACATGGACTCCTGATTTTCACCCACTGCCAACAGTGATCATGGTGATGATCGCAGCTGATTGGTTATGATTCGTGGTCTATCTCTAACATGTTGTGGATCCCAATATCTGTATTATAGCCGAGCTATGCTGTATATGGTAATGCCTTATTATATGTCATCATGAATAAAACAGGCCCGGACAGTTAAGAATGATTTGAACACATTACTTAATGTCCAAGTGTAGCCAGTCTCCACAATTGGTAGTTTGATCGATGTAGAGAGTTATTGTGCAAACTTGATCAGGATTTTAATGATAGAATAAAGGTGAATGATGAGGTATTGTTTAAATTGATAATGAACCATGAAGGTCTCATCAAATGTTAAGTCCACTGCAGAATCCTTTGTTTTCTCTTCTGCCCTAGAGGAATATAGAAAACGAAAAGAAGGAAAATATTTCCATAAATAATATATTATTCAAGTATCATGTTAGCATTAATAAAAGATTTAACAAACTTTGCATTTATATATGAGTTGAAAAACATTAAGTTGTAGGTACTGATATTAACTTATTTGGCTTATAAAGTATAATAAAATATAATTATTAAGCCTGAACTACCTTTGTGTTGTGTGTGTGTGAATATAAATGTTGCTGTTTTACAACCACTTTTAAATTGGCCAAGCGATCTTCAAAGTTAATGAGGTGAAGTGAAAGTTGAAACACCCATCTGTCATAATGCAACTGGGACTTGAACTCGGGTGCTATAGATCTGTGGCCAACAGGGCTAACAGTTAGGCCATGGAGGTACCCTTGTGTGTGTATGTGTGTGTGTGTGATATATATATATATATATATATATATTATATTGTGTTCACTTCATTTAAAGGGGATCATATCCCCTACCTCGTTAGCAGGACTGATTGCTTCACATTGCCCCATCCCATCCAGGATAAACAATGGGGGAACCTCCCCTGCTCCCATAAACTTGATGGAACAATGGAGTAAGTACAGTAAATGAAATGTGGTAATCCTCTGAATACAGCAACACTAAACAAGTCAGCATTGAAATTGGGATGTTGGGTAGCAGGTTATGTCAGAACAAGTTAATCTGTTGCTTTAGAAAATGGCTACTCCTAGTTTTGGTTAAGAAAGATTGTTTAATTTATTAGTCATCATAATATATTTTCATGTGATCAAAATAGCCCCTTTATTTTATCATGTGATGCATGTATTATGTGATGGAAACATGTAATATATGTATTTTCTGCAAGATAGCATTACTTATGCGGTCCATTAAAACATGCCTTATTGGGTATGTATGTTCACAATAATTGCATTAACCAGGTACTTCATTAACGATGTCCATCTTTTATTTGTTACAGATCCAGACGGCGCTAGAACTTTGTAGCGATTACATGATAACGTTGCTGACGTTCTCGAATGCAGATGAACTTCTCAACATTGCCGAAGTGTACTCGTTGGCTCGCGTCACCGAGTTTTACAACAACAAAGTACTGCATAACTTTGAAGAGTTCAGTCGCACTAATCAGTTTCTGATGCTGTCACCAGAACAAATCACTCGTTACTTGGCAGATGACAACTTGCGTATTCGCTCCGAGGGCCTGCTGCTAGATGTCGTCGCTAAGTGGTACAGCCATGACCAGAAGCGTGCCGAGCATCTGGAGGATGTCGTTAAGAATGTCCGTCTCTGTCTGGTGTCTGATGTGCAGCTGGTCCAGCTGCAGCAGCACTGGCTCAGCAGACAATTCCCAAAAGTCATCAGTCATCGCATTGTGGATGGTATTAAATACCACCAAGACTCCAGCAATGGCCATCCGTGGCTCTCGGAGACGGCCAAAATACGAAGCACTGAGAAGTCTTTGGTTCTGATACATCAAGGATCAGCATATAAACCATTTGAGGTGACAGCTTTTGATGAAAAGGAGGGAAAGTTTTACCAACTTTCAACTGATATCAGTGGCAGTCGAGATTGTCGTGTAGCCACAATAGATAACTTTGTGTATATATGTCGTGTCGTAGATTGTGGGGGTGGCGCATTGATGAACTCATTGTTAAGGTTCGACCCACGCCACCTGGCACTACAGGAATTGACCCCCTGTCGGCGTCTTCGGATAGATCCAGCTCTGGTCTCAAAGGGTCAGTGGTTGTATGTGTTTGGTGGAACAAATGAGACATATGCCATCCTTGATTCTGTTGAGTGTTATGATGTGAGGAGTAATTCTTGGGTCGATCTGCTGCCTATGCCAGAAGCGACACACTCGCATGCAGCCACTGTCTGTGGTGATTATATTTATCTGAGTGGTGGTGTCTCATGCACAGACAGACAACCGTCTACTAACCTCTTCCGCTACATGCCCTCCTCGCACCAGTGGGAGACACTGTCAGGGATGAGAAGTGCTCGCCGTCTCCATGAGATGGCAGCACTGGGTGATAAGCTGTACATTGTTGGTGGTATAGGGTCACACAGCTTCCACCAGCAGACTCAGATTCCTATCGAATGCTATAATACTCAATCTGACCAGTGGACGTTGTTGACCTCAACGCTTGCAGGACGTTCTGTCGGTCACTTCATCAAATATTTTGGCCAAATTCTGTCAATTGGCCGAGAGCATTATGAAGCCACTGAGGATGATCTTTGGCTCTACGACATTGAGACGGACACTTGGAACCATAAGACAAAAGCTCCAAGACGTACTGGCCTCACATCTGCATTCTGCACTATGATGTACATCAACTTCTTCGACGAGAAGGTGGCCAAGCGAGTGCTGTCCGACAAACGCTGAATTAAGCCAACTGCTATGTGATGAATTGAAAGTCTCCCTTGGCCCAGTTAGCATGCTGCATGACACTGTTTGTATATATCTTGCAGTCTGCCGCAAATGCATTTACCTACATGTATTCACTTGATACACCAAGTTGTTATGATATTGTCAAAGCGACACGCTGATGTGATTTGTAAAGTGAGGGTAAATTTGCTTTAATCTCATTGTGGCACTGCTTTCTGGCTGCTTGGCTTGAAGTAATGAAATGGTTAGAATGTGGTTCACTGGGGATGCTTTTGGCCGGTGCTTGTACTGATACCTGCTAGGCTAGGCTAGGCTAGGCTAGGCTGTGTGTGTGTGTGTGTGTGTGTGTGTGTTAACCACATTAGTAATAGTAGTGTTGCTCCTCATATATTGAAAGGAATCATTATTCAAGAAAAATTCATCTGAGGTCTGTTTTACTTTTGAATGTTTCTTTGGCTAGCAAGTCATTAGTTTGCTCACTGCTTTTTGCTAAAGTTTTGTTTTTGCACACACGCGCGCGCACACATCGTAATGTGTGTAGCATCCCAGAAGCTTTTTCCCCAATTGTTAGCTAAAATATTGTCTTACTGTAACATTTCTGAATATGCTTTAAGCTTTGCCACAAATAGATATAATAATCATCATCGTCACTACCAGCATCATCATCATCATCATCATCTTAATCAGCAGCATAGATATCAAAATAGAAATGCTATACTATATAAACCCAGGAACATGATGTATACACACAAACACACTGATACATGGGCTTGTCCTACAGGAAGTTTCCATTGTTGCCTTGTACCAATGGCTTTAAACTGGATATATCAAATCAGGGTGTCACTTCTGTACCTCAGCATTTATCTTGTGTTTGTGTGTGAGTTAGTTAGTGAGTGAGTGAGTAAGTGAGTGAGTGAGTGAGTGAGTGTGTGTGTGTGTTACTGTGGCATCACAATCTTGACATGTATTTGATGACGATTAGGGTAATGATTGTTGATCTATATGTAGCATTCTGGTTTTCTCTCTGTGTGTGTGTGTGTGTGTCTTAGTTTTTAGTGGTCATCTACTGGTTTTAATCACACCCCCTTTGCATTACATTATTATAGTTTACGGTTATTGTAACTGTACTGAATGGAAACCCCAAAATGACGAGGGTTGGTTTTGTTTTTCTACGATTCATCGAACCTCAATCACAAAATAGCATTCTACGGTGTCACACCATGAATGTTGGAAGACTTGGATTATTTGTTGGATTTCGATACGTTTGTGTTCAAGTGACATCACTCGGATTCAGTCAGTTAGTGTGTGATTACATTGGAATACGTTGTCAATTAGTTATTGTAATTGATATCCACGTATGGCTGACAGTTTATTCTCATTAACTCCTGCTATTCAATTTTTCAGGTCTAATGTAATATTGGTAATAGGTGTCTGCTATTTTCTCCAAAGATTCCACAAAGGTTTTTTTATGTACGAGTGTGAAAGTTGTGGTATATATATATATATATATATATGTGTGTGTGTGTGTGTGTGTGTGTGTTTATATACAGTCCGTATGCGATCACTAACATAGCCAGTTTTATGCCAGTCATCCATGAATTGTTACTGCTATGTACTACATACACTGACTGTAGTTTGTTATTGGGCTAATCGTAGACTTATTGTAAAACTATTCTGTCTGTTCGAGGAATACTTGCGTAAAGATTGGTGGTAGTCATCGGCTACCGAACGTTTGGTACACTTATCGCCCCATACCTGATCTCGGTTCAAATATCAAAAGCGATGTTCCTCATCGTGAAATAGAATATTACGTCTTGCTATCCAGGTTGTTGCCCGATTACAACTGATAATGCTATCGAGATTGACTTGTTACCGCGAAGGTCCGTATTTTAGAGCATCTTAACCATCGCCCACACTTCGTCTTAATCGATGTTAGCAGAATCGGACGGACAGAGAGCATTCTGTAAACAAACGTTGACAGCTTCCATTCCGCAGGAACTGATCTTTAGTCTGGCGGACCGATGTTGTTGAACTTGTTCCAGCTGTTATACAAGCCTGTCCTGGATTAGAAGAACAGATCCATGAAACTCCCTTATCTTAATATAAGCTTTAAATCCGTCAATATGGTGGCAGTGAGTTCCCAAGAAGACGTAACGGTTGAATGATCATGTAATATAGCTTTAAGTTCAAGTACAGTAGTTGGTAAGGTAATGTAGAGGAGGTTATCACCAAATGATACAATATGATATGTTATTTAATAATTACATTGTATAGGTACTTTAATTATTTGTTATATATATCGGCAAGCCATTACGAGCTTTATTGATGTTTATCTTGACATATTACAAATGTGTTACTAGTGTACAGTTTAAAATAGTGATGGCCAGACAAAGAGGCGCGTGTGTCCAGTGACATCTGGACTTGTTATATAACCATATGGCTGTCTCATACCTCAGTGATAACGTAACAGCCTGAACTGCCAATCCTTCCAGGGCCGAGTCTCAGTTCAGGCAGTATCTGTATATCTAGGGTAATGTGTGACGATGTTAATCTATGTTTATATAATACGGACAGATATTTGTGTTTATCCGGTGCCAGTGCTCAGCTAATGCCAGACCTTGGTCCGAATTATCCTCATGCCATCCTGTGATCACGGAAAACGTACAGTAGCTTCTCCTACTAAGACTGTCTGCATATCTGTATATCGTCTGGTTGCGTGTATGTAACGGTCAGCCGACACCCTCTGCTTTACATATGATAAATACGCTTACGAGTGATGGCATGCTGCTCTGGTTCGCCGTCATATTTTGGTACGAGCACTTGACGATTGCAGCCAGCTGGGTTATAGCTCGGTATTGCTGCTGTACAGCTGAGGCGGAACATTTTAGCCGAATCAACAACCTCCTAGTATATAGACCGACACGTACAGGTCAACTGAAACCACACAATCGCCACCAGTCTCCGAGTACAGTGATCCGGGTACTATCCCGGTCGTCGTCGGACTCAATCTAATTCCCTACGCTAACGGTTTCGCTGCGTAATTAATAACCGTTTCTTAAGACCAACCCTCAGCCAGCTGTGTGCCCGTTCGGGATCTTAACCTGCACACTGACTGGCCAGTCAGCGACATTACCTCAGATAAAGTCTTGGCACAAGGTCTATCTGTTGACGCCGAATCAGTGAGTGTATGTGTGCTACTGCTGAGCTAACATACGGATTGGTAACATGATAAGGAAACGTGTAATAGTATTGTTTTTAAAATCCTCAGTTAAATACCTCATGGTGTGAGTAATTATTTTTTATTATTATCAAGTACGTGTAATCATCAAGTATTGGCTTGTGTTTCAGATGTGTCTTGTTTACTCGGTGAGAAGTTTTTGTTTTACTCTTCATGGTACACTACCTCCTACAGTCAGATGTCATCTGTATGTTTATATTGTATGCTGAAGGGCAGATTGTTAATGCAGGTTTTCATTGAATTTTTTTTTAAATTGACAGATTGATATAATTAAAGTACATCTGATGTTGACGGCAACGCCTGTTTCCGGTTTGTGTTGTGCGTCAGTTGGGATGTGCGTGTGTTCATTAGCGTGTGACTTCCCATTAAAATAGCCATTGTTGGACAGGGCCAAAAAGGTTATTGACTTCACTTCCCAATAAACGTTTAAGTTGGAAAATATTCTAAATATGACAACCCTTTCATCTGGTGTCTTGATTTAACTCCAAAACAGACTGGTTGAACATCCTCTTTCCCTTGTCATTAACGAAGAAGGATCCATGTAGCCATCTAGGTGTTAAATTATGGAGAGTATTGAACTCTGATGGTGTTTTTCGGCAGTGAAAAATGTGGAAATGGTATTAATCTTAGTAACGAACATTATAAAACGTACTAGATGGAAAAAATTAGCAACAAGATGAGAAAGAACCGCTAGCAGCGGATCGTAACAACCACAACAGCGATTATAACCGATAGAACGGATGTTGTAACAATCACAACAGCGATTATAACAGCTAGAACGGACGTTGTAACAACCACAGAAGCGGAGTTGTAACAATCAAGAAGCGATTATAACAGCTAGAACGGATGTTGTAACAGTCAGAGAAGCGATTATAACAGCTAGAACGGATGTTGTAACAGTCAGAGAAGCGATTATAACAGCTAGAACGGATGTTGTAACAGTCAGAGAAGCGATTATAACAGATAGAACATACGTTGTAACACCCAAAGCAGCAATTACAACAGCTAGAACGGACCTTGTAATAGTCACAACAGCGATTAGAATAAAAATAATAATAATAATAGTCTATATTTAATAAAGCGCCCTTACTAGCAGGAGCCATTCAAAGGCGCTGTACAATAATATGTAATATAATAATACCCCAAATAATATTTCTGTAAAAACCATGTAATTGATTTATAAAATAATAATCATTTATCTTTGAAAGCGACATCGAACAGGTGTGTTTTTAGTACAGATTTAAAATTTTCAAGAAACGATATCGTTCTAATACCTGCCAGCAATCTATTCCACAAAGTGGAGGCTGCAACACTAAACGCACAATCACCATATGACTTGAACTGAGACACGGGCACCTGCAATAGTATCTGACTGGATGACCTGAGTTTAGGGGATGGCTTTCTAATGGACACCAATTCACACAGGTATTCTGACGCCATATCATTAATAGATTTATAAGTTATTAATACAATCTTTAAATGGATACGCCGTCTAACAGGTAGCCAATGTACTTTTAGAAGAATTGGGTTGATATGATACTATTTTCGAGTATTTGTCACTATGCAACAGCTAGAACGAACATTGTAACACCCAATTCAGCCTTTAAAACAGCTAGGACGGACCCTGTAACAGCCACAGCAGCGATTATAACAGCTGGAACAGACCTTGTTCCAGTTACAGCAACATGTACGACAGCTAGAAGTGCAGTGTCAACAGTCAGGATAACAACTATGATGGCCAGAAGAAAAATAACAAACAGTCTCTGCGCAAAATTATAATAACTGGAAGCGTAGGAGAAAGAGCCCCCCCCCCCTCCCCCACTAACAACGTTATTAGACAGACGAAGCTGGGATAGATATGATGCACATGATGACAACTACGAGGTTGATGTTGGTGATGTGAATGATAACGATGTGGCCATGATACATTTCAATATAATGATGATACCAGTGCAGTATCCGGATTCTTCCTCGATGTCCAAGGGCGTCTCCGTGGTCTGGTTGGTAGCGCGTTCGGCCACAGATCACTACCAACTGAATTCGAATCTCGGCGTGGACATATCAGAAGGGTGTTTCATCTTTGACTTAACTTCATTACCTTTGGAGGTCGCTCAAGGCACATTTAGTCTACCATGTGCAAAAAATTGGCCGTAAAACACCAATCATCATCTTTAGCGTTATCAACAATTTACTAAGAAATCAATATATTAAAATTTTAATGGGTCAGGAGGAGTCAGATATATGAGAAATTGTTAAAACAATACAACTAATTCAATATCTCCCAATGGATAAGCCAGTAACAATGGCAGTAACAAGATCAAGACCAACGAAATGCTGATGACATTAATTGATGCGGTCAAATATCTGGTTATTCCTACCAGGTACATACGCGAAAATAAATACTGCATTCATAGGTTCGTTCAGAAAATGTAAGAGAATCTAAATCAATTTTTGCAATTAGTTTTTAAAGGCATTAAGAACTGTTAACAAGTAAATTAGATCTAGTACAAATCTGTATAGATAGATAGGTAGATAGCTTTTTCAAGAGACACATACCAATACAAATGCTCAAAATAAAACAAATTATATACTGTACGTGAATGTGCTTCTATGACCATCACACAAGAAATTATCTGGAAACGCGATAAAGCATATATATATAAAATATCAAGGTATCTATACAAGGAGGCCATGATACCCATCACTAATCATTATTCTATTCATTTACGTAAATGTAGGATACTATTAAACAATTGAATAAAATATATATGTAAGAATAGAAGGAAAGCAAAGATAGCCATGAACGGTCTACCACAGGCACAATCTTAGTGCCATTTTAGTGTATTTGAGATGTTTCCGCCAAATTAGTACTGAGCCAGAATCATTCGACAGCCCTTTCTTTTCGACATGTTTATTGACTGATCGTACAGTTTAATTTCCTGGTCCAGCTTCATCCATAGGTTTGGACCTTGGTGTAAAAGAACAACGCTTGTACTTTAGGCATTCGACAGATTTACCACGTATGCCATAATGGCTCAATTTTTCCAATAAAATGTCATGATTGATGGCATCGAATGCCTTAGAAAGATCGAAATAGACAGCTCGGCAATTATCCTTTTATCAAGTGATAAAAATACATCAGATCCAAGTTTTGTCAGTGCATCTATTGTAAACCGCTTTGGTCTGAACACAAACTGGTGTTGTACAAAGCAATACAGCCGTTTATGCACAACTTTGTCAAATATCATGGAGATATTATGAAAAGGCGTGTTTCATTTCACGCACACCCACACGCGCGCGGGGGCGCGCACACACTAGGTCTTGATAAATTATATTCTGAGTTTCAATAAATACATTTTTTCCATCTCTTCTTGTGGTAAAAGGCGTTTCGCGTTCTTACTGGGTTAGGTAGAGGTGTCGTGTATATCGAAATCTAGGCTTTTTAACTGCGCAACGTAAATATGTTCGTTGTTTCAATCACATTTATGTCTCTTATGTGTGCAGAAATTCAAAAAGGTATTACCACTATTTGCAATACAGTGATTTCAGTCAGTCATCATTTCACTTTATATAATAATGACATATTTGTCATGTTTTAATGATATCCGCTCATTATAATAAGAATAAGCCAAATAGTCTGGTGGACGTTTCTTTTTGGTAGCAAGTATGCTGCCCTGAGGATTAAATTCATCTAGAGAGATTAATAAACGTATGGATTTTTCAGTGAGATGTTCCTTTTCAGTGAATGGAGAAGTATCAGTGAGAAATGAGTGCTATATCTTATGACCTACGTTTGAGATTTATAATAAATGAAATGAAAGTAACAAAATAAATTACTACTCACAAAAGAACATCATTCGTCAGAATCTATAGCCACATAATGATTATAAATGTCGTCTGGGGGCCAGATACCTCCTGATGTCATATTGTAGAGACGAGTGTTATATTTTGGTATTTGTTCATACCTGACTGTCGTACCTCTGCATAACCAGCCAATCCACCAACTAAATGAACCATTGCTGATTATCACGTGATCACACGACGTCATTATAGCCATGTCTACCTCAGGAGGATTATTACTAACAAATGTGACGTCATCACCTTTTATATGTTCGCGCGTCCAGTGCATGTCGTCTGAGCAAATCACAAAATGAACATCTAAATACTTATTTCGGAAGAATTTCATGGCATTTATAAAGTAAGTGGGAGGCGGACAACCGAATCCTTGTGCCATTCGACTAGGCGTGTTTAAATCAGTCCTTCGAACGTGTATTCCCACTTTTGTTACGTTCTTCTCTGTGAAGTTATGGTGCTTGAAGAATCGAGAGACCTGTCGCCTTATATTCTTCTTGAATGTAAATTCTTTTCGTATCTTCTTCGAAACGGGAGAGAAGAAACGAAAATTCTGAAAATAACCTTCTAGCATGACATTTTGCGATATATTTCTCAGAGCCTGCGTTGCCGCTTCAACAGTTAAAGGTACGTCTGGTGCTTTCCTTCCGAGGCGATAAAAAGTCTTGTTGGATTCAAGCCTGTTCTGGACCGGTGTTGAAATAGTGAATATTTGTGCCAGATCTCGATATCCAGGATTTAAAATCGGAATCCTGTTGGTCAGATTAGCCAGACCAAGTAATGCACTGTATTGTGACATACCGTTACCAAGTCTTCCTTGGCGTAACACCGATAACATAAAGCGATGGTTAGTATCAGTTTTGTTATATTCCGTTGTGGCTTTCTCACTTCCCCCATTGCTCTTTCCCTTTCTCTTAAGGTCATGCCATTTGCTTACAAACGACGTATCCGGTGGACTATTGTACTGGAACAGAAGTGCTCCAAAGACACATCCTATCACCAGACCACCAATATAGATATATATATTAGCCTTCATCCTAACTACATTCGCAATTACACAGTATCATAATTCTGGAAATGAGAACGTGATAATGTATCCCTCTTTTTTTCTTCTTCTGCCTGAATCTCTCTACTCCTGGAGATATCTATAACAACGAAACATTTCACAGTGTTATATAATATTAATGTGTTTTCTAAGAATCACTTTATGGAGAAAACATAGTCACAACGACGCGTTTTATTTAGTTGGTAGTTAGGTCGTTTTCGTGAAGCAGGTGAATGTATTAAATGTTTGTTGACAAAGTCTTCTCCAATTTCCTAGTACAAGCAGGTCTCATAGAGTTAACATCTTCAAACACAATATATATATATATTCGATTCACGGTGTGGGCATTTAGTTTACCGTGTACACAAAAGTGGCCGTAAAACATCAATCATCATCTTAATACCAATGTAGGGACTATAGAGGCACAGCCTGTTGGTAATTCCGGTCTTGCTTGGTTATCTACATGTAGATTACAAAACTACTCGAAATCATGATAATCTGAATGTCTCCCCTTGCCAAAACTTATTAAGACGAGACTTAAAAGTGTTAAGAGTTGGGTTTTCTACCACCTGAGCTGAGATCGAATTCCATTCGTTAACCACTCGCTGGCTAAACACATTCTGTCTCATTCCTAGTCTTGCTCGTGATTTTGGTATCTTCTGGCTGTGTCCTCTGGTATTCGATCCTGTCGCCATACTAAAAATTATACCCGGATCTAGTTCCCAGTTACTACCCTTTTACCCTTCTTATGGACTGGTGTTATGTGGGCCTCTTCCAAGCCATCGTTAGGCTCCCCGTTTCATACGACTTGGCAAAAATGATGCTGAGTGGGAGCTTCATGGACTGGGCCAGCTCGTTCAGAACACGCGAATGGAATCCATCAGGACCAGCAGATTTTGTCGTCTTCAACCTTTTCTTTTTTATGTGGATCTTTGCAAGGGATGAGTCTCTGTAGTGAACACTAACAGAAACTACCGTTTAGAAAGTGGCTTAACGTTTTGCATAGATAATTAGATTTTGTTGTTTTGCCTAATTCCTTGGCTAATTGCTGTAACAGGAGATATGGCAGACAATGGAGAATTTATCTATAGTTCACTGGGGTAAGCAACATTCACTAATCAGATATAGATTCTTAATTGGGGGATAATTGGGAGCCCGTGGTAGTCAACTTGGATTCAGTTAAATACACAGTGCTTAGTCTGTTTCAAATTAAGTGGTTTCTCAGCTACATAATCAACAATGAACAATATTATAAATGACAATTTGATTGAGTAACCAATCAGGTGACAGTGAGATTTGACGGTACAGTGACATATCTGGCAAAAAGTATTGTGTGTCTGACAAAATGTAATAGCAAAGTAATAGTGGATTACTATTACTTTATCAACTATTACAATTACTATTACTTTCAAAATGAGATTCACTATTACTGTTACTGTGAAAAATGTAATCGTTATTATTACTATTACAATTACCCCAGGTCTGTAAGTAACCTATCTAAGTTAATTCAAGTAAGGTATTTTGAAACACGGAGTTAATTTCTACTCTCTTTTATTAATTCTTATTTTTTACTTGCATCAGCTATTGCATTGATCAATCTTTGAACTTTTGTATAATGATGATGATGATGATGATTGATGTTTTAATGCCACTTTTGTGCACATGGTAGCCTAAATGGGCCGATCGACGTCCAAAGGTGATTAGGCGAAGTCAAAGATGAAAGAATCTTCAAATATGCCCACGCCGACATTCGAACACGGGTGGTATTGATCTGTCGTCCAACACGCTACCGCTAGACCACGGAGGCGCCCTGTGTACTTTTGTATAATTCACTCTGATGTTAATATGTGTATCTAGTAGCGTCCCTTTATCTATTAATTTATGCACTGATAAACTGTCGTAAACCTCTAATCACTACATTTTGTGATTTAATTTTTTACTTTGGTTCTGTTTAGCTTAGAATCAATCGTAGATTATCATTATATGAGAATTACTATATTTCTATATTACAAACATCAATGTAAAATAATACTGTATGTTGGTCTCTCTTAAAGTATCACTACCTGTGTCTTGGTTGTGTAGCTTAGCGCACATAGAATGGTGACTTCTCATTCTCTGTGCACGGGGTGCTTGTTGGTGACCACATATCTTGCACTTAGCATGAACTTTGCCATCCGCTGTCACTCTAAGAAAGTATTCCTAGATGGGATGGGCAGTTCTACCAGTATCACCCTTGAACATGGCTGGTTATTGTGCTATGCTATAATATGCCAATATATTTATGAAAAATACATACTTTTGACAGTTCATGACTGGTCTTAGAATGTATTACGTTATGATTCAATGCCACTTTCCCCCACCTTATAACCTTTGGCTGTATTGAAGCCACCTATGAAACTAACCATATGTAATTATTATTTAATGTGAAATTTATAAGATGGATTAATATAATTAGAGTAGCAGATATCTTAGGCTCTTGCCATATGGAGGATCATTAAGTGAAGCCACTGTCACTGTAGCCATACTGTCAACCATAGACATACACCAGCACCAAGCCCAGACGGCAGCGCCTTGCTTGTCATCCAATTAATTAATAGTTCTATTAAATTAGTACCGCCCCATAAGCTCTAGAAACAAATAGCAGATCAATCAGGTCAATTTAATTTAGGTACAAACAATACTAGTGTATGGTTACCATAGTCTAATAATCAGGCTGTAACCCATTATAAAATAATTTAACTTTTAATATTAAAATATTAGATTATAATTAACATATTAATAATTTAAGCCATTCTTAAAACTACTTTTCAGATATATTTGGGAAAAATATGTCACAAATTTGTTGCCTATGCGAATATTTAAAAATTATTTAAAAAAGGCTTTTGATAGCTGATAACGATATCACGGCAGTCTTACATTCATCACGCACAATTGGACAGGAGGCCGCAATTACACAACCACCACAACCAGTCCGTGTCGCCAGCACAGTCACGCTACAGTTATCCCAGTCAATCAAGACTTCGCCCGTACTATAGTGATAGTCGGAACATGGGGACAGCATTCCCAAGGGACACAAAATAGATTTGGCAGTCAAAATAAAAATGGAAATGACATTTAAAGACTTGATAGTCTTGACATGTGTATATTTATCAGCAATCAATTCAGTCTCTTGGATAATAATACATATACAATCAATATTTTAAGCTACAATGCATACCGTTTTAAAAGTTCTTATGATCTTGTAGACAATGAATTACTCAACTATTCTGATATTGTTTTTGTTTGTGAGCACTGGCTCAAGCCCTGTGAACTTAGTCATTTTAATAATACTTGTAATAGTAAAAATTGTTGGACTTATATGAAGTCTAGTGTGGATGCCGAGTCAGTGTTAGAGGGTCGAGCTCATGGCGGAATTGGATGGATTTGTAATAAAACTAATAATGTTACATATAAAGGCATAGATATAGATAACAACAGAATATCAGGTATACAAATCATTGTTCAGGGAAAAACTGTAATGAATATTTTAGGTGTTCATTTACCATTTCATAATGGATCTTCAGATCAAATCGAATTGCATGGAGAAACATTAGAATGTTTACACTCCATAATTGACAGCTAACACGGAGAACCGATATTAATTGTCGGCGATTTTAACGCTACTTTGTCTCAACAACAGTTCTTAAACCACAATTGGAGTAAGAGACGGCCTTTTAACGCTCATAGTATATGATTTTATTTGTGATAATGAGTTATATGTGGCTAATTTTCTGCATAAACAACCTGTTAATTACACCTATGCTAAAGGTACTCACTGCACATATATTGATCATGTGCTCGTTTTGAAAGGAATATATTGATATGATTCCGGATTGTAAAATTATTAACAGTTATGATGAAAATACTAGTGATCACTTACCTATCAGAGCCTCGATAATACTTAGTGTCAAAGATTTACAAAATACTCACCGTAACGATATTGAATATAATAATGTTCCAAAGTCTCCCACTGTGGATTGGTGCAATGAGACCCGGATGGATGCATATCGCGATAATATTCAGGAAGCTGCTAAGAAACTTCCTACAATTGACTTTATATCTGTCGGTGCAGAAAATGCCAAATCTGTGGCTAACAAAGCTTGTGATGTTATTATCAAAACATAGTTCAAAACATAGAATATAGTTCAAATATATCAAGTTGAATATAGAATATAGTTCAAATATATCAAGTAGTAGTAATTCCCAGTATAAGGGTACTCGTAATAAAAAAACAAAAACATAGGTGGAATCAAGACTGTAGTATATCAAAAATTCATATAAATTGGCTAAAAAGTCACACAGAAAAGCCTGTACGGCCGCTGTCAACTCTAAAATATATACTGACTTTAATACTCTCACCCAATTATATATATGTAAGAGATCTGGTAAAATGTGGAATCTGATTAGGTCTCTAAGAGGTAGAAGAAACAACCGTCATAATGCTATTTTAAAGGTTTATGATGATAAGTTTAGTGCTGGTCACATATCTAGTGAGACGATATTAGCCTCTAAACAAAGACTTGATGACAAAGTAAATATGTTAAATGATGTCACATATGATAATTTATATTTTTATGAAGAGAGATTGAAACGTTACATTGATAAAATGAAACTTGGCAGCGCACATGGCATTGGTGGTATAATCAGTGAACACCTGAAATATGCTTCTAATTGTACATCATTCATTCATGAACTATGTGTATTATTTACTGTTTGTTTGAAATTTGACATTGTACCAGATACATTTACTAAGGGCTTGATTGTTCCTATTCTTAAACAAACCTACCAGTAATCCATCTATTCCTAACAATTATCGCCCAGTTATGATTTCCACTGCTTTTTCTAAACCTATGAAATGTTTATTCTCGAAGAGAGTAATTATCACGGTTTTAATGATTCACAATTTTGTTTTGTACCTGGTAGAGGAACAAACATGGCCATATCACTAACTCGTGATGTTATATCATACAATGTTAAACGGGGTTCTCCGATATTTGTCTGCTCATTGGACGCGGAGGGAGCATTTGATGCGATTCCCCACAGTATAATATTTGACAAAGCTATAAATGTGGTGCCTGACCCATGTTGGAGACTTTTGTACTATTGGTATACTAAAATTACAGCCCAGGTTAAATGGGACAATTGCCTTAGTAAGAACGTTAGCATTCTTAAATCACACGGCAAGGGGAAATTTCCTCGCCATTTCTCTTTAATATATTTTACCAGGACCTAGTCCAAGAATTGTCTAGAACTGTTTGGTGGTATTAACATTGATAATTGTTCCTACAATACATTCTGTTATGCTGATGATGTTATGTTAGCTAGTACGACAGTAACAGGTCTACAAAAGTTGATAGATGTCGCAGAAAATTACATTAAATGTCATGGTCTCCGATTTAATCCCTAAAAACACAGTGTATTATTTATAGAAAACATTATTTTGTCAATTATCTTTCTGCATAAACAACCTGTTAATTACACCTATGCTAAAGGTACTCACTGCACATATATTGATCATCTGCTCGTTTTGAAAGGAATATATTGATATGATTCCGGATTGTAAAATTATTAACAGTTATGATGAAAATACTAGTGATCACTTACCTATCAGAGCCTCGATAATACTTAGTGTCAAAGATTTACAAAATACTCACCGTAACGATATTGAATATAATAATGTTCCAAAGTCTCCCACTGTGGATTGGTGCAATGAGACCCGGATGGATGCATATCGCGATAATATTCAGGAAGCTGCTAAAATGCAGAAAATGCCAAATCTGTGGCTAACAAAGCTTGTGATGTTATTATCAAAACATAGTTCAAAACATAGAATATAGTTCAAATATATCAAGTTGAATATAGAATATAGTTCAAATATATCAAGTAGTAGTAATTCCCAGTATAAGGGTACTCGTAATAAAAAATTTAAAAAAACATAGGTGGAATCAAGACTGTAGTATATCAAAAAGTCATATAAATTGGCTAAAAAGTCACACAGAAAAGCCTGTACGGCTGCTGTCAACTCTAAAATATATACTGACTTTAATACTCTCACCCAATTATATATATGTAAGAGATCTGGTAAAATGTGAAATCTGATTAGGTCTCTAAGAGGTGGAAGAAACAACCGTCATAATGCTATTTTAAAGGTTTATGATGATAAGTTTAGTGCTGGTCACATATCTAGTGAGACGATATTAGCCTCTAAACAAAGACTTGATGACAAAGTAAATATGTTAAATGATGTCATATATGATAATTTATATTTTTATGAAGAGAGATTGAAACGTTACATTGATAAAATTAAACTTGGCAGCGCACATGGCATTGGTGGTATAATCAGTGAACACCTGAAATATGCTTCTAATTGTACATCATTCATTCATGAACTATGTGTATTATTTACTATTTGTTTGAAATTTGACATTGTACCAGATACATTTACTAAGGGCTTGATTGTTCCTATTCTTAAACAAACCTACCAGTAATCCATCTATTCCTAACAATTATCGCCCAGTTATGATTTCCACTGCTTTTTCTAAACCTATGAAAATGTTTATTCTCGAAGAGAGTAATTATCACGGTTTTAATGATTCACAATTTTGTTTTGTACCTGGTAGAGGAACCAAAATGGCCATATCACTAACTCGTGATGTTATATCATACAATGTTAAACGGGGTTCTCCGATATTTGTCTGCTCATTGGACGCGGAGGGAGCATTTGATGCGATTCCCCACAGTATAATATTTGACAAAGCTATAAATGTGGTGCCTGACCCATGTTGGAGACTTTTGTACTATTGGTATACTAAAATTACAGCCCAGGTTAAATGGGACATTTGCCTTAGTAAGAACATTAGCGTTTTTAAGTCACACGGCAAGGGGGAATTTCCTCGCCATTTCTCTTTAATATATTTTACCAGGACCTAGTCCAAGAATTGTCTAGAACTGTTTGGTGGTATTAACATTGATAATTGTTCCTACAATACATTCTGTTATGCTGATGATGTTCTGTTAGCTAGTACGACAGTAACAGGTCTACAAAAGTTGATAGATGTCGCAGAAAATTACATTAAATGTCATGGTCTCCGATTTAATCCCTAAAAACACAGTGTATTATTTATAGAAAACATTATTTTGTCAATGATCTTTCTGCATAAACAACCTGTTAATTACACCTATGCTAAAGGTACTCACTGCACATATATTGATCATCTGCTCGTTTTGAAAGGAATATATTGATATGATTCCGGATTGTAAAATTATTAACAGTTATGATGAAAATACTAGTGATCACTTACCTATCAGAGCCTCGATAATACTTAGTGTCAAAGATTTACAAAATACTCACCGTAACGATATTGAATATAATAATGTTCCAAAGTCTCCCACTGTGGATTGGTGCAATGAGACCCGGATGGATGCATATCGCGATAATATTCAGGAAGCTGCTAAGAAACTTCCTACAATTGACTTTATATCTGTCGGTGCAGAAAATGCCAAATCTGTGGCTAACAAAGCTTGTGATGTTATTATCAAAACATAGTTCAAAACATAGAATATAGTTCAAATATATCAAGTTGAATATAGAATATAGTTCAAATATATCAAGTAGTAGTAATTCCCAGTATAAGGGTACTCGTAATAAAAAATAAAAAACATAGGTGGAATCAAGACTGTAGTATATCAAAAAGTCATATAAATTGGCTAAAAAGTAACACAGAAAAGCCTGTACGGCCGCTGTCAACTCTAAAATATATACTGACTTTAATACTCTCACCCAATTATATATATGTAAGAGATCTGGTAAAATGTGGAATCTGATTAGGTCTCTAAGAGGTAGAAGAAACAACTGTCATAATGCTATTTTAAAGGTTTATGATGATAAGTTTAGTGCTGGTCACATATCTAGTGAGACGATATTAGCCTCTAAACAAAGACTTGATGACAAAGTAAATATGTTAAATGATGTCACATATGATAATTTATATTTTTATGAAGAGAGATTGAAACGTTACATTGATAAAATGAAACTTGGCAGCGCACATGGCATTGGTGGTATAATCAGTGAACACCTGAAATATGCTTCTAATTGTACATCATTCATTCATGAACTATGTGTATTATTTACTATTTGTTTGAAATTTGACATTGTACCAGATACATTTACTAAGGGCTTGATTGTTCCTATTCTTAAAAAAACCTACCAGTAATCCATCTATTCCTAACAATTATCGCCCAGTTATGATTTCCACTGCTTTTTCTAAACCTATGAAAATGTTTATTCTCGAAGAGAGAAATTATCACGGTTTTAATGATTCACAATTTTGTTTTGTACCTGGTAGAGGAACAAACATGGCCATATCACTAACTCGTGATGTTATATCATACAATGTTAAACGGGGTTCTCCGATATTTTTCTGTCATTGGACGCGGAGGGAGCATTTGATGCGATTCCCCACAGTATAATATTTGACAAAGCTATAAATGTGATGCCTGACCCATGTTGGAGACTTTTGTACTATTGGTATACTAAAATTACAGCCCAGGTTAAATGGGACATTTGCCTTAGTAAGAACGTTAGCATTCTTAAATCACACGGCAAGGGGAATTTCCTCGCCATTTCTCTTTAATATATTTTACCAGGACCTAGTCCAAGAATTGTCTAGAACTGTTTGGTGGTATTAACATTGATAATTGTTCCTACAATGCATTCTGTTATGCTGATGATGTTATGTTAGCTAGTACGACAGTAACAGGTCTACAAAAGTTGATAGATGTCGCAGAAAATTACATTAAATGTCATGGTCTCCGATTTAATCCACTAAAAACACAGTGTATTATTTATAGAAAACATTATTTTGTCAATGATCTAAAGTGGTCTCTGGATAAAACCACCTTAATTGTCACGAGTGAAATTACATATTTGGGTGCAACTTTGTCCAATAATAATAAGAGTTATGTTGACAAACGGATTAAAGCCCGTAGAAGGGCATTTTATTCTCTCCAATCTGCCGGTTTATGTAAAGGGGAAGTATCTCCTGACACAATGGCTCATATATGGAAGGCTGCAGTCCAGCCAGTTTGGTCTTATGCCACCTAAAATATGTGTCTTCGTAAATCAAGCCCTGGACCGAACTCAATCTCGCTTGCTGAAAGCAGCTCTGGGTTTAAGCAAAATTTGTAAAAACACGCCTTTGTTACAGGCGCTGAAAATTAATAGAATCTCCGATTTAATTATTGGATACACACTGAGCCTGTTGAAATCTTACTTCAGTAATAATTCAATATCACGAACATTTTACTCATTTCTCCTAAAAAACATACGTTGGGTGCTATGACGGGTCACAATGATTTAATTATCAGGTGCAATGATATATGTCAAAATAACGGTATTTCCCTTTGGAAATTTGTTTTTGATGATAATTATACCAATGTTTGCAAAAATCAAATGAAATGTTTTATTAAACGTGATGGAGTTATTGACTCTATATATTATCTCTTATATAGTTATAATAGCGGTTGTAATAGAGAGATGGTACAGATGTTGCTTATGCCTTTTTAATACACAGGTACTTTTATTCTAGTATTTTTAACATGTTATGGCAATATAATTTAAGTATTGATATTTTATGTACTTCCCCTCCGGGGGCAAGATATGAATAAACAAATAAATAAATAAATAAATAAATAAAGCGTCATAAACGGGTTTATGACATGATGACATAAACCCTGGATTAATCCATGTTTTAATCATGTTGTGTCATAAACTTGCCAACCCTGGAAAGAAGTCGAAGAACCGATGAGACTGATTCACCGAAGCCATTCTAAGACATAATATATACAGTATTGTATACTTCAAAGGCGTGATAACATAGTCTTATTTCGGTTCTGTGTATTGAAGGAGAAATGCCTGTCGGGATGCACAATTTCATGAAACAAAGTCACCATCTGAACTCGAAAGAGAATGCGTCTTCCCTTCTGACGAGTAAAATGTATGCCCCAATACAGAATGATATTCCGCAGGAATGAACACCGACTTAAATAGAACTGTTCTGTTTATAAAAGTAGTGTCACCTTTCTGGAACATAATATATAAACTTGTTTTGGCCAAAACTTTGTATATTTCATCAAAGGAAAATATCTCGTATAGAAATCAGGACATATATTTTAGTCGTTTTGTTTTCCAATTAATTTCCTTAATTCGATCCACGTTTGTTTGATATTGTGTTTATTTGAATTGAATACTTCATCATAATACCGTATTTTCAGTTGCCGCCTTGTCGTGTTATATAATTTATTGAAGTTTTTATATTTGGTAATATTTGGTTCAGTAGGCTTAGACAGTTTCTTTTTTAATAGTTTGGCTTTATTTATTGATGATGTTAGTAGACCCGTCGTCATCCATGGTTCTCTTTTGATATATTTTGTATGCATTGTGATAGGTTGTTTTTTTCCGGAAATATTTCCTCGTATGTTGACTGTATCATATTCAAGAAGAGATTGTATGCCCTATCAGAATTTTCTTGCAGATATTTATTGGATAAATTAGAGTGCCTAATTTGATCCTGAAACTTTTTAATGTTTTGTTCGCTTAACGATCGTTTATATACGTATTTAGACAAGTTGTTTTTATGTGTATTCTCCAAAACATAGAAAATGATCTGCCATATCCGGATTATTATACCCAAATGAGAAGTACTAGTGACGTTGTTTGTATATATGCGATCAATAATATTTCACCATGACGTTCTACATGCTGTTGATCGACTAATCATGAATATACATTATGTACACCTTGCTATGCAAAGGGTGGACTACCTTTAACAGATCATCAGGACCTAAGGGATTATACTGTCCCTATCACGGCTCCTGTGAATATGATATCAATTAATATGCATCAATTAACCTTCATAGTTAAAGGATGGACCACCTTTAACTTGACATTTGGTTTGAAGGGATTATTCTGCCCTTGTCATATGTCTTATAGTTCACTCTTAGCATATTTCAAGACAGTCAACTTACTTGTCTATCTGTTAACATCAACCCATCCAGCATTATTTCATACTTACGCATATCCGTACACTACGGTCTGTCCAACGTTCCCATTGACCACAAAGAAAACTAGACAGAGCACTCAGTGGTATTTGATTTGGGCCGCCATGATCGTAGGGGCTGAAGCGGCTGCACTTCGAGTTTTGAACCCATGAACACGGGCATTTATTGTGATGTGTGCATTATAATTTTGTGTGTGCAGACAATCTGTATTACTCCTGTCCTATTATATGCCATGAAATATGTAAATGTCGTTTTATGTAATTCCGTAGATCTAGATCTAGAATAGGCTAAATACAATAATAGTTAAGCTTAATTTCCCTCAACAAAATGTCTTAACAGTTATTTTAAATGTGTACCTTACCGATGAAAAGATATTCCTATTGTATTACTTCCACGGCTTATACAACCAACGACACAACAAGAATTCACCATGATTATAAACCTGATTTTAGCAGTATGCGTTCCTTTTTGCCCCGACCGGAAGTTGGGAGCTGTTTGACATCAAATCGGCGGCCTCGACTGTTCAATGACTATTCCTATCCTTATTGTCAGCCAGTCATCTTGCACCGAATTACCTTCGTCTTCCATCCATTTTGTACATCATATATTGTTTCCGGTTTTGTTAGTCAGCCATACAGTTCATTCCCGTCATTGTCAGTCAAACTACATTTCGAAAAGGTATATGTTCTGGGAGTTTGTTACTTAAAACAGATCAGACCCGGTTATGTGCAACCTCATTAATCGAAATTTTGAGTAACCAAAATATTTGTGTATCCCCCGTTATTCCTCTTGATCATACAAAAAGTTGGAGTATTATTTGCAATTTCGAATACCATTATATTTTGGTACTGCACTTGGGTCATTTAGTTCAGCGAGCGCCTAAATACACAATCTGGGCTTCAGTAGATCGTTTTCAGGCGTTTCAGACAATCGTGTTTCAGACTCAAAGTGTCTATTTATTCGAAGTCATCATGGAAAATCATTAATTCATCTGGATGTCGCAACCGATGCCGATCCTAAACACATCACAATGTTGTGTCTCTTACGAGAATAGGCGACAGTAAAACGCGAAGAAGCATTAAAGCAGAAGGGCACGTGGCCAATTTGCTACGTGAATGAATATGAATTATATCGGCTGTAATCATTAAGTAAACAAATAAATAAAATAAGTGTTCAATTCAATGTATGAATCATTGTTTATTTACTACAATTCAATGACCCATTTACGGACTTAGTTCATCATTTATTTACGATAGAAATGTCTGAAATACCAGATATTTATTTATGACTTATCGGCCATTATTCATTGTATGTTTTGGCAATACTATTCCACAGCCGGGTATATTCTGATTTAATCGTTCATCCGAAAATTGGGATATTTAGAGTCTCCCAGATATTGCGGTTAACAGGATCTGACCTGTATTTATTTTGCAAGCAGAATACTCTATTTCTATTTATACACGAGTGAGTTTTATAATTCAGCTGATGATAAACCATATTTCTTTAGCAGTAGCTGGTTAGAGAAAACCAATAAGAGCTTGTGTATGGAAATCAGACACTTTACTTCAAACAAAACGAGTAAACACTATATTTTTACGACATGAATACATTAATGGATATTTCACATAAAAGGATAGTTCACATAATAATTAGTCCAAATAAAAATTATTAGCGAAGCGTTCATATACAGCATCTGGATCGTGTTTATCCGCCACGCCACAAGTTCCGGATCTCGGAAAGCCCGGATCTGGCGTGAATCCGAACCAAGTGCAGTTCTCATGCAGTGCGCAGTACCCACTACATTGTATTGGAGATATGTGGTGCCATTTCTTGATGATTGGAATTCTACATACAAACCAGGCATCTTTTTCTAGTACTAATCCAGTCAGTGAGCCCGCTGTATGTGGAGTCACTACAAAAAGAAAATTAGAATTCTATAAAACTATAACAACAAGGCCATAACAATATTTAATACTGCTGCTAATAGTAATAATAATAACAAAAATAATGACGACGATGATGATGGTGATAATAATAATAATAATAATAATACCAATTTTATAGAACCTTCCAAAACGGATGGAAAATGAGGTTATTAAATGGCGTCATGCAGTAAATAGCCAAATAAGGTGGTATTTACGTAAGTGACGTTATGCCCGACAGAGGTCGTCATTCTTTGTAAAGGATCATGAATATGCTAATCGCTCATCCAAGCTTAATCACCGATCAACAGAATAAACTTATTTTGGTTTCATTTATTGTACTCCAAAACATTATATAGGAAAATTACAGAGCGGTTTACACGAACTTTAAAGATAGACCTAATTTAATAATCTGGTGCAAACTTTTCAAATTCATGTATCTATCAACCTTAATGATGACCACAAAGTCCGTAGAGCAGTCGTACAAATTGAAGGGAGCAAACTGATTTAAATCAAGAAACGCCACAAACAAAATACAAACCAACAATAGGGTCATCCGGTACGGCGGCATCTTCTATCCTTTTACGCGCTAGGGGCGCTGGGTTGGAGCATTTCGTTATAGCAGTAGAAGCAAGTGTTACGAGACCTTGGGCTATAACATCCTGGAGTCGTTTCACCCAATTAGTACAATCCAGTGGATTATTGCCGATATTTATTTTGGTCATCGTAGTCGGGATATAACAAGGATCCGGCAGACTGACAATTTTGTTATTATTCAGCTCCAGGACCTCTAACGATCGATACTTCAGGAACAGATCAGACGGCACGACGGTCAGTTGATTAATCTAAGAAAAAGTTTAAGCAAAATCTAGACGTTAAGAGATTTTTGAAGATCGGATAAAACCTTATAAAATAAGAAAGAGAAATTATCAAGAGAATTGTTAGCTTCTTCGTAGTAAATTAACTTGTCATAATTTGTGTTCATGACACAATCAAAGGAGAAAAAGCGATTTCAATCTCAATATTAAGCTATTTTCTCAACAGCAATGTCATATATATGTCATATATATATATATATATATATATATATATATATATATATATATATATATATATATATATATATATATATATATTATAATCGTGTTTAATATATTCCAACAAGGTTTGTAACATATAATAATAACTAAATAAGCACACGACGTGACATTAAATTATTAGTGACACTCATCACAATCAGGATCATCATTCGGCATTGTGTTTGTATGCCGAGAGAAATGCTAATTTGATTTAATTATTTGTTTTGGCTACGGAGACACAATCAGCCAAATTATATTACCATATCGGAATCAAAGACTTACCGCCAAATACATAGTACGCTCCATTTGGATTTGAGAAATCACACATTTGAGTTTGTAATTAGCCATGAAATATTATGATTGGCATCGTGTGTCGGTGTGTATGGTCAAGGAAGATTGTAATCCGTTACGATATAACAATTACTGCGCGTGGGCGGGTTATTTAATCGTTACTGACAACATATCCGTGTGGCTTGCATGATTGAAATATTACACTGAAATGTCACATTCTGTTGGCAAAATTAAGTGTCAGAGTCGGAACGCGGAACGCGAGTTTACCGGATTAAAGAGTCATTTATGATGGAACTATATCCGTCACAGAATTTGCGTCAAAAATCGAGTAATGTATCTCTCTCTCTCTCTCTTTATATATATATATATATATATATATATATATATATATATATATATATATATATATATATATATACCATCTTCATGTCTAAGTCGGTAGAACACTTTCAAGGACAGAGTAGGTGAAAAGTAAACTGTTGACAAAAACAAATGGGTAATTTTGCGTGAACTAGTATATAAAATACGTGTAAAGTTTCACTTCAACGTTCAAGTGAACTTATTTAGAGACTTTAAGTGCAGAACGAGAGAGATAATTAAAAACGGATTACACATTTGTTACAATAATCCCGTAGTCCAACATTCTAAAGCTTTGATTACAATTTATTGAGGGTGTTTCATCTTTGACATCGCTTTATTACCGTTGGAGGTCGCTCGGACCATTTAGCATACCAAGTGCACAAAAAACGGCCGTAAAACACCAATCATTATCATCCTACAAAACAATGTTCTAACTTCAGTATTCACTATCCAGTAGCCAAATCCAATCAGGTTAGGCTAAAGTTCATCAGTATATATATGTGTTTTATACTCGAACCAGGAACCTTGGAGTTAAACTACAACAAACAAAATAAGTTCCTTTAGAGAAGCATTAATAGAAAACGTAAAGTTAGCTTACTCGTAGCCATCAGTGGAGACTTCAATACGGATGTTATATTCTACACATAAACACAACATCATTTAATATTCATATGTACTATTACTACTATTACTATCACTATTACTACTACTTCTACTACTATTAGTATTACAACACGACGGCTACTATTAGTACGACAACAACAACAACAACAACAACTACTACTACTACTACTACTACTACTACAAAAGGGTGTATAACTAGTAATGACAATTATGAGGACTATTACTGTTGAGAGAGTCTACATAAGAAAGAATTAAAGAGAGCTAACTCTATTCAATAACAGGTCTCAAACTTCTATTACCAACTGATGGGCTCCAAGTAGTAAACGTTAACGCCAACCGCTAAAGGAAGAACCCATCGTAGGAGACTTCACAGGCCTTCGCTGTGTGCTAATAAACTTAGGTAGATCAATACAATCAATAAACACGTCTTCCCACCTTTAACAGAAGCTGCTGAATAATTCCAGGATTGGGAAGAACTGGAAATTTGCTGACTCCGCAGATTGGACACTTGTAGATAGTTAACTGTTTGAGTGCCGATAGTTTCTCTGGCGTCACTTTACCTGTCATGTTCACCTGAAAACATGGCACGATTACAGATGGGTAATATAACCATCTTGTAAATAATTGTGTAAATAAATAAATCAAAACAAGAAGTCTCATCCCTCCTCTCTCTTCCCATTATTTCTCGCTCTATTTATCTATGTATGTATGTATCTCTATATCTATCCATCTATCTATCTATCTATCTATCTATCTGAAGTGTATTATCCAGGGAATAAATTGAGGGGGCCATATTTCAGAATGGCACAAATAGCCGATGTGGGGTGTGGGCTCGCTGTAAAATCGTGATCCGCTCATGGTCACTCTGAGCTATTTAAATGCATTATAATACCAATTTAATTAGCCATCTTCTATATAAATTTAGGTACATTTTCTGGCCATCCAAGTAAATATCTGGCCGTCCATTTGGATGGTTTGAGGGTTGTTCGGCTAACACTCTGTCTACCTGCGTGTACATACTTGCGTGCAGGCGTGCGTACGTGTGTGCAGGTATTTATCCCGAGCGCATGAAATATACCTTCCAGAGTTCGATAAACTTCAGAGATCTGCCCAAGTTGAAGAGGTCCGGAAATTCTGCCAGCATTGTGTTAGACAATATCAGAGAGGCCAGACTTGATCCAGGGCCACTAACATCAGGCACAAATGTTAGAGGATTGTGAGATATGGACAAATACTGGAGCTTTGTCAGCGCATCGAGGCGCCAAGGTTGTATGTAGGTCATGTCGTTCTGAAAGAGCTGTTTTGAAACAATTAGTGAACGGCTAGCTTGAATAGCGCTCTCTGGTGCCCGGGGAGAGCTTGACCGCTACCTGTGCTAAATCGGCGAGGTTTCACATCGACTATTTTACAGGTCGTGACGGAAAAAGTTTTTTAATAACATTCACATTCATTGATTCAGCGGAACATTTTGGTACACCAATAAACGCGAATTTAATAGGCAATAATTCAACAGCACATACACCGGTTCACCATCTTGGTCGCCTTTCGTTTGATCATTGGACAATGAAAATACGACTACGAATACACCGTCGCGCAAATTAATGTACCATAATATTATTTATTAATTAAGAATATTATTTATTAATTAAGAATATTATTTATTAATTAAAATTCAATAATATTGCTGAGGTACAAGCCGTAAAATTAATTATATTATGGAGATCGATTAACTGGTCGGAGGGTGTATTTACTTAGGATTGCGTAATCAAATCAACGCAGCCTTCATGCACATGCGCAAGTGTTACGGAATTTCAGCTGGTGCATGCGTATATCTAACGGAAATTTATTTTATCATGGCTGGATGCGAACACTGTTTTCGAACAGATAAATTTCTTGTGTTTAATGATACCATATCTGTGCCAAAAGTGTGCCAATTTGCTTCTAAACACTTAAACAAGTAACATAATTACTTGAAATCAAAAGCTGCCAAGTCGTTCGGCAAACTCGCCAAACGTGCATGGGTAGCGTATTGGCCCCACTCAGAACAGGGCCATACATTGGCTAGTGAACGGCTGTTTTTGTTAAAATTATAAATAACAAACATCTGTCATAGAAATATAGGTTAGGTGTTCATTGCCATTCTTAAAAAGACGCTTATTCGTAATCCTAACTGTACAATTCTAATGCTAAACCAGGGAACTAAACACATACCTGAAAGGATTAGAAAAAGGGTTATTTCGGTGTCACTGACCTTGAGGGTCTTCAAGGTTTGGCTGAGGTTACTGAGATCTGGAAACTCCTTCAAGTGATTTTGAGTCACCTCGAGAAAGATCAGATGAGGGAATGGTCGAAATGTGTCAATATAACTGATGTTGTTAGAGATGAGTCTTATCTAGATAGTTTAATTCAAAAAGACATTATATACATTATATCTGAATTATATATATATATATATATATATATATATATATATATATATATATATATATTTGTGTGTGTGTGTGTGTGTGTGATGTATGTATAACTTAATTATTATACTCTGTTCATATATAAATTTATCTATAAAACAAAGTGAGAAGTCACGCACACACACAGAGAGAGAGAGAGAGAGAGAGAGAGAGAGAAAGTGTGTGTGTGTGTGTACGTGTGCGTGTGTATATACGAATGTGTGTATTACACTATATTTGCATATTTACTATTTACGTTGATACAGCTTTAGGTAAACCGGACAAAGAAATCGAAACTGGTTCATATAAAACATAAGGGAATCCCTCTACCGTTTCCCCCACAAAAGGTATGTTGTATCTGGCACACCTAAATCAATCTTAGACATCAGAAATGTGGATGCTTCTTTCCAAATTGCTCAAATTTGTGGTAGAATAAACGAACCGAAGGTCGATAATATCTCCAATCAACGGATACCCGTCTATTTATAGAATACAGTACTGGTTTAGAATAAATGACATCATATAGAATAAATCAGGTCAATGAATATTAACAATTACGACATGTGAGCCGAATCGCCCGAGTAAGTATCGTCCCTTAAATAGTGGCCGAAAGTGTTCATTTAATAATCTATATTGTTGGGAACGACAGATTTGGAAACCGAATGGCACGGAGAACTGCCGATGGTCCTCAAGCCATTAAGCCTGTGACTTGACCCAAATAGGTCAGGCCAAATGATTCGCAAAGGGAGTACACACTGAACAATCAAACCTGTTTCGTCATTTTAGGTAGTAAAGTTTCAATCTATAGTATCAGGCGTCGTTCTAAGACGGTTAATACAATTATGCGGTTAACGTCGTTCATTTCCGGATCGATTCTACCTGTATTCGGCTGATTTTAAACTGTTCTCTCAGCTATCGGTGTCTTTTTTGTCGTCAGAGACTTGTGTCTGTTTGATGTTAGGATTCTTTGTTGCTTAGTAATTGTTGTTATTTTTCGATGCCATATTTCTCTCATCTGCTCTACAGAAGTACTCTGCCGACAAAATCAAACTGAAATCGCTCTGGAATATAGCTGCGAATGACCTCTAAACGTGATGCAGGTGGAAGACAGAATGACATTACTCATTAATATACTGTTAACAAATTATTTTATATTAGAGCATCTCAAATGGCCATATTGCCTCCACTTACTCCTTCTCGGTCTCCGGCTTCGGTCCCATTTAGTGTGTGTTTTTGCCCTATTTAATTATATATGTTTAATGTTCAGCAGCTAGCCTATCCATTATCTTCGATTTGTTTTCAAACCGCTACAAGACGCTCAGGGAAAGTGGACTAAAATAATGCCATTTATCCACGGCGCACAATCGCTAAGCCGGAAGTAGTTAGACATTTAACAACTCTCCACCAATCAAAATTAGCTTGAAAGAAACGAATTCCGATTCATATTTCCGTATCCATTATTCGTCTCTTAGATTTTGGTCAACAACATCAGCCGTACATCATAATATCCTAATATCAGGAACAATGGATCACAATATGAAGTGGATTCTTCGTCTTCGGTTCTAAAACGATCTCTAGTCATCATTGTCAAGGAGATAATGCCCATCACAACTCAGGATGTGATTTATATAGTTATAATAATTTTAGTACAAATGCACAATGTCGCTTTGATTGGCCAGTGGAAGACAGCATTAGCTATGCCGGTCCTCTAATATTCAACATTATTTACTGATCAAAATCTAAGTTAAATAAACTTGCCTAATGTATATAAATAGGATGTTGGGAATAATAAATAAATGTAGTTGTACGATTTGAACAAACAAATCGAATTCTCTTTTACTTCAGTTTGTTTCCCAGAATAACAGTTCGTCTATTGATACCCAAATATATATATATATCGGTTGTTTATTGTTGTGATGTTACAGTTATCATTGATCACACGATATTGTATCATCGTTGAACAAATAGGCCATCGGATTTCACTATTAGTGTCAGCAAAACATGTGTCATTTCCAGCCTCAGAACTACATACATATTTAATAGTCGACGAAGGAGGTGATTGCCACTCGGCTGCTCGTATTAGATGTTTAGTTTGTCGTTGGGTTAAAAGGGCATCATTCCGGAGTCTCCCCCCCCCCCCCCCCCAACAACAAACAAGAACAACGTTTATTCCAATGTTTTTGGTAGCTGTATCGAAGGAATAACCCCGCCGATGAGTTGCTGTATGTTTGTGTATTGTCCCCCACCCTATGCGTGTATTTGTTTGTTTGCGTGTGATGGCTCTGACGGTGCAGTGGTCACAGCACTGCGCTGCAAACCTCCATGTTGTATATTCGAATCCAACTCTCACACGTGTTTGTAGGATGTTTCAGAAGGAAGTCGCCCCTCGGCTACACGTTTCTGGTGTGACCAATACCGATATTAAATAACTCGGACGAATTGAACGCGACTTTTTGCGAGTGTTCGTATATGTGTGCGAGTGGGCATATATGTGTGATTGAGCGTGTGCGCGTGTATGCGTGTCATTGAATACAGGCACACAATGCTACCTTTAACGCGTCAGTTGGGATAGTAGATGGGACCTCGTTCAGTGGAGTTCCTTTGTCTTTGTAGACCCTTGCAATATAAGTATAGGTGTCCACTTGTTGTAGCATCACCGTAATCAGGATATAAACAACGTGGATATACATCTGTAGCTTAGGAATCACCATCAAAGACGACTTCATCATAACTATTATGATCTGATGTAAACAAAAACAATCATTCGTTTATTAACAATTTCTACTTTGTAAATGAGCCACAGCAAACACAAGTCTTGTACTTTACCCATTTGCAATACAATACTAAGGGTTTCATATATATATATATATATATATATATATATATATATATATATATATATATATATATATATATATATATATATATTACATAATACTCTAGGAATGTAGAAGCAGGTGAATTCTATATGTAAGTCCTGTTATTATCAAATAAGAAGTATAGGACTTATTCGTTAGTACATAAATGATGAGACTTTAGTGCAAGCCCTTATTATTTCCCGAATGGACTATGGCAATGCATTGTTATATAATATCCCTCTCTCTCTGACAAACCGCCTACAGCGAGTGCAGAACTGTGCTGCACGTCTGGTGACACGCACTCGCAAAAGGGAACATTAACACCAGTTTTGTTCCAGCTGTACTGGCTTCCTCTACGTTTCAGCTCACTGTACAAGATCCTGTTTCATACATTCACTGTATTGAGTGGAACAGCACCACTGAATCTAAGTGATCTGATCGAAAACTATATACGAGTGAAAATGCTCCGATCTGAGTCCTATTCACTTTTGAAGGTGCAAAAAGCCATACAGTAATGTACGGAGAGAAATTCTTTCGAGAATCAGCTCCCAGGATGTGGAATAAATTGCCAAACTACATTAAACTCGCAGCAAGTAAAGACATCTTTTCTAAGATTCATAAACCCATTTATTTAAATAGCGTATTTATAACGTTAAATCAGTTTATTAAGTATGAAATGTATTTGAACTAATTGAGCTCAGAATATGTTTTAATTATGTTTTAAATGTAAAGCGCCTTAGAGTAATTAAAGTCAAATAAGGCGCTATATAAAATACTACTGTTATATTATCTTATAAACTTAATTAAAAGAGTTTAAAGAAGTTTTTGACAGTCACTGCTTTAACATGATTATAACGGGAAAGCTATTCAACAAAATTTAAACAAAATTTGCATGATACTATTAATTCCAGCAATCAGATCGGTTTTTTTAACTGATATGTCCTTATCTTTATTCAAACTTTCTCGAATACAAAACTGGTATCCTTGGCATTAGTAACGACGTGTAAACATTTAGCATTCGACACAGTGCATTTAATTATGTTTGACCTTATTATGCCATTTAAAGTACATACACTTGGGTTTACTTCGACTCAGAGTAAACTGAGTTATTTCTCGACAAGTCAAACATAATTTTTATATACATTTGGATTAAGTTAATTAGTTCTTCATATATATATATATATATATATATTATATATATATATATATATATATATATATATATATAATATATATATTTATATTAATATATATATTTATATTATATATATATATATATATATATATATATATATATATATATATATAAAATGAAATAAATTTCAAAGAATCAACATTATTTAAGCAAACATATTTTACCAATAACTATAAGAAGATGGACACGATCAGTCCCTACTGTGTAATGAATTAGTAAAGAACTATTGCATATTAGATGACCCCGTGTGATGTAATTAAACTTTTTCACTCAGTCTTTGACACAAACATGTGAGTGCATTTTGTATATGTTATTATTCAATGGTGTATTATGAAAATAATATACGAATGGATGTTTTAATGTATGTATGAATGAATGAAAGAACGAATGAATGAAAGAATCAAGGAATTGCTGATTGAATTATTTTTGGTTGGTAAATGATTACTGGATTGTCTCAGTCGTGATTCTCCCGAACTTACCCCTCTTTCTCTTTCTGTTTGCTCTCTCTCTCTCTCTCTCTCTCTCTCTCTCTCTCTCTCTCCTCTCTCTCTCTCTCTCTCTCTCTCTCTCTCCTACTGTAAGTCCAAGCAGCATCCGTTAACCGTTACACCGAACAATTCCTTCTAGTTTTGCTCCGTCTTTCCGACAGGAGGCGCTCTATTTAAATATGTACTCGCTAGTTTACGCCCAGGATGCTATCCCGACCCTCAATCAATATATTCTCCTTGTCATGATCCAGATAAGGTTAACGCGACCATCGCGTGTATGGAGTCTATGTAACGTGAAGACACTATAGGACACCTCATACTGGAAACTACATCGTAATCCTTGACATTTACGGATCTGTAAGTGGTAATTATTGATTTGGTAATTGATACTGTGGCGGGGGGGAGATGTTTACTGTAACAATGGTGAATGAATGGTGTCGTATTTAAGTGCTCCGGGCTAATTGTTATTCATGATATAAACGAATGTTATTCTTCTTCAGTTGTTCAGACTACTTGTCGAGCCGTGATGGCGCAGTTAGTTGGGGCGTAGGACTCATAACCGAAGGGTGGCGGGTTCGAGGCTGTGGGGAATGGTTCACTCAACCAGAAATGAGAACTTGAAAGGACGCGTGATGGCTACGCTTTTGAGTAACGCTTTGCGCCTATAATGGTAGCATGCGTTGTGCGCTCCCTTGGAGTTGAGGTGTATGGTGTATTGAAATAGATCTGAACCAGGGACGATAATACTGTAAAGTGCCTTAGAACTGTTGTCGAGCTGGATAGGGCGTTATATAAATATCACGTATTATTATTATTATTATTTAGTTAATCCTTGCTATGCTTTGCTATTTTAGCAAATAGCATTATATATATATATATATATATATATATATATATATATATATATATCGGTGTAATAGTCTGTTAACTCTAATACAAAATTATTATCAATATATTCAGCTGTGACATACTTTATAAGTCTATTTTGTTCCGTTTAAATCTACATGATCTTTGTTGATAACATCGATTACAAACACTTCAGAAAATGTGATTTTATTTTGTTAATCTATACTATACGCCACTGATCAAAACACTTTTTTAATTCATCTATACTATATTACATGATATATGTTTAGTAATATGTATAATGTGCTGTTAATATTCCGCTTATTTCATTTTTCATACAATTTTTAAGATATAGTATTATTCTATAAGATGTCTCTCTATTGCGATACTTCCATGTTTCCGTTCATGATCAATCAGGATAAAGCGATACTAAGCAGCAATTTTATGGCTCATGTTTATGAGAAAATGCACAATATTGACACATATTCTTAAAGGGATGGCACTCGATTATCCCATGATCTAAGCTGTGTTTGGTTGATGTAATCGTAGACTATGTTATCCTTGTTACAGATCTCGACTCAAGCTCGTCTAAATCATATTATTGTTGTTAAATATCCAGACAGTAACGAGTGCTTCTTATTTGGTTCCCCCGAAGCATAAACAATACTTTTTGTCGTTGTTCAGTATGGGCCAGTGTTCCTGGGAGCTGGTATTAAAAGAATGACGGCCAAGACATACGGATAACAATAATATACTGTATAGAATGTCTGTTACATAGGCCTGTTAATCAAGAACGACTATTGTTCGACTAGCGGTGGCACCTATCGACGTAACCTATAACTAGCTTGGGACATGCAGCATTAGATTACCATTTTACATGATAGGATAAATACAGGAGGTGCACGAATTACATTGATTTATCTATGTTCGATTATTTTTTTCAGCAACAACGATATAAATCGCTAACAATGGCCAAGCAAACTATTATAACGTAATCGAAATTAATAAGAACTATCAGGTCGTGATGAAGTTATCAGGTAGGAAATAAAATGACTAAGTTTAGGATAACTCTTAAATTTGAATGAGTGATGATTGGGTTGTGGTTAGGATATATGATTAGTAGTGATCGGATTATTGTGATGATAATGAAAGAGTAAGAGTGAGTGAGTGAGTGAGTGAGTGAGTGAGTGAGTGAGTGAGTGAGTGAGTGAGTGAGTGAGTGAGTGAGTGAGTGAGTAATAAGCATACATGGCGTGGTGAGAATTGACTAAAAGGACATCACTAACCACATCTTTCACTATCGATTGAGTAATTGTGTTGAAGCCGCTTACTGAGCGATGAAACACCCAAAGGACGTAATGAATCCCGCCAAGCAAAATATTATAACGTAATCGAAATTAATAAGAACTATCAGGTCGTGATGAAGGTATCAGGTAGGAAATAAAATGACTAAGTTTAGGATAACTCTTAAATTTATACTGTATATATTTGGCGTTGTGGTTTAGGATTATAATTCTCTTGTATTTACGTCAGTTATCCGGATATATTGTGCCAACTACGATAATCAGAAAGACGTAAAGAACAGCAACCATCATTGTTACGGATATATATATCTAAATAGATTCAACACAAAATGCTATATAACATGTGAGAATATAATTTTTCTTTACTAAACTCATTTGGAAAATAATACAAATACTGATATTAACTGGAAAAACTATGGACGCGTTTATTTGCAATATTTATTTAGGATAGCTATAGTTCATGACCTAAGGCCACGCCTTCTGGTGCATAATCTAGAACAGCATCACGATCTCTGAGGAAGTTTGCTTCTTTAGAAAGTGAGGATTGAGAGTATCATCTGATCGCTGTTTCGCTGATTAGTTTTCTTAGCGTCCCATTTCACGCCACTTCTGAGATTTCCATACAAACTATTATCGGAAAACTTGGATTAGCGCGGGGGGGGGGGGAGAACAGTGGATGGTCTGGATCTCTCGATGCCCTACTCGTAGGTAAACCATGCCTGCAATTGTATGAGAGTATTATATTTTATTTTATTTTAAAGATAAAGAAGGTTTGACAATCAGCTAAGGTGTTTTCTAGATAGTGGAGTAGATCTTGGTGGGAGATGTTGTTTCTATATATTGGCCAATGATGCTATTTGAAACCATCGTTTCTCCGATTCCATTAATTATGTTTATGTGACAGAAAGAAATTACATTCGATGGTAAGGTGGCATTTGAAGCGAAATTAAACTTTGACTCATCAAGGAATTCTTTCTGAAAGCTCCGTGTTTCTTCATCCGCATAGACCTGATATACCCAGTCAGGATTCCATGTTGGTCGATGAGATCCTTATGATATTCCATATAGGAAGAACACACACACTGATACATTACTTAGTAATATTATCTCAGGAACGTTTGACTGTTTACACGCATTCTATAACTGATATAATTATTTTTGGTACTGGAAGGTACATGATCCAGGGACAGATCAGTTCTATGATGACTGATCTTCCTGGATCTTGATACTGAAACTGTCATGTTCTGGAAGCTTTCGGCCTACAAGTAGTTACAGAAAGTCCGTGGTTTATCTATTCATCTCGCTGTCATGTAACGTTCCCCAACCTCTGCTAATAATGGGTTGAGGACCATTGTATTTATGGAGAACCCGAAAGGACAGCATTCCTATTCAATTATGCTACCATCCTGAAATGACATTGTTATCGTAGGAGATGTGAATTTCCATTTGGATGTTGTGGATGATCGTGATGCACACCGTCTTATTAGCGTCCTGAGTGTGTGTGGCTTAAAAAATGTTTGTGAGCCCATACATGTTCATGGTCACACATTGGACGTTGTCATAACGAGGGATATCTGTAGTATTGTGTCAGATGTTGAAGTCACAGACCCTAGGTTGTGTGATCATCTTGGTAGAATATCACCTGACCATTTTACAGTGAACTTCACAGTAGCCATCATTAGACCTGCACCCATCCCCAAGACAGTGTCCTTCAGGAAACTACACTCCATTGATGTGGAAACATTCCAGCGAGAAAAAAACAGACTTCACTATACTACATACTACACCCCTTCAATGATTCTGTGCATGAACTAACAAATGCCTATAATCACTTATAGATAAACATTGCTCTACTTTGTACAAAGAAAAAAATTGCATTAAGATTTTTTCCCTGGTTTTTCCCCCTTGGGTTAAAAATCTAAAACGGTAAAGATCAAACAAAATTTATAGGAACAAGTGTGCAACTATGAACAAGCTTTTACAACAAACATATGTTTGTTGCTAATCAGAGAAGATTAAATATTGTGGGCATTATCAGAAACATATTTATAAAATATCAAAACATTTGATGGGTAAAGTTAAGGGACTAGCACAATGTTTAGCGAGTTCTCCATCAAGAAGGTTGATAACATCAGAAGTGACCTTCAAACAAGACAACTACAGATTATAATAATGCGCCTGATGTAGCCACTGTCATGTCTGAGGTACTAACCGATCTTGAACCTGCCACAACAGAGAAAGTGCGAAGTGTCCGAATAAGTCATGTGAATTTAATCCGATTCCACCATGGCTTCTTAAACAGTGCTTGGATGAACTGACCCTTCTAGTGACTGCAATCATTAATCGTTCCATGGAGACGGACAGTGGGCCAATGTGCTTCAAAAGTACTCGGATAAGACCACTGCTGAAGAAATATGGTCTGAACCCAGAGATATTGAAATATTGCAGGCCACTGTCTAACGTTCCATTTATCTCAAACATATTGGAGAAAGTGGTAGATGCCCGCATAGAGCATCACCTTGTGTCAAACTGCCTCCATGAATCATTTCAGTCTGCCTACTGAAAGTTCCATTCAATAGAGACGGTATAACTCAAGATGAACAGCGACATTTGGAGTTTCTGGATCAGGGCATTGTATCAGTGTATGTCATGTTCCATTTGTCCGCAGCAGTTGACACCATTGACCACCAAATACTACTGCAACGATTGGAGCACCATTTCTGCATCGCATGTACACCAGGAGCTTGGATGACATCATAGCTAAGTGATTTTTTCCAAACTGTTTGCATTGATGGAGTACAGTGTTCCCAAAGCTCCGTTCAGGGTCCCAACTATTACGTATTCTATACAAAGCCCATTGGCGACGTAATCAGGCGTCATGGACTGCAGCACCACTTCCACGCGGATGACACACAACTGTACCTGTCATTCAAACCAAAAGATTCCATCATCCAAACTGAAGCATTGACACGCATTGATAACTGCCTTATATAAAATCGAAGACTGGATGCATCAGAACGTGCTGAAGCTAAATAATGACAACACTAAGGTCATACTGTTTACATCAAAACATAATTCACAGTACACGAACAAAGTGTCTGTACAAGTTGATAATTCTCGAATAACATCTACATGTGGGCGTAATCTTGGTGTCATTTTCGAGTCGACCATGATCCTTCTAGTGACTGCAATCATTAATCGTTTCAACAAGTCACCTCAATATGCAGATCTGAATATGCACAACTGCGAAGCATTGGATATATCAGACGTTTTATCTACCTATGCTACTAAGTCATTAGTACATGGGCTTGTAATGTCGAGACTGGACTATTTTAATGCACTCCTCCGTGGACTACCGGATACCATGATGAACAAACTACAATATGTACAAAACACGGCAGGTCGTATTGTGACTAGGACATCTCAACATAATCATATTACGCCCGGGTTAAAGAAACTCAATTAGCTGCCAGTACAATAACGAGCTCGGCATAAGCTTTTAGTCTACACGTATAAGGCATTGCACGACCAATATCCTGTATACTTGAGAGACATGTTGCAGGTATATACACCAGTCAGGTCTCTCAGATCCCAGAATACACAACTATTAGTAGTTCCAAAAATGCAGACTATATCATATGGCAACAGATGTTTTAACTATGCAGCATCTAGTCTCTCGAATGCAATGTATGCTGACATTAGAGAAAGTAAGACAATGGAGACATTAAAAAAAAATCATCATTTTCTAGTCCATTATGGCCATTGAACATTTCTAGTCATTATCAATAATGTGAAAATATAACATTTTTTTTTCTCTTCTAGTCAAAATTAGTTCCAGATAATCTTATAACAGTATATTATAATGAATTAGGTTGGTTATGTTTTATTTTAATCATTTTATTTATTTTTTGTTCTTAATACTTAATATTATACTAAATTTTTTTGGTCATAATATTAAATACCATTATATTGTAATATTTCATTTAACAGGAAATGTATATTTTATCATATCATTTTAACATTTGTCTTGCATTATAAAGCACTTTTGAACATGATTTATTTGATGAAAAGAGTGCTATATAAATATGGTGTATAAATAAATAAATAAATAATATCTGTGAAATGTGGCTTTTTAATTAAACCTATTATATTATATTCATTCCGTCCACTCAGAATCCTTCTAAAGGAAATAGAAAAAAGTATCCAATGTCAAATTAATATTTGTCATCTATCTATCTATCTATCTATCTATCTATCTATTTGTTTGCATGTGTGTATTATGGGCTCAGAGGTATACATCCATAAAAGACGGTACTTCCACAAATCTATACATCCATTCATCTTTACCTGCATTGGTCAATACATCTGTTTATCGTAAGTAAGTACATAACACAAAACGTTACTGTTGAATGTAAACTGTGGTGTCAAAATAGTTTATGATTTGTATGTAGCAAGTCACCATTGAACCACACGCACGTGTTGTTTGCTGAGAGCTGTTTGTACGTAGCCTGCATGTAGCCGCTTTCCTGTGGGCGTTACATATTTGTCGCGTACGAAAAGCTAATTAGCTGGTTCCCACAGGCTGATGAGTAGACCAGACAGATGCTTAGGTATACGCACACATCTATCAATATGTGGAGGTATGGAACATTTTATTTTTAGATTAACACACACACACACACACACATACACACACACACACACACACAATACACACAAATACACAAGTCTTTGTGGTTTAATATTATTTATAAAGTTTTCCATTGAGATATTTCCCATTGATATTGTACACAGTAGATTGTTGTAGATCTTTATAGTTCAATATTTAGTTAAAATAGTTTTAAAATACTGCATGTGTGTATTATGGGCCTTAACATTAGTAGAACAACTCGATATTCCGATAATTTGATGATCCGTCAGATGTATCCAGATCTCTGACTTTGTAATTAAATATGATTATCTAATTGTGAGTAATGTGTCGTCAACAAAATGTCAACATTAGATAATGATGATTACAAACATCCCGTCGTTGATTGTCTTCACTAAATGATGATCAAATGTTGTCTATCAATCTCCTACCTGTCCCGTTATGGAATTATTAATAAGGCTCCTGGTTCGTATATTAAACGCATATAATGATCAACTCTAGCCTAACATGATTGGATCTGGCTACTGGAGAGTCAATACTGAAGTTAGAACATTGTTATGTGGCAAAGATATGACAAATAAATTGTAATCAAAATATTAGATTGTTGGACTAAGGGATAGTCATAATTATTACGTAATTCGATTTTTAATGAACCGAACTGAAGTTTATTTTCTATTTTCAACAAATAGTTGTACACTGATTATCAATTTAAAACATAGATGAAAAAGTTTTCACGAGAAAAAACAGAAAATTGAAGGACCAGTGTAGCCTGAGCTGTCTTCCCATTTGTCCCTCTAAAATATTTAATAATAAAACATATGTAGATGTCACACCACTGTCCGGCGCAAGAAGTGGGGGATGGGTGGGAGACGCATATAAAACAAATTAAAATATAGGACTAGGTCAGCAGATAATTAGATATATGAGAGAGAAATAAATCACGCTATAATCGCCAAGGTGAAGCCCTTGTGTTTTGATTGTTTAATCTTGATGGCAGTCTCTGCAATATTTGTTTGAGCATTTAATAAAGTTAGCATAATGTGAGAGTAAATATTCCTTCAATTGCCTTTTTAGGTTGTTACGTGAAGTAAAATCTGGAATGATGTGATTCCATTTATTCCAAATTAGAGGAAATGTTAAATATGGTTGTTTGCTGGCAAAAACAGAGTTGCATTTTTTAATAAATAGGAGGTTAGACTGTCTTCCCTGATGGCTATCCTGAACTTCATAATTAGGCTTAATTAAATATGTTATCAAATGAGGATGGTAACTTTTTGTAGACATAGTCATGCATAAATAGAGCTACCTGGAATTCATACAAGTCTTTTACATTCAAGATGCCGGAAGATTTAAACAAGGGTTCAGTATGGCTATTATAATTGGATCTGTGTATTGTTCTTATTGCTCGTTTTTGCAGAATGGTAGTTCTATGGAGGGCAGAAGAGTTGGCATTTCCACAAGCAAGAATGCCACAGCTGAGATGAGGATGGAAAATTACAAAATAAAGTCTTCTGAGACCATCCATTGGTACAATGTTTTTCACTTGCTTGATGAAACAAATGGCAAACGAGCTTTGTTTTATTAATTTGACTCAAGTGGGGTTTCCAAGACGATGTTTCGTCAATGTGTAAACCAAGGAAATTTGTAGATTTTTCTTTAAGGTGAACCCCTATTTATGTTAAGGATATGCCATCTATGCATAGTTCTAAACCTGTTCTATTTTGTTTCATTATTTGGCGTTTTTAAGGAACAGATGAAAGAAGAACTACTGTATAGTCCGGATTTACATTTATTTGGCGGGACACAAATCTTTATTGGAATCTGAATGTCTTGTGGAGTATGTTCACGAAATTATATAAACTGTGTATTAAAATTATCAAAGATAGATATCGTGTTATTAAGAAAGGATAGAGTTATCTAAATTTAGAGAAAAGGTTATTATAACACAATGATTACAAATTGTATGACATGATATGGATTGGATATAAATAAGGATCGAAAAAATACCTCTATGCCTTGAAAACGTTATGAGATGCGAAATCATATTCCTGTTGCTGAGCTGAACATATTCATATTCTAGTAAGTAAATTTACCTTGCATTTGCGATGAATCTGTGTTCCATATGAAAGCTAAATTCACCTTATAATTCACCTTTGAATCAAGGTCGTCACCTTCAAGTTGAATTCAAGTCTCAATTTTTAATATTGAAACCAAATCAGAAATTAAACGCTGAATCCACCTTACAATTTCAACGTTGATTCCATATCATGATTTCACTATTGAATCTGAGTTGACATTTCAACATAAATTTCTTCGTTTAGCTTTATATATGTATAAAGTTGTATAATCCAGTATTGCACCCGGTTAAGAAATGTATTTAGCTTTAACACAAAAAGAAATTAAAAAAAACGTCTTGATTACTTGTTATAGATGATTGATGTTTTACGGCCACGTTTGTGTACATGGTAGGCTAAATGTGCCGAACGACCTCCCAAAGTAATGAAGCGAGGTCAAAGATGAAACAACCTTCAGATATACCCACGCCGGTATTCGAATACGGGTCGTAGTGATCTGTGGTCCAACACGCTACCAAACACTGTGCTTTCGTGGACACTTCGTTTGCGATAAAACTTTATCATGGTATGCTACTGGATTTTGACGGATATGCCATTATTTGGTAAATATTATTAACGAATGTTTTATTGGCATGAGCTACCCTAGAAGTTGTATGAGTAACATCCACAGTAAAGACGTTTGGATAACTCGCGACAAATAGTTGAAGCTCTCGGAATTTAAAATCTAATTCAAAATCAATTCGGATGATTTAGACACTAATTACTCTAATGCTATGAATGATGATAATTTTCTTAACACTACAGGGTATGGTGGTTCCTGTTATCAGGGAATAGAGATAAGGAAGTGTATTATAATCATCACAACATCTAAGATATTTATTGATTATCTATAATACATCAGAGTCTTTGTTGCACGTTGTTTATTCAGTTTATTTGTGCCTACGTAGCTAATATTACGGTTAATCGAAAAATGTGCCCCAGTGGTAATTTGAACTGAGTACGGTATGCTGATTAGTGTTGTCGTGAAAAGCCGATGTTGTATTTAAAAATTGTAATCAAAGGGTAAATGTTGAAAGCCTTTAAATACGTTGGTTTATTGCAGATTGGATTTGTAGTTAAAGAAACAGTTCATCCGAAGTCAAAATGACTCAAAGAGTCTTTCAAATTCGACAATAATAATCATCAACTCTACCTAATCTTAATTACTGGAGGGTAGCCATTACGTCTTTTTGGAAATCCAGAATAAATGGCGGGAAGGAAAGAATTAACGTGTTCTGACGTCAGCTGGCACAAGGATCATGTTGTCATATCCATCCGGATCAAATCAGGTCACGGATGCTCTAGCTTAGCCATCCTTGTCACTTTACATGACTCCGTGCTCATACTATTAACTGACGCCTTCGCGTTAGTTCATTTATATAAAACTGATCATTTAGTAAATCCTTCTCGCTACAAAATTACAAATCAAACCTTTTAAGGAATTTCATTGTATTATTTTCTTTAACCATTTCAGTAATATACGAGGCTGTTAGGACTAACTATACTGTGATATTTGTAAATACCCTTTTGTTCCGAAACTACGTGTTTGGCTGATGCCCTGTTAACATTGTTATAACCGGCTAATACAAACAACATGCATTAAGTCAGATTTCAGGAGCATCCGGTCTGTTTCTGACTTATTTAATATTGTGTTCATATTTTGACATCATTTATAATTTTTGTGAGTATATTTTTATTAGTCCTGAAAATATGAAATGAAGGTGAACTATTTTTCTAAGTACACGAATAAATAAAGAACACCTATAATCTCCAGAATTTCAACATCGTCAAAGCTAATACCTGAAACAACATTTATAAGCGAATATTAATGTATGACATGGGTTGCATTGCAATTATCAATATCACTAAACAAAAACTAGAAACAATTCAACGCTACTCCCTTAAACAACATCTTTGAAATAATAAATGTTTCTGAAACTGCAATCATAACGTCATAAATACAGTACGTTAGTACTATTGTCACCAGCAAGTAGGAATCGTCTAAAAAAGAAAAATTTAATCACTAATGGCAACTGCAACGTGTATGCACTCGCTCATAACTGCATACTCACAAAGGCGTTTTAATCTCCGACACGTTGGTCAGGAAACTTGTTGAATTGGAGTTTTCGCTAAATTATGCTCTTAACCTAATTACCCAAAATAATATTATAGCAGAATTAAGCATTCTGAACTCACTGAAATGTTTCTTTATGAACGAAAATTTCATAAAACTATATTCTGAGGAAAATGTTTCAGCAAAACTATTAATAACAACGTGTTGAATTTATCGGTTTTTTATGACGTATAGTTTTCATTGTATTCTCAGATGTATAAGCAATTGGGTTATTTTAATATTTATATTACAATTGAATAGACTTCCCTGGGTTTTAGTCAACAATGGATCAAACAATTAAATGTAGTAAAACAGAAAGACATATGGAGGTTTTCTGGCTAAGAGAGTATGCAATTAATGTTGATGCTTAATATGTGGTCTTTTTGGGGATGGTTATTGATAATAAAACTGGAATATAAAGTCTACTTCCCAATATCGTTTTACGAAATAACTTAGAACCAGGCCAATGTCAAATATAGAGTGTATGATCGTCGTATAAGAACCATCATGTATGGAACATCAGAAGTCACATAAATAATTAGATTATCACGTTGAAGAATTAAATTAAAAGCTAACTATAGGTTAATTTTTCGCACAATGTATTTGATGTATAGACCTGTTCTTTGATTTGGTCTTCCATAAATGAGACGGTTCTAAGTAATTCCAAAACTTAGCGAAATAAAAATAATAGTCCTCTTTATTACAATGAATGTCACGTCGTCTCTTTTTATAGCCTATCCAATTCAGTGCACGAACGCATTCATAATTTTTGGAAAATTAATTTAGTAGAAAACCTCGGATGTTTCTTGGCCGTACTGAAACTCAAACAGCACTTAAGATTAGGCTGTTATACTGGATTATTTTTCTATTCAAGACAAAAAGTAAAGATAATAGCCTCAAAGTAACACGCATGCCCAAGTACTATTGGCTGTACTCTTTATTCAGTCAGTGGCAGACTTTGAAAATTTGTTTGGTTTTAGTGTTATGATAAATGACGTCGTATAGTGAACTGCTAGTTTGGGAGAATTTACGATAAGTTATTATATATATACTTATTCAATATATTGGCTTTATTCGGCCAGTTCTTCAATCCACTACCAGATCACGGTATTTAAAACTGTCCCGCCTACTAATATTATCAGTGGTTTAGCATAATTCACATTATAATCATTAGTTATTTAATTATATATTTATAATGTAAGGCTTAATCTGTTAGTGGTATATCCTATTTTGCTTGAAAACACACCTATGACATTATATGGGCATCGAATTAAAAATGTAGCTGATAGGAATTTGAAGTGATAAAATAACTTTGAGGGAAACCCGTAGTTATCATAACGTTCCCGAGTAATCTTATCATGACGTTGAAACATGTATTGTTTATGTTTATGCTAGCCACTGTTTCCAAATGGATCCACCAGGACCAGAAGGACGATGGAATGACGGGAAAATATAGATCATTCTAACGAGGAACTTATGCGGTGTGCATGTTAGAGTTGCTTTAAAAAACTGTATCGTTTCAGATTTGGCGAATTAAATAAATGATTCCTAGTCTAAAGACGCCTATAGGACAAATAGATTGTTATACTGGATATAGAGTTTTCAAACTCGTGGGGCTGAAACTAGCTTGAATACCGCTCTCTAGTGCCCGAAGGAGAACAGGGTCATACATTGGCTAGACTGAAACCATCTAATATATACATACTGAAAGAAAAAAAAACATTATTACATCGAAGAGCTAATCGTCTGAATGAAACGAACATTGAATGGAATTGTATCTGCACTTAGAATGGAAAGCCATATATGTTATTGTTCTCCGCTATTTATTGGTATGTGCATGGTCAAGTGGATCAAGTACATTTTACGTTTTCGTAACTTATAAACATTGAAAGCTGATTGTGTGCAATATATTTTCGCAAAAACCTATCTTATGAAACAATTTAAATATTTATGTGAATTGCTTAGAAAATCAAATTCGAGCCTGACGTTGTTCAAGAATGAGCTAAGAAGTATATTACAAGGAGTAAGCCAATCTAAACTGTAAAATTATGACTATGTTATGGCTATTATTAACTTAATATCTTATCTAGTTGAGTCTCTGGTAAGATGTCTACCTAATTCTTTTGGGAATATTATCAAATTAACATCCTCCATACGACAAAGGTGACTTCCGTTATTAGGTTTAATTCGAGTACAGAAACGGCAACAAGGAAGGGTCGTTGGCCTTGTTTAGTTTGTACAGTTAATGGGTGAATCAATTAACGATAAGAAAATAAGATTGTACTGTTAAGAAGAGCGAATCAGTTTATTAAACTGTTTTTTTTTGCATATTCTTCATACCAAATTCTGGTTTCGTTGTCGGGAAAGAATTTTCTCAGAAGTGGTCTCAACCGTCTCCTTTTTTCCGGATCATACCTATGCTGTGGTATATGAGCATACATCCTTTTAGTTCGATTATCTGGCCATTTAATCCTGTGTATGCGATCTTTATGTTAAACTGTCTACGATACACCTGTACCTTCCGTGCGTTGTCATTCTTTGATTTCCACTGATGTAGCCTTAAGCTGATCGTACTCTGGTCTACACCCCGGCCTCGTAAGCCGCGAGTCACATGATGTCGATAAAGCTTCACCGAAATATTTTACGATCCCAATGGTAGTACAAGGCATTGGTAAACGTCCATGTTGCGTCATGACACGATACCAGGTTCTTATTTTAATCCCCACATACGACAATGGATTGTAAATCGCATTCAAGTCACTGATTCTCTTCCTGTCGATGTTACCGTGTAAGGTGTCCTTTCCTGGTGGAAGAACGAAGAAATCCTTACCAATTGGTCAAATGTTAGCATCTGCCATCACGAGGGAGGTACGTGTCTTGTATTGTGACGTCACTTAGTATTATGCTGGACGAGAGCATTCCAAATAACCTGTACACCTGACTAATACTAGTCGCCTGGCTGAGGGTTACCATTTTAAGGATAAGTACCACGATGTATTCCATGTCGGCCAAAATATCCATCAACTACCGTACCAATGCAGGATTTCTTCCTGTGATGTTCAGGATCGCCGACTATAATGATAATATTGTCGAAGCCAATCCTTTTCCAAGCCATTGCCGTCAATTGAAGATCAAAGGTATATTTTAGCGACGCTCTGCCATGGAGCGAAGCTGGGAATACGGCCTTCCCGGTTTAATTCCTCTATATTGAATGTATTCCTGACTATCAAACGCCTGGAGTCGATGATACAATTAACCCAGCTGACAATTGTGATAAATAATAGCTATATTATTGTACTGAATAGCATTAAAATAATAATAACAATTAAAAATTGTGATTAATCCAAAGAATATGGCAAAAACGACAGGAACTTGGTGCTACGTATTGTCTCTGCGATGTAGCTTTTCTGACCGGTATTTCCCTAGAGAGATGTTAGCCAACCAAATATTGGAGACTTAGGATCGAGTTGTTTTATTGCAAAATATGAAATGTGAACTTTCAATGCTCCTTAGATTGATGCCAGATTTGTTCGTTATCAGTTCAGTTTAAGCTGTTCGTTTCCGTTTCATTCATAGGTTCGTGAGCCATTATATATATATATATATATATATATATATATATATATATATATATAATATTAAGTACTTTGTGGAAACGATTTTACTGCCATACCCTCATTTAGCGCAACTACACATACACACACACACACACACATGCATGCACGCACGAATGCATGCACGCACGCACGCATGCACACACACACACACTCACACACAGGCGCGCGCACACGCACACACATATACACACACGCACGTACGCCCACCCCTCCCACATATACGTATATGTTACTACCTGATATATGAAATATAGAAACAATAGAATGGGGTACTATGGACTTACATATGTATGGACTTACATAAATCTGTCGTATGATTAAATGAGAACTAATTCCAGTTAAATGGGGAATCAAAAAGCATATATTTTCATTTCGATTACGAAAAGATGGATCCTCATGGTCAACATATATTTAAATTAGTAAGTCATGAATATATTGCAAGATTATTGTATATTAATTTTTCACATTACCTTGTGCTAGTAATCATTAGGTTTGAGGGGTTTTTTCTCTTCAAAAAGAGTATCAACTGGAATGTCATTCATACACTGGTTAATGTTAGAAACTCTCGACCTATGCCAGTATCAAAGCGAGGCCATCCCTCATCGAGAGATCTGCGGATTCACCTAACAGATACTAAATCATTTTTGTTGATAATGATGACACCATACACAATTGTAGTATGTAGTACTATGTAGTACTTCGTTATCTCATTGGCCGTATTGAAGCCGATTAAAATTATCACATATTTTAAATATAAACAAATATTAATGAGATAATCGCATGAAGCCTAGTCACATATTATAACATAATGATGTGGGCTGAGGGTTGGCGAAGGAAACAACGATTGATAGAACAGCCGGAGAACTAGCCGTGTAGTACAAACACATAGTTAATAGTACAACTTTGACAGCTCTACTACCCAGTAGAGTCCCGAGTACACGTTACTAAGATCACCTATTGAACATAATGAAGCTGCACAATCTCACTTTGAGCATTGGTGAGATACCCAGAACAGTCGTACGTCACCCATAACAATATGTACGTTACAAGGACTTCCATCATAACCAGTACTATGTCATAACATCTAGTTATCAATTTCGCACTGTGTTATATAATAATGATACGTCCGCACACAGCGCCCCCTAACAAAGTGTTAAAATTATCATTACATACGATGGGCAATGTCTTGTATAAATTTTGGTATTATAATAATGTTTAATAAAAATACAAATAATGACAGTAAAATTTGTCATAATTAATGACTGCAAATATTTTGAAATATCTAACAGCTAACAATGTATTCGATATCGTCTGCCGTAAAAGTGAACAGTATAAAACCTGTCACTTTACGTTATATGAATACCGTAACTCTATTCGTCGCGTAGCTTTAAATGCACATTTTCTAACTTTGGCATTTGTAATCTTCACGAAACTCTTGGAAAGAAAATTATTACGGAAGAATAGTGGATGTTATTTGGTGCGTAATAAAATACCATAGGATTAGACCATTAAGCTCACGATATGATATATTTTCCACTGGTCATCTACTCATCCGAACACAAGCTATTCGTGGGAAACTAGTACAGTTAGATAAATGTTGTTAGGTTGAAAGTACCTAGTGTGAAATAGCAAAAACGACTAGCATTCTAAAATTGACATTAAATCTCGACGGTAATAAGGTGACAAATGCGTATGTATCATCATATTCATTCATGAAAATCATGTAGGATGCAACTTTACAAAATATGCTGTTCGTGAGGTCTAAAAATACCTTGGACTTTTGTAACTGCCATTTCGGCCATTTCGGCCATTATTACTATTATTATTATTAATTATTATTATTATTATTATTAATTATTATTATTATTATTATTATTATTATTATTATTATTATTATTATTATTATTTATTATTAACATTTCTACCGGATTACTATTGTTTCTGTTTGATTTGTAACAAACTCGAAATATGTTATTTTGTACCCTATCCTTGTATTGTATCGTATATATGAGGATTTGACATTCACATCCGGATTATTCCATATCCATGAGGATTTGCTCGGCGGCGATATATCCTAGATCAGATCTGTGTTTACGCTAAAACAGAGAATCACTCACTCACTCACTCACTCACTCACTCACTCACTCACTCTCACTCACTCACTCACTCACTCACTCACTCACTCACTCACTCACTCACTCACTCACTCACTCACTCACTCACTCACTCACTCACTCACTCACTCACTCACTCACTCACTCACTCACTCACTCACTCACTCACTCACTCACTCACTCACTCACTCACTCACTCACTCACTCACTCACTCACTCACTCACTCACTCACTCCACCATCCAACACTCACTCACTCACTCACTCACTCACTCACTCACTCACTCACTCACTCACTCACTCACTCACTCACTCACCCACTCACATCACCCACTCAATCAGCCACTCACTCACTCATTCACTCACTCACTTCACTCACTCACTTAGCCCCTCAATCAGCCACTCACTCATTCACTCACTCACCCATTCACTCACTCACTCATTCACTCACTCACTTACTCACTCAATCGGCAGTATTTATATAGCGTATGCTATTTAATAAATGGGACAAACAAACCAATCAATAACATATTCCCGTCGTCGTTTGTTATTAACAGGACACGTAACGTAAACATAAATCTGATTGTATATTTCCGGTTATTGACGACAACATTTCCTGATCCTATCACGGTCAGCCATATTTGTTTACCAGTAATGGCTTGAACACGTGACAGCTCTTTCTCGGATCCGTCCGAGACCGTCCAAAAAATCGTCGTTTTTTGTGTGTTTTTGTCTCGTTTATTTTGGCGAACGATTTCTCTCTTTAAAAGTTGAATGCTCTCTCTTCACTTATAAAAGAATAAGATCATCTTTTAGATATTTTTAGATTTCACTTTTTCTTCCTCGTCCCACAAACATATTTTGTGATCTTTTCCATGTTAATATGCATTTGCTATCGATCGCGAAGAGCGCCGAATATCTGAATATCCGCACCGAGCAATAAGCAGTCGAGCGTCGGAGCACCGAATATCGATCAACCGACACTCCAGTTACATGATGTCCACAATTACTGGGTACCAAGTGTTGCCCCCGTTGTGCTGTGACAATACTCTGCCCATTTGACCATGAACACCTTCGATTAATCAAGCCCCACGATGACGTCCCGCCAGTTATTCAATAAGTTATTCATAGCTAAAGGGTGTTTCATCCTTGCCTTCGTTTAATAACCTTTGGAGGTCGCTCGACCCATTTAGCCTAGCATGTACACAAAACTGGCCGTAAAACAACAATCATCATCAAGTTTGTATTCTTTTTATATAATATTCGACTACTGAATTATGCAGTAGTCTTCAAACCTTCTTAGACAAAGACTCGAAGATAAACTCTTTTTAGAATTGTCAAACCAGACAGGTGTCTCTATAAAACAGAAAATTAGTTATGTATAGATGACTAGAATATAACATATTTCTGAGAACAACACATGTAATCTTTTTGCCATTAGCAAGATGTAATGAGATAAGATTTTTGTCCAAACTCTTTTCTATTTGGAAATATATTTTTAAAAGGTATCCATCAGCGCCACCCTTGTAAATCTCTTATTTAAATAATTTCCTTAGAGAGAAAGAGAGAGGGAAAGGGAGGGAGAGAGAGAGATAGAGATAGATAGATAGATAGATAGATAGGTAGATACATGGATAGATAGATAGAGGGTGCAGACAGGGAGGGAGGAAGGGAAGGTGGGAGGGAGAGAGAGGGGGGGGGGAAGACAGGGAGGGGAGAGAGAGAGAAAGCGAGAGAGAATAATAGTCCAATCAATATGGGAACTAAACTAAAATGTAGAGAGGGAACCCGGATCCACGTCAAATATCATTAAATCCAAATTGAAATGGTCCAAAATATTAAAAGTTAGCAGACGACAATTAGAAGTAATTATTTCTACTTTCTGCTCAGCTTCATGACGGCATAAGTAAAATATTCATAATGTTCAGGCCAGTTATTCCATGTTATGCTGTTATAGGCGTCATTATCTGGCCCATAACCTGAGGTCAGCTTACAGAAAGTACAACTCCAGTACCACCAACCTCCGGAATTGATCTGAGCACAATGTCCGGAGTTATGGGAATCATTATCTTGATCTGACGTGGAGAACATCTGACCATCACTTTTGGAAAAACTGTCCACTGGAATTATATAGATATAATGGGAGTAAGATTGAGTATTTGTGTGTGTGTGTGTGTGTATGTGTGTGTGTGTATGTGTGTGTGTGCCTTGTGTGTGTGTGTGTGTGTACGTATGTGTGTGTGTTTATGCGTGTGAGTGCGTGTATGTACTTGCGTGTCTGTGTTTGTGCGTGTCTCTGTGTGTGTGGATGTGCATACAGTCACATTAAGATCAAAGATTGAACATCTCCAAACGATGTTTAATATCAGTCAGAGAAGTAACATTTCTTACCTAGTGTACTACTATCATCATAACCTTCGAGTTTCAATCTGTATTTATCTGCCTCGTCATTGATGGAGATATACATATAGTCGGCATATAACGAGATACCAGCATCATCGGTCAGATCGATTCTCAACGAGTAATTATAACCGTTGTGTATCGTGAAATCGTGCAGATTATCATTACCTTATAACAGAAAAGGATAGAATAAGTCAGCGCTTCGTTTAAACAAGGTATTGTCATCAGATGAGGGTATGCGGCCAAATGACTACGCTCCGTAGAAATGATAAAATTACTTCTAATGGATGAAACATCCCAGAGGCCAAATCAACATGGCAGTGCCATCTCCAAAACCTGGAGGTCTCTAACGAGTGATAAATTTGTGATGATAACCTATGTCCTTCATCGAATGGTTGTTTTAGTATTTTTTGTTTTTAAATATTAATTCTTAAATAGATATTTTTGTTATTTTTAAAATCAACTTACCGAGGTAATATTCTCCGTCAGCGTTACCAAATCCAGATTTATAGTCGGACCAAACATTGTCTTTGAACGGAACAGAGCCATCCATCCGTTTTAAGATAACCTAAAAATGTGTTGACGCTCAGAAACATTTCAATTTAACTAGAAAATACCTGTTTCTAGATGATAATGTGCATTGTTATTTGTTATCAGCGTAAAGATACACCTTCAACCATTAAAACAAACTTAGTTTACCCTTGGATTATGAAGGTTCTCAAGTGATGTTGTTTGAATTATCAAAATGGCAAATTGTCATTTAAGCTTTATTCAATTCGATATATAACACCTTATATTACGAGGCTGCTTTCTGTTATCTTTCCTGTTGTTATGTCAATTTATTTTTTATCAAAAACATTTATATTATATTTTATCAAATGTAGCTAAATATAACTCAAATAGGGAGGCACATATATCACATTTACTAAGGGTCTTCAACGAATTAAGCAATATGGATGCATGTAAATCATCATACTAAAATACGCTTATAACACACACACACGTATGCACACGCACGCATGCACTCACCCACTCACGATCACTAATATAAATATATATATCTATATATATTATATATATATATATATATATATATATATATATATATATATATATATATATATATATATATATATATATAGAGAGAGAGAGAGAGAGAGAGAGAGAGAGAGAGAAGAGAGAGAGAGAGAGAGAGAGGCTATACTGTAATACTTACTGTCCATGCTATGTCGTTACTAAGTTCGCAATAAACGTCAACCAATCTCTCGTTACCATAGTTACCGATTTCTATTGTATACACGCCATCATTTATGGGTCCATTTAGTAACACATCTTCACAGTCACGTGGACATATCGCTGTAATTAGTACAACGAAACTATGACAACCTGATAACATTATACAAAAGAGCTGCTACGTCAGACAATATTACACAATGATTGGATTAAAAGAGAACAGACCCCCCCCAAAGAAGGAAATTTAAAGAGTTGACCTATTTAAATAGATTGTCCTAATACCTAATATTCGTAACATTCTTCTTGAGCTAACAGTTACTTAGTGTTAGTAGATAGAACAATGGCTTCCTGACAATAAAATGATGCGCATAGATAATTTGTTTGTGTGATAGCCACTTTCGTTGTGGGTTTTTTTTGGTATTGTTTTGGTAACTCTATTAGAAAACCATTTCTTTGGTTAGTTTACTGAACTTGAATCCCGAATAACATAATTGTTTCCAGGTAAAAGTTCAATTTTGAAGCAAAATGGTCTCTAGCAGTTGAAAAGAGCCCCTTGTCTTAGGTTGCCTGTAAATAACTAATCGGTGGTAAACGTATTCCAAATAGAATATTTGAAGTATTTGAAGTGAATATGATGTTTTGTGTAGAACAGGTAACTGGTCAAAGCATTACCAATAATTATAATAATAATAATAATAAGGTAGATTATAAGAAAATTCCCAAACATGTGCGATATGAATAGGTAAGAATTAGAGATAGCTAAACGCTTGTTTGGTAATTTGAAGGATCAATATAAATTATTAGAGAAATAAACTTGACCAGGTGTTTGTTTAGTCAATCGAAATATTTCCAGATCTGTTCAAGAAAGCGCCGGTTTCTACACTAAAACAACAGTGGCCACGTGACCTCAAATGTTTGCGGATGATTTGCTGATGGGAAAGTGTTTACACAAATATGGGAGCGCAATGACATTGTTAGATTTATAAGTTCTTAATACATTCTTGAAATCGACACGCTGTCTCTTTTTTAAGACCACGTTTAGTCTTTCTAAGGAATGGCGTGATGGGATGATTGATGTTTTACGGCCACTTTTGTTCAGATGGTAGGCTAAATGGGCCGAGCGACCTCTAGCGGTAATGCTACAATTATTACATTATCAACCAAAGTAGTGACACAACCAGAGCTTTTTGGTAGTTATATCTCAACCCGACGTCTTTTCCCCATTTCAGTCAAAAAGGAATCGGAATTAAGTGCTACCATATCGTACTAATATATTATTATTAATCAGCGTAGGCACTCCACCGTAGGCGTTATTTCATGCCACAGCGAAGCTGATGTTGACCAGTTAATAAACACCTTTAACACGTCAAAGTTAAGCCATTTGTCTCGAAACTAAGCATCATCTTGGAAGTATTATCCAGGTGCAAATAATCATTCTATGCAGGATGCATGCTGATGGTATGCTTCGAACTCAAAAGCGAAACGAAAAGAAATACGTTTATTGATGTTAAGTATATTCAATCCTCATCAAATCTTGTAAACTTACCTACGGGTTTACTCATAGTGTACGTTCCCGTTTGTACAGTACTGTTCTCGGCTTGAAGGAGTTCACACTTCTTTGTGGCCACATCGTAGTTACAGTCTCGACAACCGGAATAATCCAGACACATTACGGTACACTCTACCTTAGAACGGGCGCTACTCTCGGACAACAACCTCCCAGTAGATCGCGTATCCTGATGCTGTTCAAATAATTCCTGGCGGATTTTAATCGGCGCTGAAGGTACCGCAGTACTTAACATCGTGTACATCAGAAGAAAACATCCTACTCTACACATCGCCATGTCCGACGTTAGCCTCTCATTTTTGTGATTGCGATAAGGGATCGTTAACAAACAGAGATTCGTTCATCTTATATATTTCGGTCAGAACTTTATCGATTTTCTTTCTCATGAAGCACCATCAGAACAATATGAACTATTTAACATTACGTCAAAGATCCTGATGTCAGATATGAACAGTAACATCGATATTTGATTAGTATGAATCCATTATTCGAGTGAGTGAATTCGGTGACTGAGTGCTTATTATACCAAACTTATAAAGCGCTCTTTTCATACTTAAAGCCTGTTCAAAAGCGCTGAGGGTGAACGAGTGAGTGGGTGAGTGAGTGGGTGGGTGTGTAAGTCAGTGAGTCAGTGGGTAAGTCAGTAAGTGAACGAGTCAGTGAGTGAAGCAGTGAGTAAGTCAGGTTTTTGTTTAGCCGGGGTGATGGAGTAATCTGGGACTTACGTGTGACTGAGAGGCTGCTGCCTTGTAAACGGTTTCTCATCCGAATTACAACTATTAGTAAACACACAGTCAAGCAGATAGAAACTATGCGCACGCAGGTACGCATACACGCACGCACACACGCACGCGCACACACATACACGAGCACACACGCACACACACACACACACACACACACACACCTGACTGATGATGCTGGTATCTCGTTATATGCCGACTATATTTATATCTCCATCAATGACGAGGCAGATAAATACAGATTGAAACTCGAAGGTTATGATGATAGTAGCACACCAGGTAAGAAATGTTACTTCTCTGACTGATATTAAACATCGTTTGGAGATGCTCAATCTTTGATCTTAATGTGACTGTATGCACATCCACACACACAGAGACACGCACAAACACACACACACACACACACACACACACACACACACACCAACCTCCATAAAAATAAATCGATCATGTAAAAATCCTTCAAAAGAATGCATTTTCTTTCATCTCCTTTAGATACCTTTCTGTAAATATCTATCTATTTATGACCAAGTTCCCGCGGCCATGAGTGTGTGTGTATGTGTTTGTGTGTGTTTGTATGTATGTGTGTGTGTGTGTGTGTGTTTTCTAAATATATTTAAGGCGCCGGCACCGGTGTTATGCTTTCATTCAAACAACATTTATAACTCCAAACTGATTAAAAAATATATTTCATTACGTGTATTATTTAATTACCGTTATAATTAGAAGAAAAAACCGAAAGAAAAAACCAAATTTCTAAAATAACCCAGAAGAGGATAATCTAAATATAAACAAGAAAATATGATTGAAACAAAACCAGGCTTTGCGCCGAACATTACGGCCAATAATTCATCACTAGAGATTAAGCCTAAAATGGAAAAGTAAAATATTAGTACGCAGTGTGAATAATATGTGAATAATATAAGCATAAATCAGAATAACTTCAGATCAATATTAATATCAGCGATACAATACGACTCAACCCAATAGCAACGACCGGTTTCCACCTATTCAAATCTTCATCGGGTTGCATAGAATGTCTCATGCCGATTACAATATTGTATCCGTTATGACGTTCTAACAACATAACGTCCTTTCAATGGTTCGATTGTTTCCTTTCGACAAACATTGATTCTGAAACGGAAACGTTAGTTTGAAAGAAACCAAGTTCGCATGGTGGACGTGATAACAGATCAATGTATCAGGTTTAAGCAACGTTGATATCACGTGTAGTTATCGTACAGGACGCTGAATAAATGAATATACAATTTATACTTTTAGCATAATAACCTGTTAAATAACTTAACATGTTTTCTCTCCGTACACTGCTCCGTTTGTTTTTGGTGCCGTCAAAAGTGACGAGGACTCGGATCGGAGCATTCTCACTGGTATGTATATATCTTTTGATCAGATCGTTTAGATACATTGGTTCTTGCTGTTCCACTCAGTACTTTAAATTTGTGAAACAGGATCTTGTACACCGATCTGAAACGTACAGGAAGCCAGTACAGCTGGAACATAACTGGTGTTACATGTTCCCTTTTTGCGAGAGTGTGTCACCAGACGTGCAGCACAGTTCTGCACTCGCTGTAGGCGACTTGTCAGAGAGAGAAAGAGAGAGAGACAGACAGACAGAGAGACAGACAGACAGACAGACAGACAGACAGACAGACAGACAGACATACATACAGACAGACAGACAGACAGAGAGGGGGGGTTATTACATAACACTACATTGCTACTACCTTTTCAAAAAGCTTAGAGGTGAAAGGAAGGTTAAAAATAAGACAATGACAATGATGAGAATTATATTTATTTCCAATTTGTATATTATTTGTTACAGTTTTATATATTTCATATAGAACATAGTAATATAATACATACACATTATACAACAACAATATATTACGGGGAGATCAAATATGACGAGTAAGGTGACATCATAATGAGGAAACGACTATATCACAGAAGTAGATTAATTCTGTATCAATTAAAATTAAAATGACATTCAGAACATCTCGTATTTTCACATCTCACGAAATCTGGATAAACTAAATTCTTTAAGTTTGTGATATTGAAGCGCTTTCAGGTATTAATTTATCCCACTTATTCCACAGAGTGGGCCAGAAACCAATAGGTTGACGCTGAGAAAATATCAATGGGTAATTAGGGACGTAAAATAATTTGGACTGTCTGGTGACCCTTGAGTTTAGCATGCCAGTATTGGTTGGAAAACACCAGTTAAACAAAACTGGAAGTTTATTGGACAGGTGGTCTTGTCCAAAGAGAAGAGAGCGATAATCAAATAAGCCATGCAGCTTTACGATTCCTAATTTCTTAAGTGTTGGACCAGTATGACTGTAATACGATGTGTTGTTAATTACACGTATTACCATTTTCTGTACTAATGTTAGTGGTCTAATAACGTTTTGTTCTGCGTTACCTCATACCTCAATATCATAGGATAGATGTGGATGAATCAATGCAAAATACAAAGTCCTTAGACTATCTGGTGGCAGCACACGTTTGACTTGCTTAATATAAAATAGTGCTATAGACACTTTCCTTTTTACTGCAGCAATGTGCCGTTTCCATGTCAAATTTTCATTAATGTGCATGACCAAGAATTTGGTTGATTGTTCGTTACAGTTATTTCCGATTCTATCAAGTTCGATATTACCCATTTGAATCGAATAACGCGAAATGTCTTGAAAGGTATTCTCTCAAGGGTCTAGTTCATTCACATAGACGTAGATTAGATACAGCAACGGGCCAAGAATAGACCCTTGTCGATACTGGTTCATATGTTCTTTATCCAACCCAGATATATTTAAGCAACGGGCTATGGCGGCTTGTTTCAACTACAACGGCATTGACTGAATCATCCATTGACCTATTGATAATGGCTGATACCAGTGGTAGCAGTTGATCCACGCATTTCTTCAAAAGCCAACAACGGCAGTGGATTCAAGTCACATGACTTATTCGCAACATTTCGAGCATTTTCCCATTAAATATGAGATCCACATCCATTTAGCCTTCCATGTGCACAAAAGTGGCTGTAAAACATCAATCATCATCACCAATCATCCATGAAGATATCACAGGTATTATTTCCTGATGATTGTTGTCTTCTCATAAAGAAATTGCTTAGATTGTCCGCCAGTGGTTCAGTAGAGTTAAACTGTAGAAGATTTACCTTCGAGTTACTGTCCATCAAGTTCCTAGTTAATTCGAAGAATTTCTTTTGATATTTTCCACATTCCTCTCTCTTCGTAGAATAGAAGTACTTCTTCTCTTCGAATAATAGTGTATTTATATTTTTACAGAGATCCCTGTATATTTCAAAGTGCACCATTAAGTAAGTCTTCTATGGTGATAATGATTGATGTTTTACGGCCAGTTTTGTACACATGGTAGCTATTACGGTATCGTTGGGGCAGTTATCGGTCATGTCTAGCTGTGGTTTTCTTGGGACGTCCAGATCTGGGCCTAGACGTCGTTAGACCAGTCTCCCAATGACGCTTCAGGATCTTAGAGATCGATCCTTGGGTTATCCGGAACACTTGGGCAATGTCCTTCCTGGATAGACTAGGATAGAATATGCATTACATTGGCTGGATTATCAAAAACTAAAAACTGATCAATAGATTCCAAACTTTTTTCGTAGACTGTACATAGGCCGTCAGAATGTCAACAGAAAGTGCTTTTCTAATCGATCTTCATCCGCTACCTAAATATTATTGATTTATGAGTCATTTGTTACAGGATATGGTTAGCTTCCTAATTATCTAATTGTCGGTTTGCGATGAAGCCGTAAAATTGACCAACTATTAGCTCGTTCTTGGTTTATATCATTGCTCATCCATTTGAGCCGTCTTCGATGATCTTTTATTTCTAAAGAACCACCTGAGAACACCTATATTCTAACCATTATTATCATCATCAATACTGTTCGATTGGATCACAAATGAAACATGCTAACAATTATTACTTATCTTGACACAACAATATGGAAAATATAACAATTAACACAACAATATGGAAAATATAACAATTAACACAACAATATGGAAAATATAACAATTTACTACTAATTTATTACTAATTAAAAATATTATTGATTTATGAGTCATTTGTTACAGGATATGGTTAGCTTCCTAATTATCTAATTGTCGGTTTGCGATGAAGCCGTAAAATTGACCAACTATTAGCTCGTTCTTGGTTTATATCATTGCTCATCCATTTGAGCCGTCTTCGATGATCTTTTATTTCTAAAGAACCACCTGAGAACACCTATATTCTAACCATTATTATCATCATCAATACTGTTCGATTGGATCACAAATGAAACATGCTAACAATTATTACTTATCTTGACACAACAATATGGAAAATATAACAATTAACACAACAATATGGAAAATATAACAATTAACACAACAATATGGAAAATATAACAATTTACTACTAATTTATTACTAATTAAAAATACTACTGTTGCTATTATTTTACTATTACTCCTGTTATTAATGGTGCTACTTCTACTGTTAATCCTAATCCTCCTCCTATATCAAAACAACAACAATAACAACAACAACAACTAATATTAATAATATTAATAATAATAATAGTAATAGTAATAATGCCGATTTTTGTGATGATGGAGGTACTTGCTTTATTACTAAATTATTACTTTTTCCGAAATTATTTGTTCTTTGAAGAACATAATTTAGCATTCTTTGATTATCTTCCCTACATATTGGGTAATCGAAGAGACACCAACAAAAAGCGTGAAGAACGAGGAAGTCAGCCTCGGAACTGGTCACATTTCTGATACATTGGCGCGAGACGACTCTCCTGGAAAATACCCCGGAATATAGGTAAGAATTAACCCAGTGCTGAAACAATTGCAATATAGGAGCGGTCTGTTTATATTGACAGAAGAGTTAACCCAGTACTGAAACAATTGCAATATAGGAGCGGTCTGTTTGTATTGACAGTGCTGAAACAATTGCAATATAGGATCATTCTGTTGTCATACAATTGTCTGAAAGCCTTTAAGAACAATATTGTTAAAGTTAATGTTGTCTCTTTCTACAGTGAACATCACAGCTTCTATGTCTGAACTCGAGCCTGGATAAAGGAGACTAAGATATGTCATTGTGTATTAAATCGTTCTTCGCGTCGAACCTACTACAATTTGAACTCATAGTGGAAGATAATTGTCAGTTCTAGAAGGAGCCATAATTTAACATTAGTTTTAGCTCTTTTCTCCCTCTTAATGATTCTGGAAGAAGCCATAATTTAACATTAGTTTTAGCTCTTTTCTCCCTCTTAATGATTCTAGAAGGACCTGTTAGGGTTAGCCAAGCCAGCCATATCTCAGAGGAGGGATTAGATAAAACCCAGCACCTGGTCCTTCAGGTTGGGGATCAGACGTGGGGCTAATAATCCCACCCCATAAAAATAAGTCCGTTACTGAAGCTACTACAAGAATTACAATTACCACAAGAGGACTTGTGTCTGACATCTGACAGTATGACCACATCTGCTGAAAGCCTACATCAGGAAGGCAGGGGTGAGAAAGATAGTCTGCTAGGGCCACAAACTAAGATCCAGATATTGATATGGAATGTCCGCACCATGATTGAGACCTCAACGTTAGCACAAGTCATCCGTGAGATAAAAAGACACAGACTGGATATCCTAGGGGTTAGTGATTGCCGATGGACTGGTTCTGGATGACAGACGACCCAGGATGGTTCAACCATTCTATACCCTGGACATAGATATAGATACATCCGTGGAATAAACCTTGTAACCTGTAAGGAGAAGGCCAACATCTTGCTGGAATGGAAACCGATCAGTGATAGGCCGATCAAAGCATGCTTCAACCCCAAATACTGCAAGCTGCCAATCATTCTGTATTACACCCCAACCAATGAATCTGATAAAAAAAGACATTGAAGACCCATATGAACAGTTACTACACCAAAGTGCCACGATATGACATGCTTTTGATCATCGGGGACATGAATGCGAAGGTTTGCGCTGAACACTCTAACTCTGAAAGGGCCATGGGCAAGCATGATTCTGGTGAGATGAATGACAATGGTTAACATCTCGATAAACAACAAGTGTGTAATTGAAGGTACCATCTTTGCAGACCGAAACACCCACAAGCTCACCTTAAATCACCCGATAGTAGAACAAGCAACCAAATTTACCACGTTATCATAAATGGAAAATTGCCTAGGTCTCTTCATTATGTGATAGTTTGCCGTGGGTCTGACAGTGTCCCCTATTTGGTAATAGCACACATCGAGTTGAAACTTCACAGTCATAGTCAGCGCCGGAAACAACAAGATGTGGCAAGGCTCATTGCTTCATTGCAGTGCATTAGCAGACATATTAGGGGAGTCTGACCACGAAACTACCAATAAGTTGGACACCACCAAGAAGACCTATGCCGAAGTAGTTATCAAAGTATTGGGCCACAAGAAGAAGAACCACAAAGAATAGTTACCACCGGGAAGATGGAAAAAATTGAGGAATAGAAAAAAAACCTCAAAATCAAGATGCCGAGTACTAAGTCACCAAGGCTCCAGAAGGCATCAACACCAGACCCCCAACCGAGCGGAAGTCAAAAATGCCATCAAAGCTAAGAATAGTGGAAAAGTCTCAGGCATAGATTCCATTCATGCCACAATGTTGAAGGCAGACCTCCGTACATCTACCGGAGTCCTGACTGACTTGTTCGAGACCATTTGGGATAAAGTGACTGGGTTAAAGGACACATTAAAAAGCTCCCTAAGAAAAGCAGCCTTCAAGTCTGTGCAAGTGGCGAAGAATAATCATAAAGCAAATCCAAGACTGGAACTGCCCATTGTATATCAACTTCATCAATTTCCAAAAGGCCTTTGACCATATTCACCATGACACCCTATGGACGATCCTATGGAGTACCTCCAAAAAATGCAGCATCATCCTCAATAATGCGCTCTCTGAAATCCAGTGAAATCTAGGGTTAGACAGGGATATATCCTCTCGCTCATCCTCATCCTGGTAATCATCGACTGGGTTATGCGGAAAACTACATTAGATAAACCCAGGGGTATTTAGTGGAGTATCTCCTCCCAGTTGGAAGACCTCAATGTTTCCCGATGACCTTTGCACTTCTATCAGTAAAGCTTGACCATCTGCAGGAAAACATTGATAGATTAGACAGTATTGCAAGGCAAACTGGGGCATCAGTAAATCCAACACAGAAGTGATGAGTATCAAAACCATACTAACTGCAACTGTTACCTTTAATGCTGAATCAGTTGAGTTTGTAGAGCATTTTATATTTACCTTGGTAGTTCCATCATTAAATACGATGCACCACGGAAATACATCAAAGCAAGACTGGCAAAAACCCGCTGTGCTTTTGCCAAATTTCAGAACATTTCCAAGTGTGAAGTATATCTTATTGTATAGCTCAAGGTGTTGGAGAGAGGTTAAAGGGGACATGGCAAAGATGGACGCCTTCCACAATGGATGTTTGAGAAAGATCTGCCGGATAATCAGGTCCAATAAAACATTTAGATTTATGGAGGTAGGTCTCAAAGGATGTTTAGATATGTTGATGATCTGTACCTGTTGCCTCTCTATATGTATCCTAAAACAGAGACACATACACAGACACAGCCACACACTTATATATAATGTGTGTGTGTGTGTGTGTGTGTGTGTGTGTGTGTGTGTGTGTGTGTGTTAGAGCCCTGTACGGGTTGGAAAGCTGAACCCATACCCGACCCAACCCGCAACTACTCAACCCACACCCAACTCAAACCCACAAATCCCAACCCTAACCCAACCAGTACCCATAATAATAAATTATATTGAACCCGTGCCCAACCCAACCCACAAGACTATAACTCATACCCAACCTGCAAAACAATGGAGTCCGAACCCGAAACATACAACATTCCTGTTATTAAGATTATTTATTAAAAAACGAATTCAACTCTTCCATTGTAACTTATTCACATCTTTATATTAAAATTCTGTAGCATCCTACAGTGACCCTCCAGTATGATGAATAGCACTATTCGTGAATAGGATGTTATTTACACTAGACGATTTCAATGTGGATCTCCTAGAAGATACAACATGGCCAGCCAGGCTGAAGGTTCGGTCACTAACAACACCTGTGGGCATGACACAGAGGATGTTCCTTGCCATACACGAGAGTGACGGATATTCAGTTGTTTGTTCCTTCCATCGCTGTAGCACCCAATAATAGTGTGTTACTACATCCTGTTGATAGGCCTGGAGCAGCTCTCCATTGTTTGGCTGTTGGTTCATTTCAGCATCGAACTCGTCCAGGTGTCATCGCTTCTGTTGAGGTGGTTGATGACTGTTGTTGACAGACATTTGGTGGTGACTCAGGGGCAGGGACTATCTAGTCGAGAAGTAGTTGCTGGCAGAGTGTGGCATGGCTTTCGTCGACTTTTACCTAGGATTGAGAAACACTGCTATCTCGTGCAGGATGTGAGGGTTGAACTTTTCCTCTAGCGTTGCAAGACTTGGCATTAGATGTTGTACAATATGCGTAAGGGTAGTGTGATTTTCTATAATCCGACCCTTGTACCTTTTAAGTGCTGAAGTGCCAATACGACTTCAATAGTGCTTGATGACAAGATTTACACGCAGCAAAATCCAGTTCAGTGCCATTACGAACTATTATATGAAAATTATTTCCAAATATCAGACTTTCCCTTACTACAAAACCTAGTTCTATATTTTCCCGATTTCAAACTTGATGTAACTGAGCTAGCCATAGGTTTGGCAGCAGCCATGGTTATCAGTAGCAATAGTTAAAATACATCACGTCTATTCAAAACGTAAGAGAGCCTCCAATTAGTTAGAATATTAAAAATTTCTTCAATAAAACACTATATTTACTCATATCCAATAGTAACCAATATCCGGCAGTATGTATCAGCAATGAAAGAAGGCAGTGTGACTGACTTATATTTCGGGGAGTATCCCCAGGCTGTCGCTTGATCAACACAGCCTCCATGTTGGAGTGGTTGAGAATATCTCCTTCCCCAACACTCACAAGGGAGCAGTACGGAAAGGTAGAGCCGAAATACCCTGAGTAGGGTATTACCTCCTTAAGGGGGGGGGGCTTAAACATCCCCCTTTAAAGACTGACTTGCTTGCTTGTATTACGGGGTGTATCCCGAGGCCGTCGCTTGTTCAGCACATCCTAACAGACTGACTTACCTTTTTATATATATATATATATATATATATATATATATATATATATATATATATATATATATATACAGTACTCCATCGATATAATGCCAACTTGGGGATTTGATAAAAGTTGGCATTATAAAGGGGAGGCATTATATGGGGCTGGTGAATGGGGAAATAATCCGCCAAAATAAGGGGCGGGGTATTCCGCAACAACATTTAAATGCCTGTTGTTCTCCTTATATGTATGATTGTGTCATCAAAATTGTGTTTAGATTTACTTACATATTATAATATTCAATTAAGTTGGTTTATTTACCTCAAATATTTTAAATTTAAGCATCTGTTGTATCAGATTAGGTGTTAGCATGGTAAAAATCCATTGTGCGGCGATATCAGATGTATTTATTCATGTAACAGTTATCAATATATCATGATAATTACAATTATATACACGTGATACGAGTTCACAAACATGACAAAACGTTATTGATGCTTTGTTGCTTCGCATTTTTGCTACGACACATGTGTACAGCTGATTCAATGTTCGTTAAGCTCGTGAGGACATCCTCTGTCATGCCAGTTGTGCCTTCCACATGCCGCAGCAGTAGAGCAAAGGCATTGTCAATATCACTCTGATGGCATTGGCATAACTAATTATCTGTATCATCGACAGTCTCATCAGGTTCAGCGGGCGTGGTCAACTCAGCCAGAATAGATTCGTCCGTGATATCCTCAAAGATCTGTGATGTGTGCTATCCACGGACACAAAATCATTTAAGGATGGTAGGAAATCCGTTCTGAAGAAAATGTTGGCGATAGGCGAGGTTGGCAATATATAGGGGTGGCAATAAGTGAGGGAGCACTATATATAATTTATTTCGTAATTACATAGAATGCAATACATTGTATAGGTGAAGTATCAAACAAACCAGAAAACTAAATTAGAGGGACAACATATTAATGAAACAAGGTATCTCATCATTATCAAGATCGATATCAATATTCAGTCTTCCATCTCTAACTAGACATAGTTCTTTAAGTGTAGATCCATCTGTTTTACATTTATCATTACAATCACATAGTTTAATCAATTTCGATTTACTATTTTCATTGAAACACTCTCCACCAATATTCAATTTTACACATAACTGCCTTCTGTTCGTTGTGACATGTGTCATTGACGTCTTACATAGCAACAGTTCCTATTCTATGCCAGAACTTCCATATACATGTTCCAGCAGTCGCCGATGTGTTATAGGAGGGGGGGGGGGGGCACTCGCCAGATTTTTCGCATACAATTCCTCCGTGTTGCGTAAAACCCATTTACTGGTGACGAATTTAATCGCCACAAGGGGGAGCCATAAAAAGCTAATGCAGTTTGTGCGAAACATGAATGATCGCATATCTGAATTACAAACCAAGTTTACTCAGTACATAATTTATTCTACATACAATATCTCTAGTAGCTCTACAGACAGCAATGTTATTGATATTATTATTATTACCAATTGTGTGGCCTACTAGTAAGCGATATAAACATTTAAGTTGGCATGTGTTGATGAAACTTTGAATAAAGTGTAATTTACCAATATTATTATCCATCAGATCATAGATAATAATATTGTTAAATAAAGTGTAATTTACCATATTATTATATCCATAAATAATAAATTAAATTTACCAATATACTGGACTCTATTCTTCTTCTTTTCGTTAAATATAATTTTAGTGTGAACACCACATTTTAACAGTCTTTGTTATGTGCAGTGAATATTATTGTACCATGGTTTAAAATGTTGAATACCACACTGTACTATCATTTTATAAAGTAGCAATGACGGACGATTAGCATATAGTTTTTCAACAGTGCCGGCTTTTTCGGTGTCGAAGCAGAGTTAAACGGTACGCAGAAGTTAGTTTTGGCATGATTATAACAGATCCGGAACATTAACGTTTAAGGTTAAAATGGCGGGATTATCACGGTGTTGTCGCTCGGTGGAGCACCCTATAAATCCCACAATGCAAAGCGCGCCTGGTTTGTTTTGGTTTTTGACGTCATCATGTAATGGGTCTATTGAGGAAGGCGCAACAACCATTCTGGCCTTTTACCGTCTCTTGCACACCACAAAACATTATCTGTCTATTTTATAATGTAGGTAACTTTTTTATGCCTATACTCTACTGGAATTTTTCCAAACAAGTCAATTACTAAAACATATCTAAGCTCTTATAGGCCGAACAAATCACTTCCGCCTTAAAAACACACCGAAATAATGCAGGGCTGTTACAGGGCGTAATACAGCGTTAGAGTCAGGAGTGAACTGACGCGTCTAAATTGACTCCGATTAATCGAACCTTTTTCACGCATGGCCAATGGTATTATTCCTACCAGTCAAATGCGGCATACAGCGCCACCATTCTTAAGTGCATTGGAGAACTCTTGGGTAGCGGGATAGAAAAGTTTGCAGGGTGAATAAAATTTATATGGCCATTTATAATGAGTAACCGGTTAAGGCCACCATGAGATCAATGGTTTATTGGCAATCATCGATTGGTTCATATATCAATCATCTGTTCAGTTTTCTTCACAAAGCCACATTTCATTTCAAACAACGTGGACTCAGAGTTTCGACAGAATGACAACGGAACCAGAGCTGGAAAGAAAGGGGTCGCTATCCTCTAAATTGGATTGGTTCCAAGCGATTTAAATATAAATACCATTACTGCATTCTCCTACTGTGTGTCACTTTGTGCGGGATGAATGGACACGAAAGTGGCTCGACGTTCGCTTACAATTGTGGCCCCATTAAGAACGGTAGTGGACACCCATTAGCAACGACGGTAGCTATTACGGACACAGTGGCTAAAACTGGATATAGGAGTAATGACAACAAAACACGCAACATTATAACACGGAGTTCAAGGCTAATATACAAGGCTTACCCCCCCCCCTCCTCTCTGTGTATGTGTGTTTGTATTGGAGTGTGTGTAGTTATGTACGTGTGTGTGTGTCTGGGTGTGTATAAGTATGTGTGTGTGGGGGAGATGCAGAGGAATTGTGAGTGAGTGTACGTATATATATATATATATATATATATGCGTGTGTGTGTGCGTATGTATGCGTGAGTGTGTGAGTTGATTATGATCCCCGATGATACGTCCATACTAGGGCTGCCCTGAGCCTTATGTCTAAAAGAATGTCTAACCACTGTCGTATTTCACAGCAGAAATCCACTGATTCTGGTATTATTGTAGTGTATATCAGCAGAAATCCACTGATTCTGGTATTATTGTCGTGTATATCAGCAGAAATCCACTGATTCTGAGTATTATTGTAGTGTATATCAGCAGAAATCCACTGATTGTGGTATTATTGTCGTGTATATCAGCAGAAATCCACTGATTCTACTATTATTGTAGTGTATATCAGCAGAAATCCACTGATTCTAGTATTATTGTAGTGTATATCAGCAGAAATCCACTGATTCTAGTATTATTGTCGTGTATATCAGCAAAATCCACTGATTCTAGTATTATTGCAGTGTATATCAGCAGAAATCCACTGATTCTAGTATTATTGTAGTGCATATCAGCAGAAATCCACTGATTCTAGTATTATTGTAGTGCATATCAGCAGAAATCCACTGATTCTGGTATTATTGTCGTGTATATCAGCAGAAATCCATTGATTCTAGGATTATTGTAGTGTATATCAGCAGAAATCAACTGATTCTGGTATTATTGTAGTGTATATCAGCAGAAATCCACTGATTCTGGTGTTATATATGTTTTTTCCACTGAAATCCACTGAATCTGGTATTGTTGTCTTGTATGTCGTGGCATATAAGAGGCTATTCGTTGTCATAACGATGTGGCATGTATGATTACAAAGCCAACCCTTATTGTATCACTGTGTTAAGTATCAGTGCAAAACCAGTCATGTTGTATCACTGCGGTATATTTCTGAAATCCAGTATCGTGGTGTTATGTATCAGCACAAGTCTAGCAAATCGAGTATCACCGTGGTTTGTATTAACGCAGAACCATTCATTATAATGCCATCATAGTACCACTGAACAGCCAATCTAACATCAATGCCATGTATCAGCCCAGAACCAGTCATCCACGAATCAATCAAGCCATAGCCAGGAAGCAAATCGAAGGCTCGATTAACAAAAATCAATATCATCGACTTGTTTCGTTCGTCGAACTTAAACTATGTCGATTAATTTTTCAAGGCGAATATCTCATCCCTCGATTTTTAAAAACGTCACATAAATATTCGGCTTCGCGCATAGGTTCGACATGATTGATGATTTTTGTAAATTGAAGCCACGTTCTACAGTCACGATCGATGGGATGTGCTGGATAAGACACAGGTTTTTGTCATACATATATAATTAACAGCTACCCCGGTTAAATGTTAATTGCAGCGAACCATTGCCTTCATCCCGGGCTATATGATATTACGTTGTAATTAGCTTGAATAGTTCAATTTTAGTTCAACAAACGACAGCACCCGCGAACGACAATAGGAGACGATGATTGAATCACGAAATGTCAAATGGTCAGGAAGTTGACGTTGTCCCTTTAGGAAAGCCGTAAAGATGCGCTCCTTAACAATAAAGAAATACGTATCGGTGACATTACCGTATTGGGTATCCGTTTCAGAAGAGCTAGATGAATAGAATGCCGAATAAAATGGAAGAGACATTGTTTAACCGGGAAGAACTTCTGAGGCGAAAAATATCACCCAATCGTGCCTAGACGACGTGGAAAACAAGCGACGGGCTTTTAAATGGCTATTGGATCCATCTCATCGTGGCGGTATCGATCTTCCGATAATTCGCGCTTTATTGAAATCTTAACTTCGCTTCATAGAAAAGTGTCACGGTGTGATTTACGTTCGATGTTCATATTTGAGGTGATGTCGACGATAACTGTTCAGCTCTCCGACTGAAAAGGCTTTAATTCTCTGCGCTTCACGTCAAAATGACGCGACGCACTTCCTCTGTGTCTTCGAACATTTCAGCGGAGATCCTGCAACGACGACTTCCGAGTTTGGAACGTATTTTGGGTCGATATCAAGATTTACTTCAGGTTGTTTATTTTTTAAACTTTTATTTATATGGAAAACGTTTGTATAAAATAAAATCAGTAATTTCTCTTGTGTTCCTATATAAACCATCAGGTATATGCACAAGGTATACAAGTTCTCCGGAAGGTGATTTCGGTTAGATCAGGTTTATACGGGTGACAGATTTACGACATAAAGATGCTCTGAAAAATCAGACAAAACATTAATATTTTATGCCCAAAATATTTTCTTGGTGATGATGATGATGATGATGATTGATGTTTTACGCCCACCTTTTTGCACATTGTGGGCTAAAAAGGCCGAGCGGCCTCCAAAGGTAATGAAGCGAAGTCAAAGATGAACCACCCTTCAGATATGCCCACGCTGAGATTCGAACACGGGTGGTTGTGATGTGATCCAGCACTCTACCGTTAGACCACAGAGGCGCCCCTTAGGTTTCTTGTAGAATTATTAACTTTAGATTTAGTTTGATTCTTTTTGTACATAAAATGAAGACGTCGAATTCCGGGGAAATAGGCCAAAGATCTTAGAAACAGAATTCCATATTACTGTGACTTTACTGTTGATAGCAGAAATACTTTGTCGTGAATTGAATAGCCTCTGCGTCTTGTTTTCGATGCCATTACCAGAAATGAAATTCTTACGTGTAACAAAATTTATCACGACAAACCCGCGATCAGTCTTGCTGCATAAATATGCCTGGATCTAGTCTCATCAAGTCATTGCGAAATAGCGATAGAAGTCTTCAAGAAGAAAAAATTGGTACTGAAGTTATTTTTAGTCAAAGCTAATTGTAAATACTTGGAAAATGTTACCAATTTATTGAGATTTACAATTGTCTGTTAGGCTGTGTAGGTTTAATCATTCGTTCAATCGTGTAAATCTCTCCTTGTATGTGGGTATTTGTGTACGTGTTTTGTACGAATATAAGACTGTGGGTATATATATATATATATATATATATATATATATATATATATATATATATATATATAATAGTAATAGATAAGTAATAACCATAAACGATCTTAGTGGCTTTATAATAGATTTTTTATCGTGTTTTCCATTATTTGTTGATAGAATGATGAGCCAATCAGTAGAATGAGAGGATTTTATGTCAGAGTTCTAATCTCATATAACCTGCATATTCATGAGCAATTCGTGAGGACCTCGGGCTAGAATGATTAGAGAGGATTACATGAACCTCGTTGGTAATAACAGAATATGAGCTAGAATGTTTACAACGATATCCTTCTCATTAAGAAATCTAACATAATCATTCCACGTATTTTATCTAAATCAGAATATCTCAATTAGAATATCTCAATTATATTATTTAAATTATAATATCGCAATCATAATATCTCAATTACAATATCTCAATTATAATACCCCAATTACAGTATCTCAATAATACTATCTCAATTATAATATCTCAATTATAATATCTCAATTATAATATTTCAATTAGAATATCTAAATTAGGATACCTAAATTAACAGTCAAAAGTCAATACGATAAACACATTGTACGTTCCAGATAAGTTGCTCTAAACCAACTTGGTGCCAGACACGCTGAGGTCTAGTTGATAGTAAATGTGGCCCTAATGTAAAGGGTGCTGTTTGGCGGCCACTTTTGTGCATACGGTAAGCTAAATGGTCTAAGCTGGAGTAAAAGAGTTAGGTGGCCAACTGCAAATCCCAATCAGGCCACCGATATGGCCACTGTTGTAAAAGATGCCTCGTCACAAATTAGGTCTGCAAGTAACTCATAAACATAATCTTCGTATTGTGAGTCTGCGTGGTTTCTTTTACATATATATGATCAGTGACATATGTGATCAGCGACATATGTGATCAGCGACATATGTGATCAGCGACATATGTGATCAGCGACATATGTGATCAGTGACATATGTGATCAGCGACATATGTGATCAGCGACATATGTGATCAGTGACATATGTGATCAGTGACATATGTGATCAGCGCATGTAAATATATTTTTAAAGATGGGTGGCGTCTACTTACTAATTAGTCAGTAAATTTGCATATAATCCAGCAAAATTGTAATTCGCGACGTCGGGAATCTAGTATGTCTTCTATCCACAACATTGTATAAACATGTGCTAGAATACGCAATGATGATAATAAGATGATAAAAAAATGACTACAGCAGCTGGTAGATTCTGAAAAATGTAAACAAAACATGTTACGTCATTAAACAATAATAGGAAAACAAGAGAAAACTGATAATGTCTCGTTTATAATTATGATATTAATAACACGTTATTGTTGATGAAATTATCAATTACAACTTCTTCTACTACTTTTATTACCTACCTACCTACTACTACTATTACTATAATAATTATAATAATAATAATTATTATTATTATTATTATTATTATTATTATTATTATTATTATTATTATTATTATTATTATTATTATTACCGTTAGCAACATTACTCCTATTTCTGCTCCCATTACTGCTGGAACTACAGCTACTATTTCAAATGTTTCCATCTATAGTACATAATATAATAATTTTACTACAACTTTATTTTACAACGTTACTGCTACTGTTACTATAAATACTACTACTACTACTACTACTACTACTTCTGTTGCTACTGCTACTATTACTATAAATACTACTACTACTACTACTACTGTTACTACTGCTACTATTACTATAAATACTACTACCACTACTACTACTGCCACAACTGCTACTACTGTTACTACTGCTACTACTGTTACTACTGCTTCTCTATTGTTGCCTCCGCTACGACTTCTGCTAACACTACCACTACTAAATTGATTCTCCCACTACCAGCATCCGAACTGCTGCAACAACAACAACAACTACTACTACTACTACTAATACTATTGTACGGTTACCCCCCCGCCCCTCTCCCCCAATGATGTAGACTCACCAGTTCCAATCCAAGTAAATATCGATCTCCTCACCCGACTGTTTTCAGTTTTCTAGCCCCGCCACATACAGAGATTGGTCACTATCTCCGACGACTTCCACACGCTAACAGCATCAAAGATGGAGACCGAACCCAGCCGTCCGTATTGTAGTTTTTGGGTTCAACTCCTCGTCTTTTTCGTCTTCTCGGGAAGGCATTCGGCCAGCGGACTTAGGATGACCAGCCACGGTCTGTTCATGAAGCTGGATGACGCCCGAAGTGGAGGACAGCTCCTGTACGAAGGCGTCTCACCGTCGACGTCACACTGTAGTGTGATGTGTCTCGGTCATTCCGGATGTGACGCCAGTAATTATATCTCCGACGTCGGGACGTGTCAGTTACTGGAATACGGAGAGCTACGTAGAGAGTCCGGCTTCACGTATATACAGAGAACTTTGGGTAAGTTGACAAAATATTGTTTTGTTTTTGAAGAGGAAATGGCAAGTGATAACATTTGTATAGGGGGGGGGAGGGGTATGGAAAATGTACGTACACATATATTAGTTGAACATCGATTTGACATAATATCCCACTTTTATCTAAGTAATGATTATGTCAGGCCAGATAGGTATATATATATATATATATATATATATATATATATATATATATATATATATATATATATATAATATATGATAAAAATTACTATATCCTGATCTGTGATTACATGTTTATTTATCATTTTCCTTTTAATTAGTGTTAATCTAATTAATATCATGGGTGGTGTTGAGTTGTTTATTGTCAGAGGTGGGAGCTATGGTCGAGGAACATCTGACTTGGGAATTAGATCCCACTGACACAGGTATTAGCCTGATTCAAACCTAGAACCTGAAGGTTTGCAACACAGTGCAGTAATAATTTACCCAGGGGAAAAACCTGAATAAACACCACCGTACAAAATACCCAATAGGATATATACCCCATCAAAAAAAATTGTTAATTTAGAAATGAAAAATAACTAAAAACATTCGGGTACAGGTAAATAAAAAGCAAAATGTCCCTTTTTTAACAATTTTATTTTGTCAAAATATCATGAGTAACATATCAATAATAATATATATAATATATAGTCTACATATGGATATTGTGGGCAATACCTCTCAATAAATCAAGGATGGAACGGTTATCATAGTCACCAACAACTGTTATCATAGTCACCAACAACTGTTATTAGGTGCTCACTTAGTTATTTGCAATCATCTTTCAAATTCAAACATCAAACAACAAGTACAAATATTTGATGATATCTTTGATGCCATAAAAAATCCCATCTTTCATCCTAAAATCCTTTGTGTGACAAGTGAGAATATGTTGGAGGTGGGTAAATATCCAGGGGGGGGGGGTATTTGGCACGGTTTATTTTTTGCCCAGGGGTATATGTCTGGGATTGGGCATATGTCCAGAGAGGGGGTATATTATGTCCGCTGTATATGTCCTAGAACCGTTACGATGTTGTAATGTCCGCATTGCTATCAAGTGCATGGTCGTCTTTATCATTTCCGGTGTATAAATTCATTCCATCGAAATAAAAATAGAAACTAAACCTCTAATTTTATCGTATCCTGTGTTTGTATTTGGCATTAGTTCTTTCTCACGAAAACCATGTCAGAGCAATTTGGTCATTTTAATATCTGTAATGTCAATTCAATTCAATTTCAATTGTTTATTTCAACATTCATAATACATCATTTTAATGAAAGCAAACGCATAAAGAATGTTGAAAAGGAGGATGCTTGAAGCATTGCTTATTTAATGCATCCTCTCAATCTTTCTTATGATTTTTTTATTTTTGCTGAAAGATGGAAGTTTCGGTTACTTAGTTTTTCACACACCCCCCCACACCATTAATTTGTCATAAAATACGAGCATTATTCTACATTAATTTATCGCCATAGATATCAAACCACGTGACTGCCTGGACGTGTTAGACAGTGGCGCCACCATTGATGGCATCTATATGATAGTTTTAAATAGAACTAGACACATCAGCGTTTACTGTGAGTTTGATAATGAAGGAGCCTGGACGGTAAGTGTTTAGGAAGCAAATCTTTATGGTAACTCAGTACAATCAACACGCACCCACACGCATACACACAGGCATCCAAGCATGCATATACACACACACACACAAACTCCCACTTGCACACACAAAACTGTCAATGAACATCATTCTACCAACCATTATTATTTTAATAATAATAATAATAATATAGCAGATTCAGTAAAGGACTCCTTGTATTTATCCTGTCTGTCTGAACGGGATTAACATCGTACCTAGCGACTGAAAATTTTCTTTATGACTGAATAGCAACACGTGTCTCCCCTTTTATAGATTCTGTTGAGAAGAGTAGACGATGACGTTCCATTTCATAAGTATTCTTGGGCAGAATACAAGAACGGTTTTGGTGACATGCTCGGATCCTATTATATCGGTAAGTAGAACTTTGAAGGAAAACACGACCACCTTAAAGTTAATATGAAATCGTTAATTTTGCCATTTCGAATGGTTTGAACGTCGAATTGGGTTTCCCGTTATCAACAAGTTAATGGTATGATAAGTATGGGATGAGTGTCACTGATGGTCAAATGCTCTAATCTCTGATTATTACAGGCAATAACGATCTACATGAGCTGACAATGAACGGGGACTTCAACTACATGTTACGAATTGACCTTACTGATGATGATGATTATAATAAAACGTCTCTTCAGGCAGATTATTTGTATTTTGCTGTTGGGAGTGAATCGGATAAATACAGACTAGCACTCGGGTCGTACGATGAGAATAGCAGTCTGGGTAAGTGAAACTTTCATGAAAACATTAATTAACGAGAATGTTTTTACGAATGTTTACAAATAATTATGCTTAGTTGAAAGACACTCGCTGAGAGTTGCATGTTCGGAGAATGTAGACATTTCTGCATGGTACCATTATTCAGTATTTAGGTCACTCGTAATTCTGCTGGATTTGAACTTAATACTTGTTATATGTTTGGCATTCATTAAGAATACATGATTAGGTTTTCTCTGTTCATTATTAATGCATCTCGTGATCTGTCGCCATGTACTATGTACTAATACTACTTAATTATCAGGTATCTTCTACATTGTTTTCTATAGATAATCGGGGATATGATATAGACCTTTGTTCAGGAAAAAGTTAGTTTCACAGAGCGTTTGACCCCCTTTGATACTGTCACAGAACCAGCAGTGTTACTGTTTTTTATGTTTTGTTTTGGCCAATTATTTCTCCCAACACACACGCACACACGCACACGCGCGCGCGCACACACGCACACACGCACACACACACACACACGCACACACACACACACACACATATACTCAGGAATAGAAACACTGCATCGCATCTCGAGCGGTGGCATTGGACACAGCTCGTGTGGTTGGTGTGTTTTATATAACAAGTTTAGTTGTATATATAATTCACCTTAGTTGTTTGTGGGAATAGAATTATCTTTCCTAGGTCCAGTTATGTCCAGTCTGTACTATGACATTCAAGGCTAACTTTAGTCTCCTTGTCATTAATAAAACCCTATATTATAATTATAGTTTGTATAGCAGACATTAGGTCTGATTTGAAAATGTTAATATATAGAACGGCAATTCCGCCATAACGGTCTGCTAAAGCGCCGATGTAAATTGTTATAATAGTGACGAGTAGGTCATAGTATTTATTGGATTTGTATGTTTATGAGGTATTTGACCCTCCAGCAAATATCACAAGGCATATTATGCTGCGGTTGAGAAAGTTCCGTTTTCTATGCGTGGAGACCATATTTCCCGGTCCCTGCATTCAAGAAAAGTTGATCTAGAGCTGTATAATCCATGTACTATTTGCGTCTTTGGAGGCACGCCGTTTAGATGTCTGGCCTGGTTATCCAGCATTTAAATGACTGTAGCAGGCACAGTACGCTCTTAAAGCATTATAAGTACTCCTGACTCAGGAATAGAAACACTGCATCGCATCTCGAGCGGTGGCATTGGACACAGTTCGCGCGGTTGGTGTGTTTTACATAACAGGTTTACTTGTATATATAATTCACCTTGGTTGTATGTGGGAATAGATTTATCTTTCCTAGGTCCAGTTATGTCCAGTTTGTACTATGACATTCAAGATTAGCTCTAATCTGCTTGTCATAAATAACATTTAAGAACTACAATAGTTAGAATAGAATAAATTAGGTCAGGTTTGAAAATGATAGCATAGTTCAAACAGTACAGAAGCTATGACGCGCTATTACGGTCTGCTTCAGCGCAGATGTCAGTCTTTTAATAGTAATTAAGATAAACAGTTTTAATAGTAATCGCTTCATGACGCCTGCCCGTTGTAAAAACTGATCTTTGAAGACAGTGACAATTGGGTTATATGGTTTATATAGTATTGCTTTGAAGAAAGATACAGCAATTGAAAAATAGCTATAAATAGGGCTGCTTAGATAATTAAGCTAAACATTCTCACTACTGGCGTGATCTGACTTGGGTGTTTTACACCCAAACTCCACGGCTGTAGGTGATTCGTATTTTGATTTTGCTTGGCGGCTTAGGGACTGGTGATACATTACACATGTCTCAGCAAGAAAAGTCGCCACTCTGGATTCAGTCCCCTGAAGAAACGTCCAGAGTTTGAATTCACGGTTCGAGATTCTCTGTGCCTGTGCCTTATTATACACAGCTAAAACACACACACACACACACACACACACACACACACACACACATATATATATATATATATATATATATATATTAGTTATCACAAAATAAAGGAAACTGTAAAGCCTCGTTCAACCAATTGGTTTCTGTCAATTCAAATTGGTTTTGATAAGTGCAAACACATCAAATCAATTTCTCTGGAAAAAACGGAAATAATATTGTATTATTTGTTTAATGTTCTCTATGCCCTATATGTGTTCCGATGTGTTTTACAGTCAAACGCCTTACCCTGTTTTCGGCATCGGTAGTGTATAAAGCTTTCTTGAAGTCCATGATAACAGGATATTGGTTATTAGGATAATAGTTTAGCACACCGTAGACATCATATAAATATAACCGAGATACTTACTACCAGCACTAACTAATAGGCTCTCAATGTGAATGAACGCACAGAAATGTGATAGCGTACCTGATTACATGGAATCGTGGGGAATTGGATATGTGAAAGCTTACTTTCTCATCAATATGGTTCTGTGTACAGGTGTTATATAATACAAAAACAATCAACATCGGTTATCTACTTGTCTCGGTAACTGATTTAGATTATCACGAACTAACATCGGTTTTCAGTTGCTACAAAGATTGTGGAAATTGGTTAAGTTGACAAATGATACGGACACGATGTTAATTATTACTTGTCTTCCGGTAATATGACAAAAGCGTCTATCTTAAATGTTCCCATGACGCTCTAATCGATGACGGTCATAAACATTGACCTAAATAAAAAAACTAGACCGAGCAGTCAGGAGCGTTTGAATTGGCCGCCATGACCAAACAGCTCTGACTTCAGGCAAGGGAAAAAGCAGCTTTGAAGCGGCCGCGCTTCGAGTTTTGAACCTACGAATACGGACATTTATTGTGATGCGTGCATTATAGTTTTGTGTGTGTAGACAACCTGTATTATTCCTCTCCTATTATAAGCCATGAAATATGTAAAAGTCGTTTTATTCAAGTCCGTAGATCTAGTTTAATGAGATCCAACGTCAGAGACAGAAGGGAGGTTGTCGTACAGGCTAAATATAATAACAGTTAAGCTTAATTTCCCGCCAAAACCCCCCCCCCGCTTTAACAGCTATTTTAAATGTGTTCCTTATACTTACCGATGAAAAGATATCCCGTTTGTATTACTTCCACGCACACGGCTTATACAACCAGCGATACAACAATAATTCACCACGTTTATAAACCTGATCTTTCCAGTCTGCGTTCCTATTTCCTCGACCGGAAGTTGAGACCAGTTTCCCATCAAATCGGCGGCCGTGTTCGGTCTAGTTTTCTTTTAGGTCAATCGACATAAACCTATTTATGACATGACAGTATTACGAACCTTCCATAAATCAGTCGTAAATACCTCTATGACGTCATATACCTTCACAAACTGTCACAAACTGTCGTAAATCTCTATTCACTATATTCTGTGATTTACATTTGTTTAAACTTTCACTTTTGATCTATTTTGCTTAGAATCAATTGTGGATTATCATTATATCGGAATATGTATATTTATATATTACAAACTTGAATATAAAATAATATGTTATGTTGGTCTCTCTTACATTTTTTTCTTCCCAATTCAGTAATAACAGCAATTATCTGGAGGTATCTTTTATTCAGCAATCATAAGAGGCTTTTTCACACATAAGGGACTCTTTCATCACAACAGAATTTATATCCCAGTCCAGCTCGGTCTGAAGGTCTACCACGTGGCCAATCATCCGTAAAACGACAACCCTTCCAGATTGACTTCTGTCAAGAAAGAATTACTACCTCTCAGTAAAAGCCCTTAATTCACTACGGGCCGTGGTTGCGTAAAATAGTTTTATCATCATCAAACACATTTATTCTTTATAGTTATTCCCATGTACTTATGAGAGGCGACTCCGTTGTCGCGTTGGTAGCACGTTGGACGACAGATCACTACCACCTGAGTTCGAATCTCGGCGTGGGCATATCTGCAAGGTTTTCATCTTCGACTTCGCTGCATTACATTTGGAAGTCGCTCGGCCCATTTAGCCTACCATGTGCACAAAAGTGGCAGTAAGACATCAATCATCATCACCCATGTACTTATAACGCGTACATTGGTTAAGGTTTACGATCCTACATTTGTCCATACCCATATGCTAACATATTATCAGGCATCGCCTAGCTGTCAATCTACGCAACTGATCTCCTCGCAACAGATTTAGGGTTAGTCAACCAGTCATCCATTGAAATAATAACATAAATATTGCGAATATGTACCCTACCGCGTAGTCATAATTGCCAGCGGGGTATTTTAAGTGTCACATAATACTCTGTTTTACCTCAATCCACGACCCACAGAAACGTTCCCATTAGTAGTTTTGATTCTTGTTTGGAATCAGGGTGAAAATGGTTTGCTGAGGATCTTATATTTAAATTAAACGGAGAATATCTTCTCGCGTTTCTCTTCCAGGAGATAGCTTCAGCATGAGCAATGGCGAGAAATTCTCTACCCTTGACCAGGACAACGATTCCTTCAACTCCGGCCATTGTGCGCAACTGAATAGCGGAGGTTGGTGGTACTGGGATTGTACCTATTGTCTGCTGACGTGTCACTACGGCTATCTAATCTGGGGATCCTGGCCTACAAGCAATTATCGTCTACGTTACGCCGCCATGAAGCTGAAAAGAATTCCCAGTTGAAGTTAGCAGAACTCGCACAGGGCGAGAGCGGAATTAACGAGTTATCATGACGGCATTGACTAACTATTGTATCGCAATGACACTAACACACCTAGGAGCCCCACACAATTATCTTCATTTACACGAGGGTAAAAAGGTACACTTTTTCCGATATCACCCCCCCCCCCTTGAAGGTGTGTGAATGTAAATGTTGAAAAGTAATGTTTCAAATTTGTCATTTTAATATTTTTTTAAAAGCCCATCACCGGTGCAGGTAATAATTTTTACTGCATATTGATATAATAAATATAGATTGGACAAATGGTGGACATTTTAATTGGAATCTATGTTGACGCTTTGACTGTCCAGGGGACCGTTTTTTAAGAGTTGATATAACTTAATGTTAAGCTATCCTAGCTCAGGAAGAAGTTAAATATTTAGGACTTTTCGTAAGTTGCGTTTTACTAAGAAAACCTCAAATTGTCTTAAATGTTTAGGTTGGAAAATTCATCCTATGTTCGCATCATAACTCAAGGGATCTTAGCATGATTGTAGAAGATATTTGACACCAAATAGTAAAACCCGCTTAAAATTTTGCCACGTCACATGATCAACACATTGTCTGCTTTCTTTGAGTTGGAGTTGTGGATGGTGCAATTTGTTCTTCTTCTCAAATATGACCGATTTGGATGAAACAACAATAGCTTTTACACCGACTGAATCTAGACTAGGCCTAGAGAGCTAAGAGTAAGAATGATGAATGAAACCATCGCACGAAAACATAACAGTCAGAGTCTCGGTGTCCAACGCACTCGGCCGCCACACACACGCACACACACACACACACGCGCGCACACGTATATATATATATATATATATATATATATATATACATACACACACAGACACACACATATATATATATACACACACACAGATGATAATTTATACTATAAATTATATTTATAGTGATATACTCATTGTATTATGAGAAATTGGATTGGTAGATTCAATTTAAGATGATTAAAAAAGCCATTTTTTTCCTAATTTGTATTCTATTATTATACTTGATTCCTATTATTAATGAAATTAAAATTTTATTCACAGGGCGAGTGTATTGCACATTATCTCTATTCATTTTGTTTGTATTTAATAATAGATCTATAAATATAATTAATCGATATTTAAAAGAAATTTCAAACAATGTAAGAAAATTTATGTATTTATGTTTGTAATTTTAATACGTCACAAACAAATATATATGTAATTATTCTTTATATACTGTTCCTTGCACTTGCATACGCACAGACCCACACGTACGGACGCACATTTAATGAAATTTAAGAAAACATGCCACATAGTTCTGTCTTATTTTTGTTATGGTAGGGCTTCCCCAAGGCCTTAATGTCTAGTTATTAATTATTGTAACCTATTTTTATAGATAATATAAATAGTTGAAACATTTTTATTAGATCACCACCAATGCAACAGGTTTATAAGTTTACTTCCCTATTGGTGATCACGTGGTCATGATTATTGTTTTATATATATATATATATATATATATATATATATATATACATCAATGAATGTATGTAAATTATGAATTAGAAACATTATTTGTGTTTATAATACGGGTAGCTGCTACTGTGGCATTTGGAAATAGAATTCAATTACATATGCCATTTGAGCAGTAGATGCCATGTTTAATAAATCCACATTGAAAATAAAATAAAGAAATACATTTGCAGATTTAAGCTTTCGTCGTCTTTATTAATTATATGCGTGTGATGTATGACAGTCATTTGTGTCTAGAAATCATAGCAAATAACACCCACGTTTTTAGTGAAAGATACATTCACAAATGTTTATGAAGTTATTGACAATATGTTATGTAATCATGTTAAAACAACTTAACAAAACTTGATAATATCTAACATTGTACATACTGGGACGATACGTTATACGACAATGATGAAATTGTATATGCCATTCTTCAAAGTGCAGACTGATTTCAGAAGCAGTCTGTCTGCTTTTAAAGGACGTGGGACTATTGTTCTCGAATTTAAATAATTATTTCTCGTCCTATGCCCCCAGAATCTGGATCACTTTACCATTATCAATTAGATAACTGTCAGCATTTTTGAATGACGACTTTTATTAAAAGTGCATACGAGTAGTCTAAGGTATCAATTTTAGTGTTATTATTCCCCCTGTGTGTTATACTTTTATTGTGTCAATCCGACAGTGTTGTGAAGTACCTTTAAATACTGTTAACGGAAATTGCGCTATATAAATATAATTGTTATTTATTATTGCATCAACATCTGATAAGAATAATGATTGACTAAAACGTATTAATAAATTAAAACGTACCTATATAATAATGTAAAGTAAAATCAAGTAATTAGCCTAATGTATTAAATATATCATAACGGATGATAGGATTTTCCCATTTAGGAATTGTTCTAAGGTAGATCTATATTTTCTAAAATCTACCGACTTTAACTTGCATGTCAAAGCAAGACGATTAAATGCGAGATTTGTTTATTACTTTGTATTATATTCTGTATATCCATGTGCGATTTCTATGTGGATTATGAAGGGGATGTAGTGGTAAGTAGTTAACCCATTTCGTTAGAGTATTTGTAAGTCGTCATTGGCTACCTTCCACTCACAACAATAATGGAAGGAGAGATGCTTCGAGCTCCCTCGGTTAACAAACTTTCGAAGTGTCTGTTAAGAATCGTGCATGCCCATAAGTTGCGAGTAGCAACAAATCTAGTTATGGCGTTTGTATTGCCTCGTGAACAACATAGGCTTATGTGTGGCTATCGTATAAACATTAAAACGGTTAATACATTTACCTAGATCTGGGAGTAAGTGTCCTCGGGCTTTTTCGTTTTGTTCGAGAACTCGCTTACCGTGAAGACGTCAACTAGTTCTGTGATTAATTCGCGACTTTAGCGATATCAGGAAAGTAATCCTGCATCGCAAATATCGCGAGGATAATCCTATCCAGAAATGTTCGTTGCCTCGACCGAAGATGTGCCCTTCTCACAACCATTGACAACTTCAAAGAGACTTCGGAGACATCAAATATCATCTTACCTTTTGGGCGAATTTTAGGATTAATTATCAGGATAAGTTCCTAAATCCTAAATGCGTTAGGATGAAATTTTAGGATGAAACTTGGGATAGATTAGAACTTAGGCTATCTTAACTACCTTAGTAAAATGGCAACCATGAATGACAGGTGAGCGAGTGATCAATGGGTAATTCGTTTTTTTACAATTTTCCAACAAAAACAAAAGCGAGCCTTCGTATAATTCATTATGCGATTGTGAACAAGATTATACTTATGGATGACCCCTTACTAAATAACATGTATGGATACAGGTGCACAAGTCAAAGAGAGGCACACGTACCTGATGAGGCACCTATTTGGACAGAAACAATTACATCTCCTCCCCACAAACGTACACTTGGAACAGTTCATATTTGTGAGATCATGACGAAACATTCGCAAGATCTGCAAACAATCCTTATAAATGATGATGATGATGATGATGATGATGGTAATGATGATGATGACATATATTGTTATTTCCTATGATGATTGTTGTCTTGTAAACAGTAATCACTAAAACGATAAACAAATTAGTGCCATTTTAACTAATGACCATAAATAGTATAACGTGATTACTGAAATAACTGTTATCACTAATAACTTCAACAATAATAACAACAACAACAATGATAACAATGACCACGATTACGACTATGATGATGATGATGATAAAATAATAATAATAATTATAAAAGGTTATTATCAGTACCAGTAGGACTAAGAGATTTAATGCATTCCTATAACTGTTAGAACAATACGGTGCTAACGTCAAAGTTCTGGGTTTGAACCCGACTCAAACCGGCCCGATGAGGTGTTTCTCCCGGATGTGACCCCTCAACCAGCACCGAGATCAAACAAACCGTACCTTGACTCGCTGTTATAAACGACCTTGGGATATTACTGCCTTAAAGATAAACAATCATTCAGTAAACAGTGTCGTCCACAGATTACGTGTCAGATTGATCAGGGCTATCACAACAAAACAAACAAAACAAGGAACAGATCGATAACACACATTCGTATATGTTGTTTATTTTCGTCACAATTTGATTGATCATCTTTGTTAAGTATTTCCACATCCGCCATTACCGCATCAACATGACGTCGATAAGGCAGGAATAAAAAATATATATTGATGGAATAAGAAGGTTAACGAGTGAATATGTTTTTTTTAGCGAGACACTAAGTGAGATAAGATTCTTTATTCGATGTGTGTGGGTCGGTGAGTGGATCAGCGAGTGAATGCTTTTCTGGCAGCTGTGATGTATGAAAGGTTCGTGGCCTCTATGTTATATACCCTGATGAGTTATTCAGCCGCTATAGCCACATATTTCTTAACGGTTTTGTGACTATAAGCAAGCAGGGATTTATGGATTGAAGGAAGTACATGTTTTTGTGAATGACTACCACTAGCACTCTCAGCCAGAGTTATTGTGTGTGTTTGTGCATATACATGTGCGTGTGCTCATATGCTTATATATATATATATATATATATATATATAAAACCTGTGTTGTGGCGGGAAGTATGACCGGCTCTCGATGTAATGGCACCAGAATGGTGTATTTTGCATATTATGTAATATAGATTGAATTTATATTAATATAAATTGATTATATTTAGTTATTTTGTATTTCTTGTATTTTCTTTTTAACTGCTCATTTGACGTCCTATGTTATCGCCCACTCTAGTGTTTCCATAAGAACTCGGTTTTTGCTTGTGTATGTTTTATACATTTTTTTTAAATTTCTTTTTATTTTCAATTATTTTATTTCTATAATTATAATTAATTATACTAGAGATCAGTTGCTTGCCGTACGACTCTATGGAGGTAATACCATTTGTTTAGCGATGCGCCCACGTAGTGGAAAACATACAAAGCAGATTGGGTCTGATGCAAGTAATTTGATCACTGTGCCAATAACACCATATAATGGCACAGCTGTACAAAATGTAAATATTGGTCTTATTAACTGTCAGTCGATCTGTAATAAATCAGATGAAATATCAGATGTTGTTAAGGATATGGATCTTTATGCTATTGTCATTACAGAGACTTGGCTGAATGGTAATGTTTCAGACCAGAAAATTGTTGGTGATGTGACTCCAGCTGGATATTCATTCCATCATGCAGCTCGGATTCACAAGAAAGGTGGGGGAGTCGGCATTCTTCTCCGTGATTCTTTGAAGTGTGAAACCCATTTGCGTTTTCATGCTAAGTCTTTTAAAAATTACCAACTGACTTCAAAGCAGCAGATTTCTTCAAGGAATTTTCGGGATTTGTTGACTCTCTTGCTACCAACAGTGGTCATCTGTTGATCTTAGGTGATTTCAATATACATTGGGATTACCAGAGGAATGCAGATACCAAACAACTGGCTGACATTCTTAGATCTGCCAATCTCAGGCAGCTGTCCAAGAAAGAACACACAGACATGGTCACATCTTAGATCTTGTCATCTCCCGTGATTATGGCAATTTGATTAAGGGTGTGTGTGTTTTCCATGCTGTCTGATCATTTCCTTGTTAACATTAATGTATCTTTACAGAAACAATCTGTTTCAGCTAAAGTTATTTCATATAGAAGATATAAGTCAATTGACAAGGAGGCTTTTCTTGCTGATCTGCGAGTCTCTTCTCTGGTACTGGATCCACTGTATGATGTGGATCATCTGGTGGATCTCTATGATAGTACATTGAGAGACATTGTAGATGAACATGCATCTTTAAGGACAAAGGAAATGCCAAGCAAACCAATGCTTCCATGGTATAATAAGAACATACAGGCTGCAAAGAGACACAGAAGATATTGTGAGTGGCTGTGGATCAGAACCAGTTTGTGTGTTCATTTTGAAATGTTCAAGGTCAGTAAAATTCTTGTTAAAAATACCCTTGCCTCTGCTAAATCTGAATATTATAATAAAAAGATCAAAACATCCAAGGGAAATCAAAGGACTGTTTTCAGTGTTGTGAATAAAGTATTACATAAAAATCAAACTGTCCCTTTCCCAAAAAATATCAACTCAGATAAAGATATGCCCCATTGTTTGATAATTTTCTGTCAAAAAATATTAAATATACATAGTGGGTTCCAGTCCAGCACCTTATCACAGGGAAAATTGGTAGAAGAGTCCTGCATATCCATGATGGATACATTTGAGCCTTTTCAGAGACTGATATCAGACAGTTGCTGAAAAAAATCATCTAATGCTTTCTGTGCAGTTGACCCCTGCCTACATTGCTTGTGAAAGATTGTCTGGATGTTCTGATAAACCAATTACAAATATAGTTAATAAATCATTATCTCTGGGTGTTTTCCCCAAAATCCATGAAAGCTGCCCTTATAAAACCATTAATAAAAAAACACACTATGGACTGTAATATTCTAAACAATTACAGACCTGTTTCAAATCTTACATTTTTATCTAAAGTTATAGAAAAGGCAGTTTCCTTTCATCTAAACAATTATTTAATCAATAATAACCTTAATGAATCACTACAGTCTGCCTATAAAAGTGGTCACAGCACTGAAACAGCCTTGGTTCGAGTGAGAAATGATATTATGATGTCAATTGATCAAGGTAAGCCAGTAATACTTGTTCTTCTGGACCTGTCTCCTGCAATTGATACAGTTGACCATAATGTACTTTTCTCTAGGTTAAATGACATGTTTGGTCTGTCAGGTAGGGTACTTGAATGGTTTATATCCAAAAACGAACGCAACTATTCCATTGTAGCTTATTCACATCTTTATATTAAAATCCTGTAGCATCCTATAGTGGCTATTTAGTTTAATGAATAGCACTATTCATGAATAGGATGTTATGTACACTAGGCGATATCAAAGTGGATCTCCTAGCCGATACAACATGGCCAGCCAGGCTGAAGTTTCGCTCACTAGCAGTATTTGACGTAACAGAGCTAGCCGTAAGTTTGGCAGCATCAGTGGTTATCAGTAACAATAGTTCAAATAAAATCACGTCTATTGAAAACATAAGAGTACCTCCAATCAGTTAGAATACAATAAATGTCTTCAATAAAACACAATATCTACTCATATCCAATAGTAACAAATGTCCCACAGCATGTATTAGCAATGAAAGATGGCAGTGTGACTGACTTAGTTTTTCTCATATCTTATATGATAAGATATGTGTTGCTTGATAGCACTTGATCACAACGATCAGGAGTACAAGTAAATATGTATAAGCAGTCAAACTACTTACTATTTAACAGCTATACTAACACAACACCTTTCTGTAAAGAGTCCTAGACACTAACTACCTACTGCTATTATAACAGGTTCCTTTTGAACTGTTCAAACTGAAGATGGATTGTTAGCTATATAAACACGTACTGGACCAATTCTGTGAGGGGTGGATTGTCTATATATATATATTTAATGTACAGTCTAACTATCGATGATCATATTATCAATATGGTACTAGTTAAGTGCACCAAAATCTAAACACGTGTAAAAATATATACGTACACAAATATTTACATAAATAAGTTTATACATACATAAATTTAAACATACATAAAACTATACCTCCACAAATCGTTACTTGCATACATTTATACATGTCCGAACCTATGCACTGAAAACAAGTCAGGGTGAGTTGTTAGTTCAATATTCCTACATGATAAATGTGTCACCGGAAGTTATGTACAAGAAGAAGAACAATGCACAATGTACTTACTTGACACCACAGACACAAACAAGTTGCTGTGGTTACAAAATAGGGAAAAGATGAATAAAATACACAAATTGAGGTAAACATTTGTATCCAACAGCATGTTGCTCTTGACTCAAAAAGATACATTTATATAATAACAAGTTGACACATGATACACTGACCTCATCTTCATCCTGCAGAGTTGATTGGAACAGTTCAAGCATCCATATTTTATAGAAGTACAGACAAGGATACGATGGATCATACGTCACAGCCAGTACTGGATCTGTGTTGTTGTTGTTGTTGTTGTTGTTACAGCTGAGTGAGAGGTCTGGATCTGATTGATTTACTCCCAGACTGTAAACAGGGAAATGAAGCTGAAGGTTGAAATTCAGTAATCTCCTTCCATTGGAACTTTGTCATCGCATTCTGTCATCCAGTGAAAGGGCAAAGTTTACTTTAGTTAGGTTAAAAATTTGAGGAGTAAACAAAAGGCTATGTAGAATTTACAACTAAATAAATGACTGCTCTGTTTTCCTAAATACATTATTAATTGATAATAGATGAAAGTCATCAAGAACAATGGTTAGCTTCCTCGAGTCTCATCATTGTCTGTGAAACGATCACATATTATAATAAACCACAAAAGGACTACCGCTATTATTATTATTATTAATTATTGTTGTTGTTGTATTTGTTATTGTTGCTGTTGTCGTTGTTGCCGTTATATATCAACATAGCAATTCATTCATCCCGTTTAGATGACATAAAGTACACGAATACAGCCAAATATTGATACAATCAGAAATAACCTGAAATCACAATTGGACGAAGATTTTTCAATAAAAAGAATCGACTAGAAATATCAATCCTCATAATGGACTATCAATAAATAAGACTTTCATTGATTTCTAAAGGTGTTCTAGTCTCTGGTGTTGTGAAGTAAGGGGGATTAGTATTCCCGGAGATTCCCGAACAAACACGAGTACTAACGACGGAGTATTATACTCCACTCGAACCACTAAACTAGCAAGAATGATACGCTTTCAGCTAGAGATAAATGATACTGCGCTGAAATCGGACAGATGTCGTTTCAGTATTATCAAAAAGGCCATTAGTTCTAACTCAGAGATAGCAGCAGTCTCACTAGTATATACTTTTAAAAGGGCCGATTAAATACAGTAATGCTATTCCGCTCAATACTCTTGTATATCGATTTGAAACGTACTGTATATGTCAAATATACACCTTTAGAATTTATAGGCACTTGCACTTTTTGTTGGTTTGGCCTCCTCATGAATGTGTGGTATGTAGTCAGCTACTGTGTATGCACATGCAACATCTCAGCCATTCTGTTTATAACGAAGTTTATTGTCGCAGAAAGTATTACCCGTTTACCCTTGAAAGAACTAGTCTAGTATTATGGTTTGTTTTATTATTATATTACTAATTTAACATCTCCTGTCTAAAATTTAGCTATTAATGGAACCCTGTGTGCAATATGTTTTAGCCACTTATTGATGCTAGAAAGTTTGTTGAATTTGCTGAATCATTTCCCTTAGTGAGTGGTCAGCTTGCAGCTTCGTCATGGTTCAGTGTGCGCACCAGTGGCTGATGCCCTCTTCTAGGCTTAGAAGCAACTCTCTTACAGGTGTTGCTCAGTAGCTCAGTCAGTAGTGTTAGCCTTCTGATCACGAGGTTGGGGGTTCAAGTACTGCTAGGGTATAAAATGTTTTCATTTTTATTATGTTATAAATAATTGAGTATTTCAGCCCATGTGTTGTTGTTGTTTAAATATAAAGTTGATTCTAAACAGCCGAAATTTGGTAAAATGATTACAGCTTGAATTTCATGTTATATTGAATAATTGATGTAACATAATTTAAATGTATTATTCGGAATTAATGCACATTAGTTAATTAGTTTTATTCAATTTCAGTTAATCGTAATAGTCGTTAGCAGCATACTGTATAAAGATTTAAGCGTAAGTGCTTGGATTAAAATCTTGCATGTCTCATCATTTATGTACTTAACGATAATCCATACGTTTCCTATTTAATAATAACAGGACTTTACTATAGAATTCATCTGCTGTTTCATTCCTGTATTTTTAACCAATGAAAGATTTCTTACAGGCACGGAATAATTTATGTAACTGGGTCCTATCTTAATATGAGGATTCTCGGTTTTCTTCACATCTTTCTTGGATGAGAAATCAATTATTCGGTCTATACAGTTCAATTTCGGCATGTTCCTGTTCTTCCAAAATTATATCTGCAATACAAGCTTCAATTGAAAATAAAATATCAGCTCATTTATAAGTTGACTTTAAAGTCACGTAGACCGGAGTATCATCGACATAACTATGATATTTAATATTATGCGGTTTAACAATTTCATCAACGGGTTCGGTACACATACAGTAAATCATTGATCATAAAACAGATCCCTGTGGTACATAAAAGTGAAGACATACATCTGATGATGTGTTATCAGCGATTGAATGTCGGTGAGTGCTGTCGGTGAGGTACAAAAAATCTTTTCTTTGATATAAAGGGAAAGCTCTAAACGTTTCAGTACTATCGGTGTCTGTCTTCATGTTGTAGATGATGCCAAATGTAGTTGTGGCTTTCCAGGGGAAGATCCAAACCACTTCTTCTCTTGTCCACAATACGCACAACACAGACAAACGCTACGCCAGTCGTTAGGCTTAACAATAATTACCATAAAGGATATCATCTTCGGCACTGATACACTTTCACTTAAAACAAACGGACAAAATTTGTACGCTATTTACCAATATATTCGCGACACTGGACGATTCGATCACCGATTGACCTCAGGCACCCTAATCGATCGCTACTGTCACAGTAGATGTGATTTCACCAATTCGACACGCTGCTGCATCGCTATACCGTTTCTTCTTAAAATGTAAATGTTAACAAAGACCCATTTGTATACGTTTATCGTGTTTAGGGATTAGTAAATAACGTTTAAACTAAACTCTAGGCGTTTCAGTACTATCGGATGATCGGTTACACCAAAAGCTCCAGATAAATCAAGCACATTTGATGCAGTCGTGGATCCTTCATAGCGATCCTCAGCGACGTCACTGGTCACCTTCAAGAGAACAGTTTCTGTTTAATGACCTCTGCAATAAGCACGCTGATAATTGTCTTGGAGATAATTGTGCTCCAGGTGCTCTTCCATGCGTGTGGCTATTGTCTTACAGCTAATATTTGAAGATTAGATATAGGACAATAATTCTTCATATCGTCCTTAGCCAATCCACATCTCTTTATTAACGGAGTTATAACGGCTGATCCCAAATATAACATCATCACTGACTGAGCCATCGGTCTATTTATAATGGAGGTAGCCCGATACTGAAGTTGATCCAGACATTTCTTCAGAAACCAAGTGGGAGGTGGATCCAAGTCACGAGACTCGTTCGAAGATTTGTTGATTATCTCCCTGGCTTGACTTCGACCGAAATAGCTGGGGCGGATGATCTGGAACATTTTCCGATTACATTTAACATCCGTATTCAAGGCGATGTTACAGGTAATATTTGATTAATTAGAAACTATCTCAATCGTCGTGATTGTTGTTTTCTTGATGGCAGAATTTCATCATAGATAAATGTGGTAGATTTACATTCGAATTACTGCCAATATAAGTTCCTTGTTAGTTTGAAGAGTTTCTTTTGATCTTTTCAGGACTTGAAACAGGTTTTGCGGGTGATCTGTCTCTGGCTCTGGAAAAATGGCACCAGAAATAATGGCAAAGTAAAAAATTGGAAAAAATGACGCCATTATTTTGTTATTTGTTTGTATATTTTACTGGGTCCTTCTTTATTATAAAATTTTTCTTTGTATTTCATTGAAAATAAGTACATGTACATGTGTATTATCAACTTTATTATTCTTTCATACACTAAAAATCTAAATCAGACTATTAACTAACTTGGAGTGTTTTTCATTCACGTTTACTCATCCACTTGGTTGGCACTTAGGTAATAATTAGGGAAGCTACAGTATTTAAAGAAGCTACAATAATTAGGGAAGCTATATTTTTAGAAGTACGTGTTGCTCGTATATAAGACGGGGTCAATATATCAGTCAATATCGCCGGAAATCGTCTAACTTGAAAATAAGAAGAGGCAGAATTTAAAACTTTTAAAATGTGTTATTTCCAGAAAATGGCATGCTGAAATTATTTTTAAAAAGTCGAACTAGTGGTAGATATATGTGTATGTAGAACTGATTTCACAGCCAAAGACATCAGCGATATTTATGGATAAAACTATGAAGATCATGATAAAATTGTTAATTCTTGCGGGTACTTACAGTTTTATGTTTTTTTTAAACATCGAATGAAATATATTAAAATACAAAACTATATGAGCTTATTATCGCTCATCAGACCCGAAGGCTCTTTTCGGCTGATTCGTGTATAAGACGAGTAGAGATCAAATGCATTTTTTCAAGGATTAAAATCTCGTCTTATACACAAGTACGGTCTGTTATCTGACATGCTGATGGACAAAGTGTCGGTTTTCTTGTGAGATACATGGACGTGAAAATTATTATTTCTGTCTTGTCTTGCACATCTCTAGTTGTATACCATCAGGAACTCACAACTTCACGTTTACTCCTAAATCACAAATCGATCGCCATGGTTCATTGGTAAAAATTGGCAATTAAAGCCGTTCATCTGGTTTTCACTTGTTGTCTATTCCCAGGGTTAAAACTCGTGACGATGATGATGATAATTATCTTTGTGAATAATTGGTTATTATACCAGTAACAAAAGCCACGTTTGTTTTAAGTAAACAAGCGACATGTTATTAATTATTATCATAATATTCTGTTTATGTTGATATCTGACTAGATACAGCATCATCAATCTCTGATGCGTACCTGTCTTGTTGGGTGTTGCCATGTCCGTGTACTTCAGTGATACAAAAACGTTTGATAGCAGGACAGTGTTCTGGCCCTATCTCTATCTATCACTGATCAGCCATTTGGCCCAGTAATGTAGGCCGTATGATGGTTCTGCTGGCAATACATCCCGTCATACCTGTCCTTACGGTGTTGCTAGGTCATTACCGTTCATATGCGAAGCTTGTTCTTAGTTATTTGGAATCCAGCTTCAGCATAACAAGGTTGATGGATCGAATGTATTGTCGTAGCCCTCGCGTGGAAGCAACCCCGAAGGCCAGGCGTCCTCAACTTCAGCATCTCTGGCTGCATCCCAGGTGGACTTTTCGAATGTAAACTGACTCCAATCAACAATGATAATAAAGCCATTCATCCGCGACTCCTCATCTTCGATCAGTTTATCTAAAGCCGAAAAAATTTAAATCTATCAATATGCGGTTTCTGTTCGATATCTACATTTTGGTTAATTCAAATTTCCGGTATATCGTGAAAATAATTATATACACAAATAAAAAGGCATGACCTAACCATCCATAGCATCAAAAATGTCATTATCCATAATGGAATATTAATCTATTTAACATGTTAAAATATTATGAGCAACACCTTCTAATTGGTTGCTATTATAAACGTTAATATTCTCATCGATCGTCAACAATTAATAACAATTCTTTAAAATATTTATTACCTTCTTTATTCGTTCTGGGATGTCAACTTCAGAACGACGTCATCGTTGTCAAGAGGGCCGGTGTCGGTTTGTGACTGTCATACAAACATTCACAAAAAACGTCCCCGACAACAAAGAAAATGAAATAGTATTTAATAAGTAAACATAAAATTATCAATTCACACAATATTTCCTAATTAGCAACAGAATCACGAATATCCCGAGATAGAAATTCCGCAGTTTTGAGACTGTATGTTGTTGTTGTAATCCAGTGACCTGAGACCAGACGACAAGCGATGCCGGACAATCTTAAAGGGACAGTCCGCCCTCAGAAAATATGTTTTAAACATGTCATGCTTAGAACAGTAGCCAAAAACTTCACAATGGTAATCACGAACTATACCTGATATCATAGATATAGGGAAATAATCCAAATTACTGGAGGGCCGCCATTACGGCTGCACCGGAAGCCAGATTCGAAGGCGGGTAGGAGAAAACTGAAATGCTGTGACGTCACATCGGCGCTCTCTAACTGACGCAGATTATAGTTTCTCTTGAGCCTTAATATATAAGCCATTTTGAATCATCTTCCTCTTGTCAAGTTCCTTCTGGCTCAAACTGATATGGTTGTATGTCATTCATGATGTAATTTTAACAACACAGTTGCGTTATGTTCGGGAATAATACTTTGCTCACACTTGTTTACGTGCTTTTGTACGGGCTCTACAGGTCTTCAGATCAACCATCTCAAAATGATGGTTATAGATAAATCATGTACAGGTTGTAACAAAATATACAACTAATTTGACGGTTGAGTGAGTCAGTTGTGTTTTACGTTATGGCTAAGCTTCAGCAGATAACAGATTATTGCATGGATTACTGGCCTGCAGATAGAAACAGCAAACGAAATACTTCCCGGAAAGTTGGTGTTAGTGATGAATGGTAGAGGACAGATGATTAAAGGGCTTGAACCCTTATCCGAATAACAATAGGAACGCTAATATATATATATATATATATATATATATATATATATATATATATATAGTCAAACTTGCTCTTAACGCCACCTGTCTGGAAACGTCACCTGCCCTTAAGCGTCACCTTTCCAAAGTCCCGATGCAAGTCCCATTCAAACTGACCTGTCTAGAGCCGCCACCTGCCCGACGCCAAGTAACCGCCAGTTGCGATAATTTGATTGAGGATTTATTATCAATCAATGTTGCTCTTCCCCGGATACGTCTCCGGTGGTGTGTATGACGTTTTGTGCTAACCGCGTCTTAGCTAGTGGGCATTGTTATGTAACTGTTGTGTGATTTCAAAGGATTAAAGGAACTGCTGCTTGGGCAGCTCTTGTTAGAGATGTGCAAACTTAAAATTGATAAAGCTGATATATAAAAATTGTAATTGCAATCTCTACAAATAGTATGGATATGAATTGTCAGCAAATTTCTTAATTAATGACATTATGCTTTTGATATTCCAACATGTTCTCTATTCCTGGCATCTTAAACATTATGAAACGACTATCCAGGATGTTTCATAGATCTAGCAAAATCTTAACTGTAGAACAAAAAGTGAAGGCATTGGAGATGTATGATAAAAAAAAACAGTTCTCGCACAGCTGGAGAGGCTTTTGGTGTGATACTGGCAATGGAACATTCATGGATTGTGTCATGGACCTACAGGATATGAGTGTCACAATAAGGATGAATTTGTCACTAAACCAAAGCAAGATAAATGACTTTTTATGTAATTATATATATATATATATATATATATATATATATATATATATATATATATATATATATATATATATATTAGATCTAAGTGTAAAACTGTATAGAGTATATGTATGCATGAATAAAAATAAATAGTATGTACTCTATGTTTTTCAGTCACTGGAAATTCCACCTTTAATTAAGTGTCTGGGGTTCCACCTGTCTGGAAGCTCCATCTGTCCGTAAACACCACCTTCAGCAAGTCCCGACAGGTGTGTTGGGGAGGCACGTCCATACACAGGGCATGCTCTTTCTGGGGATTAAAGAAATTATGGGTAATCCTTCGGTCCAATCCTAACCGACATCTGTGATGTTTCCCAATGAAAGGACAAAAGCCCATCCATAAGCATTGGTTGAAATTATAATACCTTTCCATGACACGTCATTCATTACACAGTTTATGCCATACTGATCTGAGCTAAGCTTCATCAAGGGTAGATATGGTTCAATGAGATAATCCATTGATCGATTTATCGATTGCTGAGAGGCTCCAAATTAGTGCTCCTCTGTCGGCATTGACGGCCTCAGACCTAATCCATGTTATGATTATTGTGCATCCGTTTGTTGGGTATCTGTTTATAGTCGTGTATGGATAGGTTCTTGTCCCCGTGTTAGCGCGAGTCAGGGAATCGTCGAAACTTCTGGGTGAGTATTTCAATGAGTTAGTGAGCGAATATGTGAGTGAGGGAGTGAGCCAGTCAGTCAGTCAGTGAATCAGTTAGCCAGTAGCTCAGTGAACCAGTTCGTCAGTAAGTCAGTGAATCAGTCAGCCAATGAGTCAGCGAATCTGTCAATCTGTCGGTGAGTCAGTCGATCAGCCAGTTAGTGATAAAGTCCGTGTGATAGCAACACGAATTGGAAAATATTACTGGACGCCAATTTTACATTTGGAGTAATGGCATAAAAATCTTAACATTAAAATATATTCAGGGATTCTTCAATCACTATGATGATGATACAATGGTTATTGTAATGCTTCATGTCCACGTTACTGCCAGCATTTCGGTGACAAAATTGTTAGAGCGCTTCTGGGTAGATTTCCAGGTTGTGTGTTCGAATCCGACCACTGGCCGTGATGGTGGTGGGATGTTTACCCCGGGGAGTCGCTTCTCGGCCACATCTGTCCCAGATGTAACCAACGCGAGGACAAATACCTGAAATTAATTCAAATCATGATACTGCATGTATTTATTATTATTATTATTATTATTATTATTATTATTGTTGTTGTTGTTGTTTTGTTATTATCATCATCATCATCATCTTTTTCATCACTACTTATATCATCATCATCATCATCATCTTCTTCATCACTACTTATAACAAAATTACTGATAGAGTATTATCTCATTTGATGTCCGTTTATTTTTCTGGTCGACGTCATCAAGCACGGACGCTGGTCATTCTCTACGACATCATTCACGACCAAAACATCGTCCATCATGAAGACAGAACGAAGCTATCCACGTTATCAGTGCTGGTCTCGTGTCTTTGTCTGTTTGGTCATCACGGGAAGGTATTCGGCCAGCGGACTTAGGATGACCAGCCACGGTCTGTTCATGAAGCTGGATGACGCCCGAAGTGGAGGACAGCTCCTGTACGAAGGCGTCTCACCGTCGACGTCACACTGTAGTGTGATGTGTCTCGGTCATTCCGGATGTGACGCCAGTAATTATATCTCCGACGTCGGGACGTGTCAGTTACTGGAATACGGAGAGCTACGTAGAGAGTCCGGCTTCACGTATATACAGAGAGCTAAAAGTGTGTTGACAAATTGTATTTGACTTATGTTGTTATCTGAGTGGAGAAGCTGGGAACTACTTTCTCGATCTATCTATCTATCTATCTCTCTATCTATCTATCTCTCTATCTATCTATCTCTCTATCTATCTATCTATCTATCTATCTATCTATCTATCTATCTCTCTATCTATCTATCTCTCTATCTATCTATCTCTTTATTTGTCTATCTATCTATTTAGCTAGCGATCTATCTATCTATCTGCATATCTCTCACTTTGTATGTTGTGTGGTGGTGCATCGATATACACACATGCAAGCACGCACGCACGCACGCACGCGCACGCACACGCACGGTACTCACGTTCACACACGCGCACAAACGCACACACACACACACACACACACACACACATATATATATATATATATATATATATATATATATTAGGTAAATGCAGTATTTAACCTTTTAAATGCCATTTCGTATGGGGTTTTTTACATAATCATCTTTTCCTTAAAATAAAAATAATTCCCCTTCATTGGTTTCGCTAGCAGTCCTTATTTAAGTCACAAAAATAAACTTAATATCTATCTGTGCTCATTTGTTATTTTAGAACCTAGACCACGTGACTGCCAGGATGTGTTAGACAGTGGGACCACCATTGATGGTATCTACATCATAGCTTTAGATAGAACTAGACGCATCAGCGTTTATTGTCAGTTTGATGATGGAGTAGCCTGGATGGTAAGTGTCATCTCTGAGTATTAAGGCATATTATAATGGATCTAGAAATCAAATAATCAATCGACCTTGTCTAATAACAATACGGTGATCTGTTACCTACAACAAATACACACACACGACACATACAGAGACCGATAGATAGATAGATAGATAGATAGATAGATAGATAGATAGATAGATAGATAGATAGATAGATAGTAGTGAGTGAGTGTGAGTGAGTGAGTGAGTGAGTGAGTGAGTGAGTGAGTGAGTGAGCGAGGACAGAGAGCGAGCGAGCGAGCGAGCGAGTGAGTGAGTGAGTGAGTGAGTGAGTGAGTGAGTGAGTGAGTGAGTGAGTGAGTGAGTGAGTGGTGAGTGAGTGAGTGAGTGAGTGAGTGAGTGAGTGAGTGAGTGAGTGAGTGAGTGAGTGACCCTGACCTAGAAACACAATAATTATAGTTATTCATCAATAACAAAATCTTATTTCTCAGTCTTATATAGAATTTGTTAGCGCGGTTAATCATATATTCAAATCCCGGCCGGGCTATATGAGAAGGGTGTTTCATCTTTCAGTTCGCCTCAATACGGTTGAATGTCGCCGGGCCCACTTTTGCACAAAAGTGGCCGTAAAAGCGTAACATTTACATTTGTTACTTTTATAGAATTTGAATGGGCACAACTTTTGCAATTGTCAATCTCTTTATTTTCTGTGATATAAATTCTACTTTGAAAAGTTGTTCTCTCTAAGAGCATATCAGAAATGGACTCCTTGAGTCCACGTGTCATATTGTAAATAGGCAACAACATCTTGAACAGTCCATACTCATGTCCGGTTGTTTTACTCAATTTCAATTCGATTCAAATTGTTTATTTCAACATTCATAATACATTATTTTAATTAAAGCAAACACATATAGAATGTTGAAAAGGAGCTAGGGTGGTTGAAGCATTGCTTATATAATGTACCCCCCCCCCCCTTAACATAACATTAAAAACATTCACGACAAATTTAAAAATAAAAAGATGTGGAATAGTCAATAGACATAATTATATCTTTTATTATGAAACAACACAAAAACCCATCTCAGTTTAATTATGAAATGATTAATTATTGTGGTAATCGTGTTGTAATTGTTTATAATACACGACTGGAATTTCTTTTAATACTGCATAATGTCTTACTTTCGACAGATATTTTTGAAAAGGATAAATGATAGCGTTCCTTTTGAGACGTATTCCTGGGCAGCGTACAAGACAGGTTTTGGTCACGTGTACGGGGCTTATTTTATAGGTAATTAAATATTTGGAGCAACGCACAAAACAACCAGCTTTAATTTGCTTCATATGAAAATAGTAGTTTCAATTAGTTCATTGTTTTAGATTTAATTTTGTAAATGTTGAATAAGATCTGGTAACGTCTAGAAGGGTGACGCATGACGCCATTAATGTGATATTCTCTGGTGCTGAATTTTTGTCACTTACAGGAAACGATAATTTACACGACATTACGGTAAACCGTCGCGTCAAGTACGCCTTAAGAGTTGACCTTACGGCTGATACTGGCACTTCACTCTATGCTGATTACATGTATTTCGCTGTTACTCGTGAGGATTACAAATATCGTCTCATACTGGGGCCGTATGATGACACCAGCAGCTTAGGTAAGACGAACGAGGAACATGAACCAGAGTATGTTAAATTATTTTCTACTATTTGTAAAAGACAACGTTTAGTGGAAGTTGATTAAGAAGGTTTCTATATCTGAGGCTACTTAACTATACCTTTGATTGATGATACATCAAAGGCATCGATGAATTTGTATCTCAATTCTGTTGGATTTTAACTTAATTTGTCATGCATTTGAAATTTTTGGTTGTTTTATATGAATACCGCACTCACGCAAATACGGGCCTCTGCTTGAATAACGGCATGTTTGAACAAGGGCCGGGGGTATAGCTTACTTTAAAACAATATGCGCCGGAGACTGAATAAGCGCCGGGGGTGTCAGATATTTCCGCGGATGCTGTGAATCATCAAGTTTTACTTGTTATCATCTTTGTGTCTTATTATCACTCGCGTGCAATGCGTACAAACACGCTTCAGAAACGAACTGTTTGAATGGTTCATCCAAGTAGTTCACACATGAGATGCCTGCCGGAGTAACAAACGACTCCAGGAGTATAAATCCATCAAGCAGCATTGTATGAATTAATAGGTCGTTTCGCCAGACCAAATAAGAGGACAACAATATAGATTCTACATTATACATAACAAAGCTAATAAACTCAAACATGTTGTAATAACGACATAACTTTCTTACATTGGTGTAATAAGGAATCTGGATGGAAATAGATAAGAAGTCTGGCACGGGCAATGTGCGTTTTAGGGTACATAGTAAGAGGCAACAGGCACAGAGCATCAACATATCTAAACATCCTTCGAAACCTACCTCCATAAATCTAAATACAACTATACATACATTAATCTAAAAATAAATGTTCCATACCTCCACATATTGATAAATGTGTGCGTATACCTAAGCATGTGTCTGGTCTACTCATCAGCCTGTGGGAACCAGCTAATTCGCTTTTCGTACGCGACAAATATGTCACGCCCACAGGAAAGCGGCTACATGCAGGCTACGTACAAAAAGCGGAAGCACGTAAAAACATACCATTTGATACCACAGCTCGCAGAAAACAACACGTGCGTGTGGTTCAATGGTGACTTGCTACATACATATCATAAACTATTTTGACACCACAGTTTACATTCAACAGTAATTTTCTGTGGTCCAACAGAAACCTGTATATAAAGCATTTCGACACCTCAGATGCTGACCTCAGCTTTATTCTGGGTTCGAATAACTAAATAAATCCTACCTATATGAACCATGTATATTTCCGCGGATGCTGTGAATCATCAAGTTTTACTTGTTATCATCTTTGTGTCTTATTATCACTCACGTGCAATGCGTACAAACACGTTTCAGAAACGAACTGTTTGAATGGTTCATCCAAGTAGTTCACACATGTGTGTGTGTATGTGTGTGTGTGTGTGTGTGTGTGTGTGTGTGTGTGTGTGTGTGTGCGCGTGCGTCTGTGTGTGTGCAGATTGAAATATTTCATAGCTATTTATGATAATTAAATGTCACGATGACAGTACTTATACTTTATATGCCTTTATTCGTATAAATAGTTCGTTGACATCAAATTTCTGACTCTATACTTATTATCCGCCGGTAATCTTTCTTTAAGATCCGTTATATTACGAGATAAATCTATTACAATCACCAAGACGGATAGCTCTCTATAAGTCATTCTGCGCGGGAGGTCGCAGGTGCGTGTAACATTAAGCCAATCAGCAGAGATGCTATATTAACTATTTCTCCATGATGACACATCAGATCATATACAATATTAATTATCTCCAGATAACATAACTAAATCTTCATTCTGTAAATATATTTCAGTAGTCAGTTAGCCAAGCTCAAAACAAACAGATATTAGATACGAATTATTCAACAATAATTCGGATAGACCTTTACTTAGAAATAGCTTGGGCTAAGTGATTCCCTGGTAAACGTTATAATAATAATAATAATAATAATAATAATAATAATAATAATAATAATAATGACTCCAGCTTTGCCTCTACACCTAATATGTTCCATCCGTGAACAAGACGAAAGTTATTCTATTAATAATAATAATAATAATTATAATTTTTATATAGCACCCCAGTCAACTTCTGTTGCTTTAAGGCACTATACACTGAAAACAGAATTAAAATATATTCGGGCTCCCATACTACGAACATTTTTCAAAAGGACTCATTGAAATAAGTGAGTTTTAATAAATTTACAAAATATTTCGGTACTTGCGGCAAGTTTTATATGATTAGAAAACCTATTTAACAGGCTGGGAGCTGATGTTCGGAAAGATTGTTCTCCGTGCAGTGTTGTGTTGAACAGGTCTCAGATCGCAGCAGTCTCACTGATGTAGATACGTTTGGATCATATTTCTTAGATATAGTGGTGCTGTTCCACTCAGTACTTAGAATGTGTGAAATAGGATCTTGTATAGCGACCACAAACGTACAGGAAGTAAATATATACAGCTGGAATAAAACCGGTGTTATGTGTTCCCTTCTTCAATTGTTTGTTAGCAGACAGCACATTAATGCCCTAGATCTACCCAGCCTCTACTATAGACGAGCTAGAGGTGACATGATAGAGACATATAAACACATGTCTGGAATCTATGCAGTAGATGCTGAGTGGATCAAACCAGATAAATCACTCACTGGGGGGTCACAGTTTCAAATTAAAGAAAGAAAGCTCAATGAAAAATATCAGGCAACAATACTACAGCAACAGGATACTAAACTCATGGAATATGCTGCCCGCTGAATTGGTGGGTGCACCCTCACTAAATGCCTTTAAAAACAGACTGGATAGTCACTGGCGGCAGCATAGATATAGCCAACACTCGCTACATGATGCATATAATGTAAACAAGTCTAATTTAGAAAGGGTGATTGATTGATTGATTGATTGATTGATTGATTGAGAGAGAGAGAGAGAGAGAGAGAGAGAGAGAGAGAGAGAGAGAGAGAGAGAGAGAGAGAGAGAGAGAGAGAGAGAGAGAGAGAGAGAGAGAGAGAGAGAGAGAGAGAGAGAAGAGAGAAGAGAGAGAGAGAGAGAGAGAGAGAGAGAGAGAGAGAGAGAGAGAGAGAGAGAGAGAGAGAGAGAGAGAGAGAGAGAGAGAGAGAGAAGAGCATTGCGCGTCTCATTATTCACGTACCTGCAAATAAACCCCATGCTTCTTATTCTGAAACAGTAGGACTTAGATATGGAATTCACCTGCTCTTAGGGCGTTATCCAATATAATCTTTTAATAGCAGATGGTGTGTTCCGCAACTATTCCTTCCGTCCGTACGGATTATCGTTTATGATGTGTCTACCACTCTACCACGGAGCTATAATAATTCTAAGAAACTCATCAATATCGCATAATGCTATATTCAATAATAGCACATACAAAATAAAACTGCTTAAGGCATCCAATGCTTAAAGCCCACTTCCACGACTTGTTGGACAACGAATTAAGATCTTCTTTCTAGCTTTGAATCAAGCCAGAAAATCCCCCTCTTCCTTGCAAGCTTCTCGAAATGGAACATAAAAGATTTTGCTCCATTTTTGTTTTCCAGACGACAGCTTCAGCGGAAACAATGGCCAGAGATTCTCCACTTCAGACCAAGATAACGACTCCAACGAAACGGGCAACTGTGCTCAACAATATGCCGGAGGGTGGTGGTACTCGAATTGTACCTATTGTTCGCTGACATCCGAATACGGCCCTAACAGCCAAAACGGGATATTCTGGAACTCCTGGCCGTCGGTGTACAATTATTTCCGGTATGCCGCCATGAAAATGAGAAGAATTCTAGCTTGAAATCCAGAGTGACGTTGGTCACAATCACCGAAAGGCAGTCAACGTCCTTGGTGACGTCATTCGTTAATACACTGTATGAAATATTCATAAATGTAATGAATATTAACTGAATGATTCCCTTATTTACTGAATGTCTCACTGAATTATTGGCTATGAGTGATGCTAACAAGAGATATACTAATCAGGTAGATTCAATGACATCACCTTATTGGTATGAGCCATTTAAAGGGCGATGTACAGTAAAACTTCCACTGTAACATTCTCGTTTATCCGACATATTATCATGTGACCAACCTTGTCGGATTAACGGATTCTGACTGTATATATAAGGTAAACGTGGTATTGTTGGCTGTTGTTGCTAACCTGAACGAAATCCTGGATATATGTGTATCAGCATAAGTGCTAACTATGGTTTTCATGATGTAAATATTTGTGTGCTTTATTAATACTCAAATCTAGTAGTTTGTGCTTACCTTTTGGGCCTATTGTCGTCCTGGATATATGTGTATCAGCATAAGTGCTAACTGTGGTTTTCATTTAAATACATATTTGTACGGACTTTGTTTAATACTCAAATCTAGTAGTTTGTGCTTATTTTTGTTATATGGAATTAACTAATTGAATAAGTACGAAAGACAAACATTAATAATATCCTCAAAATTAATTCAGCTCCGTGGTGTACCTGGTACAGGGGTTGGGCAGTCTCGTAGTCCGGTACGATGCAAAGTTCACCAACAATGATCAGATGGAAAGGAAACTTAGGAAGGTTAAGCAAGTATGAAAATGTGATTTTTCAAATGGCTACGGAAAGAAACTGTGATATTTGAGGACTTAACATGTTCGAGGAGTAAATTCCCAAAGAGAAGGGACAGCAACTGAAAAAGTCCCAGTTTGAGTTTTAACCCTGTGAACAAACAACAAGTGTAAACCAGATCAACGGAGCTCTCTGGGCTTGGGTGCTAAATAAAGCATGGAAAATAGATAGGAAGGTTTACCAGCAGAAAGAGATTCATAGGCAATGGTACAGAGTTTGAAAATGATGCGAGATTTCAGAAGTGGGACGGAATGGGAAAACCGAGGAGACCGTGTAACAACCCGAGCTAAACAGTTCTGAACACACTGAAGACGAATCAATAAATACATTCCAGTAAATAAGAAAGTACTTTAATGGTAAAACCATTTCACGTACAAACGTAAATACAGGTACACGTATGTACATTAATACCTGCCCATTCATTTTGCAATTGCTTTACGGAAACGTTTAGCACATTTACCGATCTAACATTTTCCTATAAACTGTCGTTTTTATAATTTAAATTAAGTTTTTTTTAATAAAGGTTTATCGTGACTTTCTTTGAATCACCTGTTGTCTTGCTATATTGAGCGACCATAAGTTCGTTTAAATAGAGTAATGTTTGAAGTGCACCCCCAAAAGACGATGCCAAGCAAAAGAATTGAAAGATTGTTAGAAGAAGGTTGAACTAGCGAGTAATTAAGTAGTGAACTAATATAGTATAACAATAACCTCTGAAGTATATGACATCATACAAAATTATCAATTGAATAACTAATATGAGTTACTCAAGTTTCTAAATTAGTTTTTTTTTTAAATAATAACTAAGATTAATCAGTAGAGTCAAGAATCGCATCTTCGCTGAATTCTGTAAACAATGGACTCTGAAAACAGAATTAAACAGATGTTAACTCACAGATGTCGAAGAACATTAAATATGATAAATAGGTTCGTTTAAATAAGTGGTCTTTAAGAACGTTAAACATATTTTCCCATCTTCCCGGAAATTTAATATGATCACAAAACTCATTCCACAGTCTGGGAACTGGTGATCGGGAATATCTATTGTTTTGTGTCTCTTTGCTACCTCAAAAGCGAATAAGACTCTGACCCCCAACACCTCACTGGCATGAAACTTTCAAACGGATGGCTTTGTATTAGTGTTTATACTTAGTGCTTTGAATGCATATGGCGAACTTTATGCAATTGTATTCAATGCATAAAAAGCCACAGGAGTTGGAACAAAACTTATGTTATGGCTTCGTTTATTCAAGTACACGTTAACAAGAATAGTTCTCCAGGGCGCCTCAGTGGTCTAGCGGTAGCTTCGCTTCATTACCTTTGGAGGTCGCTCGGCCCATTTAGCCTACCTTGTGCACAAAAGTGGCCGTAAAACATCAATCATCATCATCATCATCATGCACTGGCCTAATCAGTACACTATATATATATATATATATATATATATATATATATATATATATATATATATATATATATATATACGGTATATTGTTGTTATTAAAGAGGGTACCCGACCACTTATAAATGTTCAATATGTTATGTTCTTTATATCCCGAGGTCACAAGAATGGCTTATATTTTTGGAACTAGCCAAACAAATCCTGATTAAGCGTTCACATAAATTATTCGGGATCTTTCTAGGGTCTCATGACGCTAATCACTATTAATGCAAATTATAAGTGGATCAAAGTGTTACCAACATCATCAGCGTCGGTAGATTTGACGACAAACCTCGGTAGAAGAGTATGTGCGACGGGACGTGTGCCTATTTGTATAGTTTCTGATAATGCTGGCTAATTTATTGGAAGGAAATTCACCAAAGCGAATGGCATCGAGTACATATATACATTACAACCTCCACAAATAGAGTAGATTTCTGCGTAACAGACCTAGACCAGCCGACAGTAATAATCATCCCATAGATACACGTGACGGTAGACACTTTCAAGAAAGATTTGATCTATAAATAAGGGCCAGCTACCAAGTTCAGAATAGATTGTTTTATTACAACCTGGGGACTGTTTGGTAGGCTAACAGTGTGCTCCGAAATAAACTCCCTACGGCAGGTTCTCATTACATACTATTTCTAAATCCCAACCGCCTCTTTGGCTACATAGTTTGTTTGTTTGGTTTTTGGGGGAGAATCCCCAGGCTATCGCTTATTCAGCGCAGCCTCTATGTTGGAGTGGTTGAGAACACACACACCCCCTCCCCCATCACCCACAGGGGAGCAGTACGGAAAGATGGAGCCGAAATACCCTGATGGTGGTCACTGCCAGCGTGTTTTACGTCCTCAGTGGGTGTTTAAAGTCCCCCTTTATTTTAATAATTCAGTGGAGACGGCAGCACCATTTAACGTGGTCATCCACCCACGATGTGAGCCGAGAAATGAATCTCTGCAAAGGTTTCGACTTTTGTTGGGATCGAACCTGTGACCCTTTGCACCAAGTGCCGAGTGCTTAGACCGCTAGGCCACATAGGTAGAGCGTAAGACTATTTTACCGATGCTATGGTCGTTCTGTGCGGGAGGTCATAGGTTCGCTCCTTGGCCGTGGCACTATAGTAGGAGTTTTTCATCTAAACTGACAACTGGCAAGGGTTTCTCCACGGAATATGCCATTTATTCTAGATTCTAAATTTATTTAGAATTAGACTCCGTGGGGAAGCTATAAATTACAGACCATATGCGTCTCCCTCATTTGAGGTTGCCAGCCACGTTAAAAACTGCCATTTCGGCCTTTATATTCAAATAAGAAAACTTGAAATGGTCAGTGCTTTCTACAACACAATAACAGTGATAAAATAGATGGGCCGCTTTGAACATGGGCCGTAATCGACGTATTTCCTTCAATAAACCAATGTTGCAACAAGACGTGTTACTTCCCGGTTTAACATGGAGCGCCATTTTGAATTCAAGGAGCGCAGCGCCTCTGGCGACCGGGGGTAGGTTATCACGGACAACTCCCTTCGTTAACATGGCGCTTAATGGTACTGGTTCATACCGCGCCGCTTTCGGCTGCAGCAAAAGGAAAAGTATGGACAAATAAAAACATTTCTTGTAAAAAGCTAGTGTAAAAATTAGATATGATCTGGCTTTTTAAAATAAAGGATATTTTTAAAATAAGCATAACAATTTGAAGTAGACACGCCCCTACTTGATATGACCCAAGCAGTAGGCCCAAGCAAGATCTATCTAGATCTATATTTGTTTCAGACAAAATCTTATTAAATGTTATTGAACAATATCAACCTATTAATCATAAAATGGGTATGTAAGATACACATAAGCTTACAGTTACATGTACTAGAGTCATTGAAGATGTTATGGGCGTGTTAATAATATAATTGGACTTCTAAACTTACATGACTATATCAGATAATGTGACCCTAATTACAATAATTATAAGTAGCTGAGTATTTACATGATCACCTGCATCCATATTTATTTTTAAACGTAAGTGATTGGCACTTATAGATATATATGGACTTATATATAAGCCACTGTTTATAATTTAAATGTTATTAAATTAATTATTAAATACCTCAAATAGTGGTAGAAACCTTCATTTTGTTCTTTTTTCTATTGACAGAAGCAAAAGATGAGTTATTAATTGTTGTCGTTCAGATATATGATGAGGAAAGATTTAAATTACTTGAATACTAATTGTAGAATGTATGATATGCATTTCACTGAAACGAAATTCATGAACCAGACAACTTATCTAGAATGCTATTCCAACTATTTTTGATGTACCAAATCCACCGCATGTATCCACTGAAATCAAAGAGGAAGGTACTAACAGATAGGAGACCTATACAGGAGACAGGGCCAGCTGCGATGATAATTAATATTTATAAATATTAATGGTGAAATTGGTATTATAAAATTAATTAAATAAGAAACAAGGCATCAAACCCATGAAATTTTGTCAGCCCATTTCATATCTTAATACAAAAAAGAATTACCAGCAGCTGAATTAGTACCTGAATTTTGCATAATGTCAATGTTCAGCACGTGTGCTTTAATTGGTACACTTCTATTCATAACTTAAATGCATATCAAATCAAATTCTTTAACCAACTTGAAAAAAGGAAAACATGTGTTTAGACATTGTGTGTGCACTTGGTTCGTTATTTTACAAGGTATTGTTTTGTTTCAGTCCTTGAAGTTCTCTGATGATGAGATACCATGTAAACAGGCCAATCTCTTGGTTACAGATTTACTTGTGTTATCTGTCACAGTAGTCAATGCATGTGTCTATTACAACTCTGGGTATATTCTGTCTAACTTTAAACAGTTCACTGATCTGGACTAAATGTCATATTTTTGTAGTAGTGGTTGTTTAGAGCTGGAAGCAATTTGGGTTATTCTGTGCATTTGCTAATTGTAACTATAGATGAACCCGTGGCACAAGAGATTTGATGTGGCTTATTGTATGAAAGTACTAATTTTTCTATCTCTAACATGTTAACGCAAACATAAACATTGTTAATATTCCATGTATATTCTTTCTTTTCAGCTGGGCAGGCCTATATTGGTCTATATTATTGAGATGTAGACTTTAAATGAATATATGATAAACGGACATGATGAGAAGTTTGTAATGAATTGTGTTATGGTTGCGTTATAATAGCTGTATATATCCAAATAAATTAAAATTAATGGGACATGATAAACTGACATGATGAAAATATGTGTATATGCATTTCCCTCATATATCCCTAATTGTTTTCATTTAAAAACACTTGTGAATAATACACCTCCAACACACAAAATAAAATAGGCTGTGAAATAACCTAAACCACATTCAATGATTTTCTGATCAGCTGTGAAATGATCGCAAATTGTAAGCTATGAATTAAGTGACTGGGCTGTGAAATGACTTAATTCTTTATTTACAGTTTCATTATCATGTGTGCACAGTTAAAGTGTTAATTAACAAGAGAGTATGTGATCATGTATCATATAGTACTAGTATTGGCAAGTCATTTCAACCATGCAGCACACATGTACACGATCACATGTGGACAACTAGAGAGCTCTTGTTTATCTGAGAAGTACCCCCGGTCGCGGGGGGCGCCACTCGTTCAAAATCCAAAATGGCACAACAAGAGTAACGCCTCTCTATATTTAAGCTCTCTGATATTACCACTGAAATATCTAAGGTCTATTCCAGCCATAACTATATGGTGTTCACGGGCTGCAGTTTTATTAATAATTCATGGGTGATGGGGTCTGAGCAATAGAACGATTATGGATGATGGGTAGACTAAAAAAGAAAATTATTGTTCGTCGGTTTTGTGCAAATCTATGTATGGTGGTAGGTGGATGTCAGCAAATTGAACACTGTGTATATTGTATGTAGACTCACGAAGAAATGAATCTCATCGGAGATAATGTAACGATTTAACACCGAAAAACATCGTTTTAATTTTGTCAATATCATCGTGAACGGTGGCGACATCTGATAAATGTTTGTGATATGTTGTGGCCAGGGAATGGATTGATAAAATCTATTAAATAATTTTGGCATAGTTTGATACTCCCCACTCTGGACACTCCTTTATGCAGTATACACTATTGGAACGAATGTGGGCTTTTATGTAACTTCATAAGAATTTAAGATATCGGGATTAACTGGACCTACGTGCTGAATTATTATCGTGTGAACACAATATTATTGTTTTATTGTCCACCGTGAAGCCTGCTGTAAAAAGATCTAGTGTCCCCCCAAGATTAATTTTATTCGCCAGATAAGTCTGAATCTAATGGCATCAAGACCACAATATTTTGCCTATTCAAGCCTTTTAACTTGATTTTTTAGGCCACATAGTCCACTTGGATGCTCCATACTATCATAATTTATCCGGGGACACTATAATGCCCAATGCCGAAATAGGCAATTCCTCCAGGGGACAATATATCCTTATACTTTGGTTTGTACGCATACAAAAAAATCTCTAACTAAAAACAATCTAGGATGAATATTATCACAAATGCATTCTCTTAGAAAGCCAACAGATCATGCACATAAAGGATATTTATTAGTAAACCTGCATACAGTGTATTATATCTAACTTTGTACATGGCATACAAAATGAGGCTACTTGATAAAATGGAAGCATTTCATATACAGATGCCATATTTAACTGGGAATATTAGTGAGAGCTAAATTTTAATGATTGGGTGTAATAAAAAATTAAAAACTTGGGTACCCACCACCCAAACAACTAAATTATGGCTGATGGGGGTAAACAAAATGCCTCGCACCATCCCATACAATTATTTCTGGAATAGCCCTAATAGTGTTTTTGAGTTCCTAGTCAGTATATCAGTTAATTCATTGATGATTGTGATGATTGCTGTTTTACGGCCACTTTTGTGCAAACGGTAGGCTAAATGGGCCGAGCGACCCCCAAAGGTAATGAGGCGAAATTGTCGTGTAGCTTACTTGGGGGATTAAACCAATAACTCCACACGAGTTCAATAGTGTGGGATCGTGTTTATTAACTTAAGTATAAAATGTGCAAATATTACAATATATCCGAATTGAGACAATGTCCTGCGGATGGTGTGTGGTACTAGACAGAATCACTAACAAAAGACCGAGCACATGCTGCGGTCCAGTTTTGTTAAGCGTCAGGCAATTAATTAAGTAATAAAAATAGACCCCTGGCGGCTGATTGGTTAATCCTGTGTGTCTGGCTGGTGACCAGTCACCTAGGCTGCCGTGATGATCATACATCTTAAAAAGGGGTGAGATTACACACACTGTCCGCGGTATATGTGATATCTATTATTTATATATGTACACACACACACGCATATATATATATATATATATATATATATATATATATCATAAGTGGTTAATTCTTATTATAATTAATATAAAGTCAATACCTCTTGACCACTCCACAACAAAATCAAAGATGAAACAACCTTCAGATATACCCACGCCGAGATTCGAACATGGGTGGTAGTAATATGTGGTCCAACACACTCCCCCTAGACCACGGAAGCGCCCCCTAGTTACTTCACTAAACAGATGTATGTCAGTATTAGAAGTCTTATATATACACCCAACATTGGCCTCTGTTTTTTAATTCTTATATAGATCTCCGATGATACAATGTTGAAATTCGTTGAATGTTTTATTACAATTTCTGCATGATCTAGTAGTAGCGTATTGGACCACAAATCACTACCACTCGTGTTCGAATGTCGGAGTGGGCATCTGAAGGAGGTCGCTCGGCCCATTTAGCCTACCACGTGCACAACAGTGGCCGTCATTCAAGCCAATTTTAATGTATGAACCTCAGACCGCCATCACATTTACTGATATCCATCTTTCTTATTATCAAAAATAAGTCTCCTAGATTGCGGAATCAATCACTACAGGAGTTTATATTTACCCTATAATTAGACAATTACAATTCTGGAAAGCTATTTATGACTATCTATAAATGTATTGGTAACAACAATAAACATCGAGCGGTCATTATTGCTATTTTTCGCCATATCACAGCTATTAATTATAACCTTATTTAAAAATCAAGAGATCAAGCAAAGTGGACTTTGGATATGATCTCGTCGTCACAATCCTTTGTAATTGGTTCTGTATTTTGAATATGGTAAGCATTGCATTCTATCAGCTAGCTTACCTGATTGGATAAGACAGAAATATATGGATACATTTCATAATTTACAAGGGACGTCGAATTTAAATGCCAGACTATTGTTTTTTTATACTTGTTTTACGAAATAAATTGTCGAGAAAAAAATAGAGCCGGTCGGTAGGGTCGAACAAAATAAAAGCTCACCGAAAGTCAGGGATCGGTCGGATAAACAAATTGCTGTAATATTTGTTAAATTCAGAATGCAGCGATTTACAAATGCCCCACGATGTTACTTTTAGACTTTTAGTTTCTTATTCAGAGCTGCTTTACTCGCAGATGAAAATATTTTGATATTCTATGGAAGTAGTTCCTTTATCAATCCAGCTCCCACTCCCCTTCTGACATTTCTATATTGGAGTCGATGTATTGTGTGATGTTTCACCTGATTTAATTGCATATTTATCCAGTTGTAGTTCGACGACTTTGCCAAAAATGTGGGTCCCCAGTTTCAGTCTTATAACGATATCCACTGATATGTCTTCCAGGATGGTCATGTGGATCATGACAATGTTTTGCATCCCATAAGGGTCCTTTAATTGAGATCCAGGAATCTCCCCAACTGTTTTGCTATATCTTGTTCGGCTCTTTAACTGGCTATTAACTGTCTTAGGCTTAGTCGAGTGATTAGAACATTGTACTGCAAACTGCCAGATGGACTTCCATTACTGCGGTCGGGTGGTTCCGTGGTCTAGTCGGTAGCGCGTTGGAGCACAGATCACTACCACCTGAATTCAAATCTCGGCTTGGGCATATCTGAAGGGTGTTTCATCTTTGACTTCGCTTCATTGCTTTTGGAGGTCGCTCGGCCCATGTGCACAAAATTGGCCATAAAACATCAATCATCATCATCCATTACTGCTGTTTATAAACATTAAAAATGGCCTTTTGGCACGTTTACTATTAGTTCTGATTTTATATTGCAAGAAATAAACTTTTTGTTCTGGGAATTCACTTCAAGATCATAACGTTCACAATGAGAATGATCTTTTCGGACATATATCGTATTGGCTACATAATGTTCTGTATAATTATATCAATAAATATTAAAGCCACTGCCCCAAGAAATTATTCATCATGTTTACATTTTTGGAAAATCAAATATATATTCAGTTAAAGGTGTCAAAATTTGCAATGAATATTATTAACACTTATTGTACCAATTTAAAAACATCTATATTAGTATTTAAAGGGAGAGTTCGCCTTTATTTTAGACAAGCTCCGCACGGACTTTAAAGCTCGCTCCTAAGCAGGACTACATGAGCTGCATGTGACTAAGGGTTATACTTGTGACTAAGGGTTTAGAATGATCTTAAAAACGAATTGGAATAAGTAAACACCATAGTTCCAATCATAGTCCCCAACAAATGTCATATTCACCGTCGTTTAATTTCGAAACAAAAGTATTGTTGGCCCAAACAATCTCGTATGCCACCGAAATAGCTAAAGAAAACCATACAGTGAAATTCCTTATGAAGATATGTTCTACTCTTATAACACGAAGTAGCCAAATATACTATTACAGTATCTTTGAAGTAGCGATGACGGACGAATAGCGATTTGGGCTCTGCCTATCTGCTACCATGTTAAACAGTCACAATTCAGTACCTAATATCATTATCGTGACGAAGCATCCACTGAGCTGTACGATTTATGTAAATGAACGGACGACAGCGTCAGTTAATAGTAGTTAATAGGCTAAGCACGAGGGCAGGTAAGGTCACGAAGATGGCTAACATTTTAATTTTCACAAGCGCGCAAACTTTACCCTCGGGGGTCGGGGGAGGGGGGTTGTATAACACGAACGACGAACAAGAGATGTGCTAACCTGTCCTCTCACTGTATTTTGAAAGTTTGAACCTGGTGCCATCTGGCGAGTACTATTAGAATTCGACAGATGGCGTCGGTAGTGGTTTATACCAAAACGACATTTAACAATCATTTTCAACGTTTACATTTGTGCACTTTCGTTGATTGGGTTGAGTAGATATTATATATTTTTCTATTCTGTATTAATGAAGTTGTTCTACCTTTTTGTTCCCACTGTTTAGTAGATTACGGAGTTGAATTCAATATCTTTGACAAAAGTCTTATCATCAACAATAAGACATGATGGAGGCGGTGATTTTATCGTAGTATCCCAACAACCAAACAGGTAGAACAAATGACTTTAGACTAAAACCTCCATCTTCATATTGTCACAATGGCAATAAGAATATTACTAAAGTATGTTGCCACGGATTTGCTGCAGTAATCTAAAACTATAGGTATGTTCCCCCCCAAAACAAAATAGAGGGTTTATATATATATATATATATATATATATATATTACAAATTTGTTCCATAGGCTTCAGTTCAGTTCAAATAATATTATTATGAGTGCTGTTTTATCTTCTGTTCCGTTGTCTAATCGTATCTGGGGCTACTGGTTTAATATTTTACACACTAGCAAATGATATTCTATGATCAGAATATGCTCTGTTTTAATTATGTTTATGCCCCACTGATAACGTGTTTGTTTTTTAATGTGATTTTATGTAAAATGACCTGCCTGATGTTGTACATAATCTGTTTATTTTTTTATTGTGATAATTGGTTACTTGTATTGTATTACTATGGACTGAGCATCTGAAATAAAGATTTATTATATATATATACTTAAATCCTCTATTTTCAATATCTATTTTTATACAAATGTATTCAGTATACTTACCGAAGGTCACAGTAAATTGAAGTCTCTACGCAGTAAATGACCAGTCATGCATGACGATTCGCCATCACAGTAAATAACCGATGCACGTTTATTTATCAGTCAACCTACGATCTGAATAAAGTAAGGAGACGCTACTAAAATAAGTAAAACAGCTTAATACTTATACTAGCCAATTCTAATAATTGTTTTCATTAGACGGATTTTATATTAGAATGGTCCTTATAAAATGTTTCCGGGTGGATAGCCACATTTGCACGATTTTAGATGGCCTTACTGTCATAACTGACCCGGCGCATCAGACGTATTGGGGTCAACTAAGGTTCAACGAAGATGGAAAACGCCTCGTTGTTGTTAAGAACATATTATTTTGTCTTGACCACGTTTAACAACTGTGTGCGCTTAACCAGATTTTAGTTGCCGTCTCCATTCTTTTGCAAAACAACGACATCGGTGCAAGTTTCCGACGATGCCGTGCACATCCGGAAGTGTAAACATAAAGTTGTTTGGAACAGTGGTCACTACAATTCTAATTTGTTGTTTCATCGCAATAGTTTCTGTTAAACGACAAGTAACGTTACCTTTGTGCATATGGAAGCCCCCAAAGGATGATTCGCTGTCGTGCAGAAGGAAGGCGATCGATATTATTCTGGCAAGTCAAAGGAATACGAGTAAAGATACGGAGGCTCTAGATGAGGCAAAGAAATGTTGGGCGGCATCATTGGTGTTTTATCTGAGTTACCCTCTAGACTTCGGATACGGTAGTCACGTGATAACGTTCCTGGCGTCGACCTGGATCACCGAAGGTCCCATACTGGAAATGGGAAGCGGCTGGTATAGTACACCTGTAGCACACAGGGTAGCAGTTATACGAGGAAGAAGCATACTGACAGCTGACACAAACTACGAGTGGCTAAGGTATTTCCTCGTCTTCTCATCGACTAATCATCGTTTATACTACGTGGGAGATGATAAACGAGAGACGGATGATCAAGTTCAAGTTGTCAGTTCGTGGGATGATATTGGTGGACAAAGCGAACGTTGGGGCATGATCTTCGTGGATCATGCTCCGGGAGAGCGACGTAAAGTTGACATCGAACGATTGCGAAATAAGGCTGATCTACTTGTAATACACGACTCTCAACCGAAGGCTGATAGGGCTTATAAATCACAAAAGCTTCTGGCTTCATTTGAACATCGGACAATTGTAGGACCTGGCTGGAGTGGTACTTATACAGACGTAGTTAGTGACAGTCGTCCTGATTTGATATCTATTGTAAAGGTACTCTGTCAGTGGAGCATAGAAATACTTAAACCTTTAAAAAAGAATTAAGGAGTTGTTACATACTTTGTATGTTATATGTTAGTTTATTTTCAAATTTAATTGCTTTAACTTTCTATCTAAAGCGTAATTTCAAGTGTATTTTTATATTTTATATTGATAAAATGTATGCAAATTCTAATTGATTAAAAATAGATTAGTCATTTGTTATTTATTTTAATAAAGTAATTCTCGTAATTTATTTATAGCTGCTGTTTCAGGTAACTGTTCTGTTAGTATTTATATTATTATAACAGAGCTGTATATATATATATATATATATATATATATATATATATTGTATATTTAATAAAGCGCCCTTACTAGCAGGAACCATTGAAAGGCGCTGTACAAATAATATTTAATATAATAATACCCCAAATAATATGTCTGTAAAAAACCTGTAATGATTTAAAAGATAATAATTATGTATCTGTGAAAGTGACCTTAAATAGGTGTGTTTTTAGAAGAGATTTAAAATTTCAAGAGACGACGCATTTCTAATATTTGCCGGCAACCTATTCAACAAAGTGGGGGTTGCAACACTAAACGCACAATCACCATATGACTTGAGCCGAGACACTGGCACATGCAATAGTATCTGACTGGATGACCTCAGTTTTCGGGATGACTTTCTAATGGAAACCAGTTCACACAGGTATTCTGGCGCCATATCATTAATAGATTTATAAGTTATTAATAAAATATTGAAATGGATACGCTGTCTAACAGGTAGCCGATGTAGTTTTTGAAGAATTGGGGTGATATGATCATATTGAAGGCGATTAATGTTATAATCAGATATGCCATAAAACAGGGAGTTACAATAGTCTATACGAGATGTAACAAAGGCATGGACTGCAGTTACAAGTGCTTCTTGTGTCAAGAATGCCTTTAAACAGTGGATGTTCTTAAGATGGTAGTAGGCAGCTCGACATACTGATGTGACAAGTTCATGCATGTTAATACATTGGTCAAAAATAACCCCTAGATTTTTTACTGACCCATTAGGGGTAATCGAAGATGCACCCATCTATAATGCTGGTGTCTTTAGGGATTTAACAAAATCATAGTGATGCCAAATATACAATATTTGTTTTATTATCATTTAGTTTTAGAAGATTTTGATTCATCCATAGCCTAATTTCAGCAATACAATGTTCTTAATTCTTCAAGGGTGTTTCATCTTTGACTTCGCTTTATTACCTTTGGAGGTCACTCGGATCATTTAGCTTACCATGTGCACGAAAGTGGTCGTTAAATATCAATCATCACAAAGGGATCTGCTTTTAAAAAAATATTTGAAGAGGCAATTGAAGAGTAAGTGGTGATTGCAGTTAGAGTATGTCACTAAATGAGTAACTCAACCTCTGGAAATACAAAGGGATTTGCTTTTTTTTTAAATTCTTTGAAGAGGCAAGTGGTGAGTGAAATTGATTACTCTATTATACATTATGATCTATTAATAAAACATGTAAATCAGACCGAATTATTTTGTGGTTTTTTATTGATATGATATGGCCAAAACCTCCACCTTGAATATTACCGTGGTCGAAACACCCGTGGTCAAAACATCCGTGACCAAGACATCCCTCTACCATTAAATAGCCACCGATAAAAGACGGAATGTACTACTATAATATAAGAGTTGATCATAATGGAGGTTGATAATTAAGAGCTGTTGCTGTGAAATAATCCATTAGTGATATGATTCAGTTAAATTAAAATCGGTAATCTCACCGAATCGTCAGATCCTCGAATGATAAGGAATTATGAGATAAACCTCTTAGATCCGCCGCTTAAAACTAAAATATTATGCTACAACATAAATGTTAAGACTATGTTATTTATTAGCTAAGCGCTCTAGTGAGCCAACATTATATTAATAATAACATAATAATAGTAATAGTATTTCATATAGGTCCTTATTCAATTTGACTCAAGCCAAGTTACTAAAACTTTCGGCCGGCTTGCATAAGTTTTGTCGTAGCACTCCTGTGTTACATACCATGAAGGTGCATAAAATTGAACGATCCAAATCTGGATAAAGAAGAATTGAAAAATTACCGCCCAGTGTCTAGTATGCCTTTCTTGTCGAAGATCCCGGAGAAGCTGGTTGCTAAGCGGTTGGAGACCCATTTGAGTAGTCACAGACTACACGATAATCTTCAGTCAGCTTACGGTACCGGTCACTCTACAGAGACCGCGCTCATGAAGGTCCACCATGACATTGTTTAACCTTTAGATAGGAAGGGTATGGCGACATTAGTTCTAATTGACTTATCTGCTGCTTTCGATGTCATAGATCACAAGATCCTTCAAACGCGCATTGAGCATTCGTTTGGAGTAACCGGAAGTGACCTCTCCTGGAACAAATCTTATCTGAGTGGCAGATCTAAGTGTGTTGCCATAGGAATGACGACATCAGAAGGTAAGTGCCTGAATTTTGGGGTGCCACAAGGATCGGTACTTGGACCACGTAAGTACTGTTTGTATTCAAAACCAATTGGTGCGATATGTAGCCGACGACATAATCTGCTCTACCACTTTTATGCAGATGATACCCAAGTTTATATGGCGATCATGCCCAAAACAACTTGGTCCGACGTTGCAAAGAAATTGGAAGCTTGTTTAGCTGATATCAGTACTTGAATGAGTGCAAACATGCTTAAGTTAAACGAGAAAAAGACAGAGTTCATTTTCTTTAACCCAAAACATTAGGTTAGGTAGGATAAATAAGGAATTACGGCTTCAGGTAGGTAATAATACTGTTTTTGTAGCATCGTTAGTGAAGAACTTAGGAGTATATTTTGACACATCCCTGACCACGGAGAGGCAAATAAATGCAATATCCAAAGCCTGTTATTACCAAATTCATAATATTGGTCATATCAGGCGGTACATCACATTGGATGCTTGCAAAACAATGGCACACGCTTTGATAACTTCTCGGCTAGATTACGGCAACACTCTCCTGTATGGTCTTCCAAGCACACTGATGACACGGCTACAGAAAGTACAGAATTCTTCTGCTAGGGTTCTTCTCGAACTCATATAAGAGAACATATAACACCAGTTTTGAACTCCTTGCATTAGCTTCCGGTTATACATAGGTCGCAGTACAATATTTTGATGTACACTTTTAAGACGCTTTAAGGGACTGCGCTTTAGTACTTAGAGGAACTTGTCGTTCGTATCAGCCGACAATGTCTCTACGGTCTGATTCTGGAGCATTCTTAGCCGTACCAACAACACGTGGAGTGACATACGGTAATAGATGTTTCAGAAAGGCTTCTGCAACCTTATGGAATAATCTTCCAGTAACCATCAGAAAGTGCAAGACCCTTGATATCTTCAAAAAGAAGATAAAAACTAATCTTTTTGTTTCAGATTTTCCTAGCTGAATATATTATGTATTTGACTGAAAAGAATTATGTATTTTTAAAGATGTAAATCTGTTACATCCATAGAATTATTTATTGTCAAGCGACTTAGAGTAACCTTCTTACAGGTTATATAGGGCGCTGTATAAATTTTGTTTATTATTATTATTATTATTATTATTATTATTATTATCATTAGACATTGCCTACCTCGACTTGGTAAGATCTGCGTTTCGCTCCAAGCCAGGTCGTTTTATTTGCACTTATTAAACATGCACAGTTGCACTAAGATGTCTAGTCATAATAATCGTATCCATAGAGCCAGTAGGAAATGCAACAAATATGATATCTCGTTTGTTAAATATGTAATGGATGATGAATATGCGACCAGGCATAGGGTCAATTCCATTTTGTCAATTCCAAATCCACTCAATTCCATTTGGTCAATTCCAATTCCACATCCAATTTATCAATTCAAATCCAATTCCAAATTTATCAATTCCAATTCCGTTTTTTCCGACTCTTTTTTGTCTATGAGTAGGTACTCCGAGTGGATACTCGGAGTACCTACTCCGAGTAGTTTATATTTCAAGTAGGATTGTCATGGAAGATATATTTATGAATTAAAAAATTAAATGGTAAATGATATTAAATGATAATTTTTTTGCCCGTTCTAAACATTGGGGGATGGGGGGGTTCATAAATAGCAATATCTCTATATAGATTACAGGTATGCTATGTGGTGGTGTCACAGTGTGGTGAGCGGAGCCCACTGTAATCAGACCATTTTAATTGGTTAAATGTTTACTTTCACATCCCTGCTGGGTACTAAACCAGTGACATATGTTAAGTTTACAAAATATCTCAAATGGTTATTAAGACAGTTAGGTCAGGGGATAGGATATAATAGTCACAGTTTTAGAAGAGGAGGGGCAGTTTTCGCTTCAGATTGGTATTCCCGGTGAGTTGATAAATTCATTAATTCCTAAACAACAATATCTCTGTATAGGTTAAAGGTATACTATGTGGTGGTGTCACAGTGTTGTGGACGGAGCCCACGGTAACCAGACCATTTAAATGGTTAAACGCTCACGTCGGGTGTCACGGTCGGTGTGTGTATATCTGATATATATATATATATATATATATATATAAGGAACCAAAGTTCTGGATCGCTGCCGTCTCCACTGAATTATTAAAAATAAAGGGGGACGTTAAAGACCCCCTGAGGACGTAAAATACTCTGGCAGTGACCACCCTCTTGGTATTTCGGCTCCATCTTTACGCACGTTCCCCTGTGCGTATTTATTCACATTCAGCATGTTCAATCTGAACATTAGTGGACAGTGGTGGTAGCATGATACATACATACAGACAATTAAAACAGTTACATCATTATATCATTAAAACAAACAAGTACAACTCCTTGCATATTGATTGAATGCTGAGCCAATATTACTGTCCGTCATTGAGATGATGATCATTAATGTCAATGATCATATAATTCAGAAGTTTCACTAGTTATTAGTAGTTAAGGTGCTCTTTTGGCATCAGGGAAGCGGTGTTTGTTGTCCTGAACTACTTAGAGTAGGTACTGCTTTTGCTCTTCATCATTTGTCAGCTGTGTCGTTAACGACTTTCAAGGTCCGCGTGATTTCAAGTGCTCTCTTGTAGTCATCTCGGGAATTCCACGTATCAGGACCCGCCTGCAGGAAATCTGTTGTTATGTCAAGACATCGGCAGATGTTCATGGTGTTTGTGGTCACAAAATTGGTTAAAGATATATCCTTTATTGAGTTGGTAACGATTTTGATGCGTTTTGGTGGATTTTCGGTTCCTTCCACTTCAGAAACATACAATGCTTTTGCCATCCAGCGAGCATGGTGTATTACTCCTGGTGCCATGAAGTGTATGCCACGTTGAGGCGTACCACCCAGAAATATTATTACAAGTTCTAAGAGTTCTCTGTAGTCATCTCGAGGCTGGAATGTTTCAAGCTGCTTTAGAGCAAAGTCAATTCCTTCATCTTTGACATCTGCAATTGAGTTTAGTGTGTCATCAGCAACTACTGCTGGTTTGAAGTTTGATCAGTCAATGTATTCCCAGTGCTTCTGGAATCGCTTGAAGATTTGAACATCAGGACCAGAGGTCGCCCCCATACATGTAGTGAATACACAGGCAAGAACGAGTTCTAGTATATGATGCCGACAAGCCAAGTGTAGCAGATTACGGCCCAATTTTGCTTCCAGTAATGAACATGCGCCATTGATGCGACCCGTGTTGGTGGAAGTTGTGTCAACACAAAGTGCTCTGATCAGATGTTGTACCCCCCAGTCCTCTAATAACTGAATGACGGCTGTAGCTTGGGCCTCACCAATGCCGGAGATCAATTTTGGAACTTGGTGCTTTGTCCTATCCATTGTAGTAGCCAGCTCAGGGCTTATGATACTTTTTCTAGCACTCTTTCTATGTTTAGCCATAGAAGTTGAAGGATCTTCTGACCGGTTTCCTCTGAACGGCAGGAAATCATCATCTGTATCGCCTGTCTCCGTATTGTCAGCACTGTCTGCAGAAACACATAGTTTAACGGTTTCATTCATTTAGTACTCTTCCTGCTGAGCCTGTTGCTGCCTATTGTAAGCATTTTCTTTCTTTTTTAATTGTTTATATTTTCTACACTGATAAATTGTGTCCACAATGATTCAATGAATTTTGAAGTGTTGCTGCTCTCACAAACATATCAGAACTGATACTGAAATTTCTATGATATTGATGGAAATACCGGATTTAGGGGCTGACATCAGCATTGAAAATATAGATTTATTTATTCTGTGACCCATGAGTAAAACCACCCACCACATGCAAGTAACATTCCAATGATCAATATTGACTGATTAGATCAAACAGAATATCTTCTTTGGAGCTATCAATGAAGTGAATGAATACACGACTTGATGGTATACACAATGTGCCAATATGCGATTTTTCGCGTATATCGGCATATTGTGTTAAACTTCAAAGCTGTTGAGCTAACTCTAAACTTTGATTAATACTGCTCTAACTTTGCCATATTTTTCATTTATCTATTGGAACACATACATGGGGTGAGAGTATGAAAATTCAAAAGTTGAAAAATAAGGACCACCCTAATACACGTAGTATTATAGCATGATGTATTATTAATTGTGTATCATTACATAGTCGAAATATAATGAAGTTTATGTATGTAATAATTAAGATTACTATATCTAAGTAGATTAATAGCTTCTGCTGGCTTGATTGTATTTGTACCTTTAGAGTGAGATAATTTTTATCTCTGGAAAATCTACAAGACTCAAAGGTGGCGAGATAGGTCTGTTTTAGTACGTTTTTAATTTGAAACGCCGGTCAATTTTATTCGTAATCTCCTGCTAGAGTACACACGTGAACGATCAATGTGTTGTTCGGATCCAGACTTACTGATTGTACCACAGACTAATATGCGTTCATTTGGTGTTCGTGCTTTCTAGTCATATTTCCCTAGAATTTGGAACACTTTACCGTCATCAATTACAGAATCACAAACTGTCAGCAATCTTAAATGCAGTCTCAAAACTGACCTTTTTAAATGTGCATACGAGTAGTGTAAAATATTCATTCTAGTGTTATTATTCATTTGTGTGTTCGATTTGTTTTAATTGCGTCAATCCAGCAATATTGTTAAGCGCATTCGAGCATTGTTAGTGGAAATAGCGCGATATAAATATCAGTTTAATTTTTTAATATAGTCTACCGTAGCTAATGAGAACCTTGGCAATCCGATTTAGTGGCGACTCTCTATAGTTAGTAGTAAATAGCCTAGATTTTAATCCTGACGTTGAGGCTTGTAGGGGAGTTCTCTAACCATTTAAGAAGGACACCTGCATGGTCTAACTGGTAGCGCGGTTGGCCACATATCTCGATCACCCGAGTTCAAATATCGGCATGATCATGTCCGAGGGCTGCTTCATCATTCACTTCGCCTCATTACCTTCGGGTCCATTTAGCCTACTATGCGCACAAAGGCAGCCGTAAGACATCAAACCATTTAGAGGCAATTTGGTTTGCGCAGATTGGGTTATTTATCTGTGATCTGAGCAACCCCCCCCCGCTACACACACAAGGAATGATGTTGACATCCCATCAAGTAAATATCATAACATTTCGACCAACTCCCTACAAAACATAAACTAAAGCAAAATATGATCTCGCACTTTCTTTATAATCACAGCTTATAGAGGATGCTTCAAACAACAACAACAATAATAATAACTAAAGAGGCGGCTAAGACAATGTGTTACTGACTACAATAATAACTAAAGAGAGTGGTGTTATTGACAAGAAAGAAAACAAAACACGCAAACAAACCAAAAGACAACCAATTAAACGGATAACACATTTTTAATGGCCATCGACATATTTGCTCCATTATGAGCCAATCACAAATTGTTGGACTTTTACTACTGCTGTTGCTGTTTATTAGCTCGATCTACATAGATCATTTGGAGCACTTGAAATCATCTTACGATGATTGTATCTGCGACGTATATCATCAACAGACTGACTGACTGACTCCAGTCACTGACAGCCAAAGCCACCAGATCTCATTACATATAAGCCGCCCAGCCGATGTACATCTGACAAAGATTGTTCACGTCGGTGGCTTCCTTGATCAGATGATTCACCTGTCCCTCGACCGACAGCGGCAGACCCCGCGGCTTGGTCTTGTTCTTCAGGACGCCCTTCAGCCGCGACTCGATGTTCACGATGTGTGTCTGAGCCTTCTCGTTTCTCGTCTCGCCGGTGTCCGAAGCAGTCGTCTTGCCCCTGGCCGGCTTACTCCACTCGACCAGCGGGTCGTAGATGAACGTGCTCAACACGCTCATCAGCGGGTCCATCTGATCGCGCATGACGCGCAACGTCACCTCGGAAGCGCGCCGGAAGAGGCCCTCGCGCCCCGTCGGGCCCATCGCCTCGACCATGTTGTGCGTCAGCCGGAAGGGCACGATCTCGGGGAAGTCGAACGTCTCACCTTTGTTGAAGAGGCAGTTGAAGTCGACGTGTACACAGTCGCCGCTTGTCGAGTCGAAGAGGATATTCTCACCGTGCCGGTCTCCCAGTCCGAGCACGTATCCAACGACGCTCATTACGGCCACGGTACGCGTGTACGCCAGGCGGGCATTGTACCACGACGTCGGGTCGGGGAACGTCTTCAAGAACCATTCGCTGAATATCGCTGGATGCCTAGGCAGCAGCTTCTCGGTGTAGACTTTCCGTTTGCTTTCGAGAGGTGCGTTCGGTGGCAGCTGAAGAGACTTCAATTCCTTGCCGGACATGTACAGCCCGCGCTCCTTGTACAGTCGCATGAGAATGTTCCGTAAGCCGCTCGTGTTTGGCACCCACTCCAGCAGACCGCATTCCTCGTTCAGCGGAGTCACGGTGTAGGTGCGAATGTGCAGGTCGCGACGCCGCGATTCCGGGTCTTTGTGCAGGCACTTATTGATGATGCCGTTGAATTCCATCAGGCGCCCGTCTTTGCGAAGGTCATCCTTCGGCTTGCATAGCATGATGTACAAGTGTCCGTCGCTGCCCTGAAAGGTTATCTTCTTTGGTCGCTGCAGAGACGGTAGAACTTCCACAGCATCTTCAATGCCGGTGATATACACCTGAGCACCGGAGACGCAATTGTGCGAGTTCGGCGACACGGAACTGCTTGGCAAGAGGGGTGTCATCTGAGTCTGTAGAGGTAGCAAGATCAGACTAAACTTGTCGTCGTTGATCAGTCTCTGCAGAGGCTTAAAATGCTGGCCGATGCTCAACGTATACGAGCCTGTCTCGACGTTCCGATTGCAGAGGTCGAGAAGTCGGTCGGTCAGCTTAGTGGCGTCATGCAGAAACTTGGCCAGATCGCGATCCATCGATTTCGCTTTGCTAAAAATGTCAGCGCAGCGGCGCACGCGCATCTGGTATGAGGACTTCGAGACGGCCATCATCATCCAGATAGCTTGTTGCCGAAACTGGACCAGCAGCTTGGCGATGATATCCTTCAGCTCGCCGAACACGTCCGGATCCGGGTGGCAGATGCGCGATATCAGCTGCGGGAAGGCGGTCAGGAACTGGTAGGGCGCTAGGTTGGCACGAAACTCGGCCATCAGCCGGTTAAGCGACTGGACGACGGCACGCATGCTCTGTAATTGGACGTCGTTGCGCGGCGCTATCCGCTTGCCTAAGTCCACCACCTCGGAACCGTAGTCGAGCCACAGCGTCAGCATCCGGGGCATCGACTGGTAGATGTACTGCGAGCCGTACTTGAGCGACTTGCCGAAACTGCCGACGACCTTCAGTATAAACTCTCCCTTCTTCTCCGGTTTTTCGGTCTCGATCAGTTGGACCATGATTTTATCGTAGTATTTACCCGTGTAGAAGTAGCCGTCCTCCCACTCGCTGTGCACCTGTTGTACGTCGCGATATTGCCGCATGATAGCGTTGCTCTCGCAGCTGGCCGTCTCCTCGCGGTATCGGCCGAGCAGCAGGAGTATGCGGGCACACGCTAGTCGCCTCTCGGCCGACACCCCTCGGTCACCTTCGGCCATCCACGTGAACCGGTCAGCATAACTGTTGTCGATGGCCTGTTCGAGGCAGGCCTGCGCCTTGTCGTACTCGGCTCGGTCCCAGAACCACTGAGCGTTCTCCAAACAGTACTCAGGAAGTTGGTAGCCGCTGGCCGAAAGTAGCGAGCTGTGCGCCGTCTGGATGAAGCCACTCTCTCTGGCCGCCTTGGCCATCTGAAGCCACGTCTGACCGATTTCAGTGTCAACGTCATGCCCGTAGTCCTGCTTGGCCAGACTGAGCATGATGCGCCGGACGTTAAGAATGGGCTCTTGCTTCTGGTACGATGCCTGCATGAAGTGCAACCGATTGCGCCACTGACTGAACAGCGAGCTGCGTTCAATCGGCTCAGCGCGGCGCTCAGTTCCGCTGCTGGTTACTTCTCTGGTTAGGTCGAAATTGAACAACGCCGACATACCCATCTCCACCTCGTTCAAGATGTGTAATCGCACTATGTACTCGTATCCCCTCTGGTACGAGCCGACCTCCATGCAGGCGGCCGACAGTGGCGCCATCTGCTGGCAGCGTAGAACGTGCAGCTGGTTCCTGACATCGGACTCGTTTCTGTTTTTGGCCGCCATGAGAATCTTACCGAGCCCGACGTTCCAGTCTCTGGACTTCTCTTCCAATCGAAGGTACACATCGAGCCGATCCCACTGGCCCAGCTTCCAGGCGGCCTCGACCCGGTAGCCGTTCAGCTGGCTGCTCCAGGCCGGCCGTTCAGCGATTATTCCATTAGTGAAGGCTAGCGCCGACTGGAGTTCGCCGAGCGCCAGACGGCAGCAGATCAAGCCCTGTCGATAGGAGATATTATCGGGCTCGAGCTGTATTGCCTTGTCATAGCACACCGACGCATCGGCCAGCTGGCCCATGCTCTCGTAGGCTTTTATCTGTTCACCCAGTGTCGGCGCAGACTGTTTGATGGCCGTCACGCCAGCGACTCCGTCAGGCTCGTGCAGTGCTATGTAGAGCTGCTGCAAGAAGTCGTAGCTCTGTTGCGTGTGTACGACGGCGCTGTCGGTTGTCTTCAGGTGCTGCTCAAAGTGCATCAGCGCCCTAGAAAAGGCCCCGCAGTTGTAGGAGGCGTGCGCCAGAAGATCCTGTGGGATCCGGTCCAGAAAGCGCTGAACGTATTGGTATCCAAGGTCGGAGGTCAGGGCCTCGGCGCCTCCACCAGCCCCACCACGGCCCTTCGACTGTGACGCCATGCGCGAGATAAGCATAAGTCGGTGTCTACTCCACGTCGTCACGTGGTCGAGTATGTTAAACACTGTCTGGGCGCTCATGTGGCGAAGATCCGAGGCACTGCCGTGCCGTGTGTCCGGGTTCTTCACGTTGTGCAGCACAGCAAGAATCTCCCCAACCAAGTCTTCCTGGTCGTCGGGACGGCCTTCGAGCAACACGTGGATGACGACGTACGGTAAGAGAAACAGTGATATCTGGCTGACAAATCGGATCACTCCGCGGCAAGCATCAAGCACACGGAGCGGCTTCTCCGATCGAACCTTCGAGGCCAAATATCCAGTCAGTGTCGATATCCACTTCTCAAAGTTCTTACACTTCTTACTGTGGTAGATCGGCTTTGTCTGCTTCGACCAATCGTATGCCATGGTGATTGTGTACTTGGACTCAAACAGCGGTGTAAGAATCTCCTGCACTTCGTCCTTGAACCGCCTCCAGAGCACGCCACCGGCGGTGGATGACTCCGGGCTGCGCGTGATCGCGAAGAACTGAATCAGCTCCTGAATGGCGAAGGCGACGCAGTCCTGGGTCCTCCTGTTGTCAGCCCGCAGGAATGCTTTGCCCAGCTCGTTTATGAGGCCGAAAGCGAAGTTCTCCTCGGTGATGGTGGCGTTGAAGTGCGCCAACTCCCGTTTAGGCTCGCTCTTGGCGAGGCCCAGCCGGCCCGGATCGATGGCGCCCAGCTCACCGAGGCACTCGGCGTACAGGACTCTCATCGTTTGATCCGATTCGCGGCAGCCCTGAAGTAGCTTGGTTATGATCTGCGATACTATTGGGTCGCCTGTCTCGCTGCTGAGGACCAGATGCTGCAGCGACGATTGGTTTGAACGCAACAGGGTCTTCAACTTGGACAAGGCGAGCTGTCGTACGTCAACACTCTCGTGGGTGACGCCTTTCAGCAAATGCTGTATATGTGTAGAGAAGGCTTCCGACTGGTGACCGCTTCCTTCCGTACTTGGCTTCAATATGGCATTGACGTGAGCCAGTTCTTCGTTATCGGGGAGGAAGTACAACTCGTGGAAGTGTTCATGGAGGATCTGTTTGTTTTCGACCACCAGATACTCTACAATAGGCACCGCCATGTGGGGTACTGTTTGTATCAACGGTAGTAAGTTGACGATGATCTGTGAAAGCATCGACCCGGCCACGGTCAGGTCCAGCATGTGTACGAAGCAACTCCAAGCAGTACAGCAGAGCTCGGCGAACACCAAATCATTGAAGTTCAGGCCAATCTTCAGCGTGGTCATCAGGCGTACCCTGACCTTGGTGATGTGCTCGGTACCCATTAGCTTCATCAGCGGCACCAAACTCCGGTAGGCCTTTTGCTTCTCTTTCACCGGATTGGTGCCGTTGTTCAGATAGTTGTCGAAATGGACAAGGATGCCGAGCAGACATGGCTGCAGCGACTCGACAACCATGTTGTTGGTGACGTCCTGACAGCTCTCCGATCGGGCAATCAGTATCTTCAGACCCATCAGTACCCTGTTCGGGTCGGAGGCGAGATGCAACAAAAGCTCGAAGTTGATGTTTGACTGCGCCTTGAGGATGTCGCCGAGCTTCCAGTTCATTTCGTTTTCAAGGAACGTCAGCGTTCGCCTCAACTCCTCGCTCTCGCATGAGCACACCAGGTGGCAGAAGATATGCCGCATGTTCTCATTCAGGGCAGTTCTGTGATTGCTGTTGTTCAGCTGTTTTCCTACGAGACGTAGCAGCGCCGAAGCAGTGGACGTAGCCTTCTTTACAATATGTGGCAGTAGCATGTATTCGCTTCGCCTCAGAAAGCCGTTTGCGTCCGAAAAGCCGAAGGCAGTCGCCACATCTGCCACGATGACCGCAGGGTCCCTGTCCAGTTTTCCACTGCCCGCATCGTGCAGATGGTCTACTAACACCTTGAGCAGCGTCCGTCCATGCTGCATGATGAAGTAGGTCTCCTCCTGTTTCTTATAGCTGGCTATTTCTTTCACCTGGCTACAGGCGATTGCCCAGGCTAGCTGGCTCGGCTTCCTACAAATGTGATCTAGAAGTATTACCAGCATTGACAGGAGCAAGTCGTCCTGTGATGCTTTGGCCACTTGTCCAATGGTGAGCAGGACAGTTTCTAGTACGTGGAGATGTTCAGAAGCACGACAAACGTTCACAATCTTGCTGATGGTGGAAACAAAGTTCTGGAGAATTTCAGCACGACCATCTCCACCTAGTATACAGACGAAATGTTGTGCTACTTTGCTAAATTCAAAACGAACTGCATAATCTTCATCTTTCATCAGTTGCAGGCATATATTTATAAAATTGATGGCTTGTGGATTGCAACCTCGGAACATAATGTGGGACAACATCTGAGGGACACTCCTAATGATATCAATTTTTATGGAATTCATGGCAGCTGGTGGATTTATTGCAGCCTCTACAAATGGTAAAAATGTAACAATTTCCAGACAGTTCTGTGGTTCCTTTTTGGCTTTCTCTAGGTGATCAGCGGCAATTTTTTCACAGACAATACAATGAACACGTATGACATTATAGGCATGTCTCTCACTACTGAGGGTCTTCGATGATCTACTCAAAACCGATTTTCGCGACATGACGCAGGCCAAAACACCAACAGATTTTGCCATAGCTTGCTGTACGGCAACGCTTGGGTCCTTCAGCAACGGGTGTATGCACTCCTTGACAAGATGGTGAACACTTGGACCACTTTGGTGTACGTAAACTGGGAATGACTTAACTGCCACACTTCTTACCTCTTCTTCCATACTTGCCAATGCGAGCTGGATGACTCGTGTTCTCCACATTGGAATCACTTCTTTTGGCAGAGAGGCGAGCAAGCTGATGCATATTGCCTGCGTATTTGGATAGGCTAGGTCACCAATTTTGGCAAGCAGTTCATTAATTTCGCGTATTTCTGGTGGCTTTAGATCTTTCCACGAGACCTCCCCCGAAAGCCAAGGCAGTGATAACATCCAGACCACAAACTGTTGAGTGTTTGGTTCACTCTTGCTGATATCAGTCAGTTGTAACAATGTTCCAATTCCACTCACTGTGTGATGATAGAGCTTAGAGGCATCCTCTCGTTCTTTATGTACAAGCTGATGGAGCAACTTCCTCCACACATTTATTACTTCGCCTTCTTTGTCATTCAACAGATTCAATTCAACTTTCCGTTTCCGTGCTGGCTCGTCTTCAAACAATGCAATCCTAGCCCACGCCAATATCTCAAGTATCAGCCACACTCCCTCCAACAGAATAGAATACTCCTTAATTTTAGAATGCACCAGCATTTCACACAACTCATCCAATTTACTCATAAGACTCGTGTATATAAAGCTTGATTCCAGATCTTCAACTGGTGTTTTTTTAGTAGGGCTTTCGTTTTTTTTATGAGTGGCATTTTCATGTCCCCTTCGGTTCTCAGTCATTCCTGAGCCACTACCACGTGTACTGCACCAAAGCTTCATATTATTCCGAATATCATGATGCAGACTGGCAGATACAAAACCGACCACATAGCTAAAATCTGCAGAAGAACCAATATTTTGTATGATGAACTCTGCAGCTCTTCTGATCTGGTCAAATAGAATGCTATTTTTATAGTGTCTCTCAGCCAGCAAGTTTGAAGTGTCTCTCAGTAAATCACAGATGGCATATTTCAGACCAGTGGTCTGCAACTTACTGAAGCCATTGTTAATGATGCACTGGCAAAGACCAAGAGATAACTCCTCATAGATCTGCTCTGCATCTTGTTCCATAACCTCAGCCTGCTGACATGCAGAAAGAAGTACAGGCAGATTCTCAGCTAACACATTTTCCAGGGGTGCGCTATCACCATGGCAACTCACTATGCCAGAGCAGGACGCATCCATCAGTGCTACCAAGCAGTCAAGGTAGTAATCTAAGATGACTGGTTCGGGCAAGCCACCAATGCTCAACAATTTTGTCATCAACTCCACACTGACAGTCTTTAACTCCAAAGGACCATATTCCAGCTGGTAAGAAAGTGACGCCCAAAGTGTTGATGGCATTGACAGATTTACCTGCTGAGTGACATCGGGAATATAGAGGCAGAGTTCTGGTACTATGGTCATCAGTACCCGAGTGATCGACACCTGTAGCTGGTTACATGAACTCAGATCAAGTATGAGAAGCTGCTTCAATATGGGACCCGATTTATGTTTCCCTTCACACAAGCAGAATCTTTTGATTTCTGGATCACCTGGACTCCCTGATGAGTAGATATCTCTTTCTATACGGACTAAATCTGAGAGGCAGAAAACCAAGTCTGAGGCCACTTTTCGGAAGAAGGCTGGATCCCTAGACTTAAGCAGAACAAGCAATCTGGAAATAAACATTGCAGTGTTTCCATACACAGCTGGTGTACCTGGATTAGAAAGGAGCATCAACAGGTGACGAAGCAATCCAGTCGTCAGACCATAACATTTTTGCTCCTCTTCCGTAACATCGCTAAAGCCATCAGGATCAAAAAGCACGAACAGCTCCGGGTTGTTCGTCAAGAGGAAGTTCAGCATTTCAAACACCAGCTCAAGTACCGACTTGTGTTTGTGTACATTGGCAAAGATCTGCAGGATAAGGTCCCTCCAGTCATCCGGCGACTGTGTCTCACTTTCCACACTACCACTGATGATACGTTTCACTTGCTGTATGAGCTGATCCATCTCAATTAATTCAGATACTATTGGTAAGTATAACCAATACTGTGGACAAATGAAAATTCTTTGTGCTGTGTAATCAAAAGCTGCATGATGCTGGTCCCTCAAAAATTCACAACTAATTCAACTTCCGTCATCAAGCACTTAGTGAATGGAACGTGTCACTGTAAGTTTCTGTAATATACATTAAAAGATTACATATTAGTTATAACATTTTATTAATATATGGAATTTACTTGTAATTCTGACAAAATAAACCATATTCTGTCAAAACTAGTATATATTTATGCTATATGTGAAGAAATTTACAAAAATAGGTTAAGAACATAAATAATTAATGGGAAATGAATTTATTCACTATTTACAGGTATATGTGATTATATTATAAATGTACTACAATCATAATGAAATACCTAGAAAATATAAATTGGGGGAACAGCGTAGCATAACTGCTGTCTTCCCATTGGCCCCAAATGATGATGGACAGCTGCTTTGTGTGAATTTCAGCCGGAAATCTCACTAATAATGAGACAGAATCAGAACTGAGGAATTGATAGTAATGAAAAACATCACAATAAACATCAGTCAATAGTTCACATAAACAAAACCAGAAAAGGTTACCCCATTATGTTATATTAAAATAATAATAATAATTGGGATTAATAGCAAACAGTTATATTATTAGAATCCAGGTGAGTATCACAATGGATGGTTAAAATCTAAGCATCTTTCATTCTTGCATTGGACATGGCTTTGGCAGCTTTTTAAATAGTTGACTATAATTTGTTATTTGATTTAGGTACAAGATAAACTGACTGTTTATTCCACAGTTATAGGAGTGCATATGGATGATGATGATTCATGTTTTACGGTCACTTTTGTGAACATGGGAGGTTAAATGGGCCGAGCGACCTCCAAAGGTAATGAAGCGAAGTCAAGGATGAAACAACCTTCAGTTATCCCCACGCCGAGATTCAATTCTAAGGAATGGCGTGATGGGATCAGGATTTTCGAGTATTTGTCATTACTTGATCAACATTATTCTAAATTCTCTGATGTTGACTTAATCATATATGACATATCGTAGGTTAGTTGGGTGTAACTAGAGATATTTACAGAAAAGTAACTAGTGAGCTCCGGTGGCCTAGCGGTTAATCACCCGACACTTGGTGCCAAGGGTGACAGGTTTGATCCTAGCAAAAGGTCGAAACTTTACCAGAGATTAATTTCTCGGCTCACAACATCGTGGGTTGTGACCACGTTAAATGGTGCTGACGTCTTATCTGAATTATTACAAATTATTTGCAGGGAACATTTTTTCCCTAGGTCATTTATTAAGTCAGAAGTTAGGAAGGGGGTGACAATGGTGGTGGTGATGATTGTTAGGTGGTTCTTGCAGTGTTCATGACAGTGGTGGATGGTGTCGCCAAAATGTCAATACCGCCAATCAAATTAGGTGAAGTGGTGATGTTAGCTGAATTTTAAGAGCACTAATCACACTAACAATTATGAAGTGGTGATGACGAAGTTAATGGTAATAGACTGATCATCATCATCATCATGATAGTAGGAGGCCATGGTGTTGGTGTGTGTGTGGGGGAGGGGGAGTCATCAAGTGGAAGCCATCATTATAACACAGTCTTCCCAAGACCATGACTGCAAGATGTGTGACAATGTCATGATTTTGTATCATTCTTGTTTATTCTAGACAATGTTCTCCATCATTATATTAGCACAATTAACAGTTTTGATTATTAAATTATTTGTCATCGGTTCCAGTGGCACAGAGTTTGTGGACTAGTTCTCATTTTACCAATCATATAAAAGAAGAAGAAACAAACTGGGAACCGGTGTGTTTGTGTGGCTTGCTTATATAGAAAAAGATACATTTTCATTGGAAAACGTCAGATATATCAGGGACTTCACTGCCTATTATAAAAACAACATAGCGGCCTCCGCGATCATTTCCTTGCTCGTTGCCGGTGAAAACTAAGTAATACCACTTGTTAATGAATTTGAGTTTTTTTTAAATCGGCTGATATTAGAAATCGAGTATTTAAGGTGTACATATTATTATACATGTATTACATGGATGATCACATATTTTCTAATAATTATACGTATTAACAAAGAAAAGACTATTTGTCAGATGGTAAATGGCTAAATATGTGTGAGTTAGCAACCAAACCTATATTTGAGATGATTACCATAAAACTGAATATCCCTGATACATATTTTCCAGGACAATTGCTTGACTAATTGGTCATAAACAAGCATGCACTTTATTAGTTTTTGTAAGACTTGAAAAGGATGACATTGGGTACCTCTTTCACGTGTAAGTTGTCGATGAAATATTTTTTCTGCTGAGACTGACGCTGTCCCTACTTGTCCAGCTGATTGTGTGATATCGTAGGTGTTGATATAAGAAAATAAGCAATTTATGCATCAAAAACATTGCTTTCTACACATGTCCCTAGTTCAGACAATTCCAATTCTAATCAATTCCATCTGGTCAATTCCAATTCAAATTTATCAATTCCAATTTGATCAATTCCATTTCTACCTACTACTTTTCCCCATGAGTTGGTACTCGGAGTAGTTTATATTCCAAGTAGGATTGTCATGGAAGAAATATTTCTGAATTAAAAAATTAAATGGTAAATTAATTTGTGGATTTACTTTTTTGCAGGAAACTTCAATTCCAATTTCATTTTTTTGCCAATCAATTCCAAAATTGAATTGACCCCATGTCTGGTTCATTGATACATTCCATAAAATATTTTTGTCTTTGGGTGTTACTTGTGAAAATATAAATAATCATATTTCTGCTAAATTCCAGTTTTATATAATAATCATCATAACATGTTTAACAAAACCAATATTTATCGTTGGAAGTGGCTAGCATCTTTGAACTCGTAAGTTCATTCAGTAACTTTGTGGCAGGGTTGGCATGTTTCTTCTGTGGATGGTAATAACCAGGGTATAACCTGGATTTTTTTCTAATATGGATGAGATATTTTTTCCCTTCCATTTTTGGGAAGAAATAGAAGAAACTAAAAAAATAATACAAAATCATCATCCAAATTTAGATATGCCATTTTAAATTTGACAAATATTAATCATAATAACATACTTTTCATGCAGTTCATACACATATGATATATCTGAAATTAGAATTATATCATATCTGTTGGTTTGCAAAAAATCTTTGGGGACAAATGGAAGAAACTAAAATTTATTAATTTTGTACTTATTATTGATGATGATGGTTACAATTCACCATTAAACTTTACTACTGAGATCAAGAAGATCATTTGACAATGAAGATAGATATCGTATACACTCGAGTATAGGTCATACTTTTTACTCCAAAATCGACACCAAAATCAAGTATGTTTTATACGCAGGTCAGACTAAAAGGGAAGGTAACATTTGGCCAAATTTAGGGGGAAATACAATAATATTGTTTTTTCAACCATAAAAATGAACATATGAACAATGAACAAATTTATTAAGTGTGTTTTCTCTGTTGTCTTTCAAAGCCAAACTTAATTGTGATCACCACGATGATTATTTAATACGTTGGTCTAATTGAATGGAATGGTAAATGAGGCCACACAAAGAACAACCATAGAATCCACATCAAAGGAAAATGATTACTGCTACACTCTGTTAATTACTCCCAATGCTGGTACATGAGAACTGCTAATAAACTACTTCGAAAAGCATTAAGGAAACAAATGCACAGCAGCAGGCAACCTAAAGTGGCCATCGTTACCTATCATCACACAGCAGGTGAAAATGGCCTGGAATTAAATTGACCCGGCCACCATCAAAAAGTGCTCTATCAGCAATGATTTAGATGGCATGGAAGATGTATTGTGGGCTGAACAGCATGAGAAATCCAACACTGACTCTGACGTGTATGATGACATAATGACATGCGAACGGATAAAACAGATGTTGAGTGAATAATGATGAATTTTGGCGTTTTGAAACAATATTGCTTATAATTTGCTGATTTTAGTGTGTCTTATACATGGATTCAACTCCAGGGGGCTTATTGGTCCTAGAAAAAGGTGCAGCTTATATGCGAGTATATACAGTAATTGGTAATCTGCTGGTTGATTAATTTGCTTGGATCATTTGACGATTAATATGTGAGCAAATGAAGACAGATAAATTGCTAAGCTGCTAACTGATTAATCTGCTTGGATAACTGGAAGCCACTTGTTAATTGCACAACAGTACCATATATACCTGTGTATAAGGCGATCCTGTATATAAGACGAAGTCAATATAATGTGAAATGGCCTAGCTCAAATATAAGATGAGGCAGACTCGAAAGCCTTCAGCCAGACCAGTTTACTAGCTTGAGCAGTTAAACAACACTGTTCTTGTTACCGTATATACTCGTGTATAAGCCACACCAGGTTTTAGCACCAATAAACCCCCCTACGAACTCGTGTATAAACCGCACTAAAACCAACAAATTTATTCAAAACCCCAAAATTTGTCATCATCACTATCTTCATTGAACATTTGTTATATTTGCTCATGTGTCAGCATGTCATCGTACATCTTCGTAATCAGCAAGAAGGCGTTGGCAGATCTCGGTTTTCTGACGGAGTACCAGTTTATAACGCCGCATGAAACGTGTGCACCACCCAGCTAATGCAAGGAACAATTCATTGTTAATTATCTGTTTTGCTTTTATTCTAATAGCACCATGGTAACAACATAACCATGTTGTCTGTGGAAATGAAGACTTCTACCCTCTGCGTGCCATCTTTTCTTGTGGCATCTCAGCTAAGCCAAGCACGGATTTTCTCCAGTTATACACTTGCCTATCCGAAACACTGAAATCCCAAACTGTCTGCCTGTTTTTATTACAATTGTCAGCATACTGCACAACTTTCAGTTTAAACACTATGTCATATGCACATTGCTTTCATTTTAGATTTCCAGACATGGTCGTTGTGTAACTATAACAAGTATATGAAGTTATTGCTTGCTTGTAGTTTGGGGAGTATCCCCAGGCTGTCGCTTGTTTGGCACAGCCTATTATGAAGTTATGGTTGGTTGATTTTGTTGTTCGGGGAGAATCCCCAGGCTGTCGCTTAATCAGCACAGCCTCTATGTTGGAGTGGTTGAGAAATCTCCTCCCCCACCACTCACAGGGGAGCAGTACGGAAAGATGGAGCCGAAATACCCTGAGGGTGGTCACTGCCAGAGTGTTTTACGTCCTCAGGGGGTTTTTAACGTCCCCCTTTATTTTAAATAATTCAGTGGAGACGGCAGCGCCATTTAACGTGGTCAGCCACCCACGATGTAGTGAGCCGAGAAATTATGAAGTTATGTAAAATGATACCTCATTTATAGTATTACGTTTCTGTGGTGCTGTTTGAAGTATTTTATTAGTAGTTGACATGTGTCAGCTTTGGGAGTAATTAACAGAGTGTTTGGTGTAATCGTTTTCCTTTGATGTGGATTCTATGGTCATTATTGCCTGGCCACATTTACCATTCCGTTCAATTACACTCTCACTCATTTCAATTGTGATGACATGTCTTAGATAAACCAATTATATACATTCCAAAAATAACATCAGCCTCTAATAGTTTATGGAGGTGGCCGTTTTGGTCATAGTGCAGCCGTTTTTGTACCGCAGCCGATTTGGACCTACACCGTTATGATCATGTCACTAATTAGAACACCAGATTAAATAATCATGATGGTTATCACGATTAAGTTTGGCTTCGAAAGACAACAGCGAAAACACATGTAATTAATTAGTTTATTGTTCATATGTTCATTTTTAATGTTGAAAAACAATATTATTGTATTTCCCCCTAAATTATGCCAAATGTTACCTTCTCCACTCAGGTCCTTATCAAAGCAGAAGCATGTCAGTGTTGACTGACTCGTGTATGAGTAGTGAAAAACCGCTCTCTGGCATGAATTAAAACCTTATACACAGGTATATACGGTGAAGCCCTTTAAAAAGTTTCAACAAGTGAAAAGGGTAACAGATGGTTTCATCACCACTACCAGTCGTCGCGAAAAGAAAAGGTTGTTTTTTTACCTATGAGAAGTCGTTTTGTTGCTTACTGAAAGTTCTTGTAGTTGTTTTCATCACCATCAATAAGTATTCTAGAAAATATATCCGCACACATATAAAGTTTTTTATTTAGTTTATATTATAATGTTAATATATATTATATGGTAATAAGGTATATATATATATATATATATAATATTATATATATATAATGACATTCAAGCTAATTTCCCTCACAGTTTTGTGTTTCAATTACTTTTTCATAATTTTTCAAAACATAGAACTGCAAAGTTTTGGTATCTTGATAGAAGTTGAGCCATGATAGCGCAGTTAGTTAGAGTGTATGACTTGTAGCCGAATGGTCGTGGGTTCGAGGCTCCATGAGCTGCAATGCTGTCATGTGGTGACTAACTCACTCATCAAAAAAAAAAAAGTACCTTTGCGCCTATAATGTCAGCATGGGTTGTATGCTGCCTTGGAAGTTCAGATTTGTGCTGGGTGAAAACAGGTCTGAGTAAGGGATAATAATATTGTAAAGCGCCTTATAGCAGCTTCTAGCTGAATAGGGTGCTATATAAATGCCTGGTTCGAGAGCCTTTCACCCGGTTATTTTATATTCACAGTTTTATGAGATCGGGAGAAAATACGAAGCAAGTCCCTCTTGTGTTGTCTGGGAAGGCAAAGGCAGATTACAGTGCCAGACTAACTGCCCACTGTACCAGCTGTAGAGAGTATCACAACAGATTTTGAGGTCACAACCTGGCAGGCACTATGCCAGGTATTACCTTTCTTACATCTCGTATAGATTATTGCAACTCCCTGTTATATGGCATATCTGACATAACATTAATCGCCTTCAGCGAATTCAGAATAGTGCAGCTCGCATAGTGACAAATACTCGAAAATATGATCATATCATCCCAATTCTTCAAAAACTACATTGGCTACCTGTAGTGTTAGACAGCGTATCTATTTGAAGATTTTATTAATAACTTATAAATCTATTAATGATATGGCGCCAGAATACCTGTGTGAACTGGTGTCCATTAGAAAGTCATCCTAAAAACTCAGGTCATCCAGTCAGATACTATTGCAGGTGTCAGTGTCTCAGCTCAAGTCATATGGTGATTGTGCGTTTAGTGTTGCAGCGCCCACTTTGTGGAATAGGTTGCCGACAGATATTAGAAATGTGCAGTCTCTTAAATTTTTAAAATCTGTTCAAGGTTGCGTTCACTGATAAATAATTATTATCTTTTAAATCACTTACATATTAGTTGGGCTATTATTATATTACATATTAATTGTACAGCGCCTTTGAATGGCTCCTGGTAGTAAGGGTGCTTTATTAAATATACATTATTAATATTACATGCAACTGGGGAGTTGTGTTTTTTATTTTACACAAACTGTGTGGGGCAAGATCCAAGAACTTGGCATCCAGATAGCATACAATCGGAAAACCAGCACCTGATTTCTGCTGTAGACTAATTGCCCTACCGTTTCTCCCAGCACCCTACATTCCGTCGCTATTTGGAACAATTGAGGCTACTGATCTGCCAGAGCCATTCAGTCAGCTGCTAACATACTTGAAATAACAGTGAATGGCCAACAGTATTTTTCCAATATCTTCATGGTCCATTTTTCGGACAAATACGATGTTGAAGGATGGCACAAGATGCTGAAAAGTGGCACCAACAGCCAACAGTCTCTAAATATGTATATCCAAGTGCTATATACTGAGGCCACCTATGTCTGTATGCAAGTACAATTCATTTTCAATGGTGTGTCCGGGCAATACGGTCACCCAAAATTCAATAAATCACAAGAAATTATCACTAAATCATGGTCCAATTTGATAGCAGGGGATATCTTGGCTAAGAAGCTGTTGAAACGGTGTGTATGTATGAATGGACCCGCTGTACCCATGAATTAATTAATACTTCTGACTATATGTTGTTTATTTTTCTTTGTGATATTTAAAAAAATCATTTAATTCAACTTAATGTGTGTTTTTCTTATTTGTCTCAATTTATTTTAAGCCATGGCTATTGGTCCGAACCCGGACATACATACACCAAAGTAGGTATAGTTCCGGCACTTCAACAGTGCATGCTCACCATCCTGAATATCTGGTAACCCCCCCCCCCCCAGACACCCTAAGAATTTACTAAAGCTCTGGCACTGCCTGCCTAAACCAAAACATAACCCTAAACCGTATTTGTGAAATCAATCAAGGTAACACGCAAGCAACATGGTATAAGTACAAGAGTAATTACTTATCCCCTTTTATTTATCGTGGAATATTTATCAATTCAACCATGGCTTAGTTGATAAGTTCAAGATGATTATTGTAAAATTTTCTGGCAGCAGTCACACTATATATGTAATGGAACCCAGAAATGGGGTGTTTCGATTATTATATGTTTTCTACGAGTAGTCTATCCAATTTTACCTGTGCTTCCTTTATTCAGGGTACCCATAGGATTTTAAAAATCTGATTCCCTATACGTCTTATTTCAGAAAGTACCCTGTGTATTGTGTGCAAAAATTGCATGTTGAAGGCATACAAATTTCCTGGGTTTTTCCATATTTTTAAATTCTGGGTTTTCCCTGCAGTTAAAAATTACATTTTCCTCGTTCTGTGGGTAGCCTGTTTTTAAACCATTTTATTCAGTTGGGCATTCTTATCCCATTTCTGTCAATTGATAGTTAGATATCTATGAAATAACAATGCTACGACTTTTGGCTGGTGATGAAACAACTTTTAGTTAGGGACGATTTGGTAGTGGCAACGAAACAATTACCAACCAAGTTAGGTACTTTGATAAATTTTTGAAGTTGTTATTACTGCAATATCTCTTAGCACATTGTAAAGTACTCAGCTCCCAGATTCCAGAACTGTTAAGTTTTAAAAAATTGGCCAAGTTATAGTACTTTAAACACCCCAAATTACAGGGGTAGGTGCCTGATGCTATTAGATGGGAACAGTGAATCCAAAACTGTGATTATTTCATAGATTTTCACAAACCAGCAAGAGGAAAATAGGTTGTAACTTAAAAAGAAGGGAGTTATTCACCTACAAATTTGATGTTTAGTATTCTACGGGAACAAAGGATTGTTTTTATAATAATGACCTTGACTTTTGACTCATAATGGGAAAAGGTCAAGGTCAGAAAGTTAAAAAAACTTACTGGTATGGAAATATGGCAAATAACATATCAAATTGAAGGAAATTATATATAGATAGTGAATCTACAAGAATATAATGATTATTTTATCATACTAAAGGGATATTACATGTGGTGTGCTCAATTCCAAGGCATAAAACAGCTAAAATTCACTCTGATGAATGGATTATATGTGAAAAAAGTCCAAATACAAATATTATTTCAGATAAAGAATGAATACATTTGACTAAAGAGTTGGTTATTAGGTGTACATTACATAAGAATTAAGATACATTAAATATTTATTAAAAAATAACAGTTAATGCTGATTGCAAATCTTGCATTAAAATCTCTCTAAACTTAAGTTTATTATCTACATAATCTTTTTCTTCTTCCAATACTTCCCAATAACTAATAATGAAAGCAGGGCATGTCAGTTATTGTATTTTTAAATGACTGATCACTAACTAGTGATGTTTCATCTGATTTATGCTGCATAAGATACTGTGATATTTTTAATACTTTTTTTAAGGGGAGGCACACTTGGCAAGTTAACATGCACTTCATTTATATGTTGCCCATCAGGAGATGTTGCATCCCAACTTAAGCTCAGATTATCATTTTAACCACTGCTTCTCCTACCTGAATGTCAGCCAACACATCTTATATACCGTTTGACTACAAGTACTCTGACCAGAAACGAAATCAAAGCCTACATCAGTAAGATTTAACATGGGATTCATCACCACTCTTAGTAATGCTAAATAGGTACTTTGGTAAGAATATTACACTTGGATTTAATATCCTTAAGTCTTAAATGAAGATATCTGTTTTTTCTAAGCAACATTTTGACTGAAGCAATATTAATAACCAACTAAGATAATAATTTATACACAGAGGATCAAGAAAGAAACACAATTAAGTTACCAAAAATTGCATATAATTCCTTCAATAAAGTATGAAAACAGTTAATATGATATATGCAATCCATATATATATCATAATAATAACATAAAGATGTAAAAACACAGTAGTCAAACAAATAAACAGCAAAGGGACAAAGAAATCCAGCATATAAACAAAACCATGTGCTTTTATTTACTGTAAACAAAGACAACTAGCCAATCAGGAGAGAGTATTTGGATCACATAACCATCATAATGCAAATGGCCGCTTACTACCAAATATTGCCAGCTCACCAAAATATCTCCAATCATTTCAAGCATGGTTCTTATATTCAGTAAATATTCATAAAAATGATATCTGAAATGGTAGCAGTAGTAGATTTTGGCATTATTTCAAATCAGGTAATTATCGGCTGATAAATATTTGACGTTTATCACGACTCATTTTCTGCTGAAAATCGGTCCAAAATCCAGCTTACAATCTGGAACAGTGCTTTTTAGCGAGGATTGGTGAGTTATCGGCGCGGGTGTTTTAAAGTATGATACTTTTCCTGAGGGAAGATATAACTCTAATGTTCGTGTTTGTACAGTTTTCTAAGGCGTTTGGTTACGATGGGAATATGAATGAACGGCGTCAAACTTGTTCATGAACAATTCGGGAACAAAATCGCCAAGTTACTTTATCACGTAATAGACCCAGCGACGCATAAAACGAGTGTTGTCGGTCATTTTTTAAGGCCGTTACAAAAGTGTTATTGGCACTATGCGGCGGCCTAAGCTGGTTTATCAAAGTACCTAAACCAGTGACAAGGTATTCCTTAGTTTTTACCCAACATTAGCACATGATTTATTATTTGTATGTTTATTGTCACCAGTTATTGAATTCTTTATACAGTGGGGTGGAGAATATCATATCAGTTTGGATTATCAGGTCACTCTACCCGTTGGTAGTTTCTTCCTGGAAGAAATATTTTTTTCCAGGTAAAAAGTTATCTCTTCCATCCCGATGTGCTTTCTTGTTTGATTGTGCAGTGATCACGCTGGAAATAAGTGTACACGGTTCAGTGTGCTATCTCTGTTTCACCAGCACAGATCACAAAACGAAAGAAATCAATAGCAAATATCGAATTCACTGACTATCATTTGGGCGACAATAGGAGAAATGTTCAGAAAGAGTGTTTGTAGCGGCTGAAGTACCATAATTACTTATCATGCCTCGTATATTTCGTAATTATCTATACTGAACTGAATCCTCTGTTTCTTATTTGCTCCAAAAGCTATCAATATTAAATGGAATATTCGTAACTTTATAAAAAAAAAGTAAGGACTACATCTAACTAATCCCAGTCAGCCAGTCACCGGCCACTGACCCAGTGCCAAAACAATCATCTGTCATTCGAATCATTGAAATTTTTTATATATAATAAGACAGGTATTTTAAAAGAAACATTTTATTTATAGATCCATACCAACCACCTTTAATATTCTGTAATCAATGAGTTTCACATTTCAATCCAGAAAACGCCAACCAAAAACACATTACTAAGTTTCGTCCTACCCGCCATCACCGGTAGGCCGATGAAAAACGAACGATCATTCAGCTACTTTACAATTTTGGGGGAGAGTGATAGGGCTTTCATATTTACCTTTAATAATATAAAGGGTAGTTTATGGACACATCAAATCTGTAAATAATCTAAAAAACAGTTTTATTGACAATTTATATCATACTTAATCACGACAAAATTCATATAGATATATTTTCTTAATATCTACATACACGTTAAGTTTCGAAAATGCCAATCTGGGAGATTTATAAGTAAATCGGATTGTGTCGGAAAGGGGGCATTTATAGGTAAATAGGAGGGTCTTTATTTGTTCGTAAATAAGAGGGTGTCGGGGATTTATGCATATCTCTTCAGTTTACTATATATCACCGCTTTCTAGTACAAAAATAAAACGAACTCCGAGGATAAAATGATTTATTTAATTAATAATCACAATATGTAATTGGCGGCCAGTCGTCTCGTAAATTTGGCGTCCAGTCAACGCTCTCCGGTCGTAAAATTCTGGATTCAACCAAATACTGTTTATATTTAAGCTCTCTGATTTAACCGTCGCAGCCAGTCAGGCCGTTGTCGAATATCAACCGCTCCAGCTAGATAGACTACCTCTACACCAGTGTGTATAGTAGGCACTGGTGTTTTCTTTCAGGTTGGTTTTGTTGTTCGGGGAGAATCCCCAGGCTGTCGCTTAATCAGCACAGCCTCTATGTTCGAGTGGTTGAGAAATCTCCTCCCCCACCACTCACAGGGGAGCAGTACGGAAAGATGGATCCAAAATACCCTGAGGGTGGACACTGCCAGAGTGTTTTACGTCCTCAGGGGGTTTTTAACGTCCCCCTTTATTTTAAATAATTCAGTGGAGACGGCAGCGCCATTTAACGTGGTCAGCCACCACGATGTAGTGAGCCGAGAAATTAATCTTTCAGGTCAGTGGGAATAGTCCTTAAATACAACACTTGATTTATTAATGAGTACGAGTTGTCTCATACTTGAAAACGGGATGTCTTGAGTCCGGCCGTCCTGGGTACCGAATGCCATGGGTACGGGATGTCATAGGTACGAGCTGTATAGAATTTGTTTACATCGTGATCGTGGTTATGATAACAACTGAAGCTAATTTTTTATTAGCTAAGTAAGGTTTTTTAAAATTTACTGAAATATTGGAAAGTCGAACGAAATATTGAGCTGTTGGAGTGACTGAAGTGTTGGGACCCTGGCTTGTCTGAACACCGACTCGACGGAAATGTCATGACTTGACTGTTGATGGCAATACAGGGCTGAGAGTCTAATACACTTATACAGAGACAGAGTGGACCACTGTTTTATCTAATGTCTGGCTCAGCCTCAGTCCAATATCACAATATCAAGAACAGCTGATGATGGTGAGGCAGCTAAATGAAGGTTATAATGTCGACACCATCCATCCATTTCTTGGTGTATCCGTTGGATTACAAAAGACAAGTCATTTGTTGTTTAAGTGGAATGAGAGAGATGCAAAACATTTCCTGACGGCACATCAGTATCATGTTCGAGATATTGTCACTGATCTCAGGAGATATCTGGAGGTAGATATTGTATTTTATAGCTTGATATTACTCCCTTTGTGCTTTAAGTGGTGGTATATGTGTTTTAAGAGTTTATACAATACAGTGGAAGCTATCCATATGAATACAATTATTACATGTGTATGAGACACACATGTTTTAAAAACACCCTGAATCATTTCAGTTGCCACATAACCATCTACTACATTACATTTTATTAATGGTGACTTCTTTTGTATTGTTGACAATAGCATATGTTTGAATTGTTTTATTTTAAAACCGGTATTGTTTGGGTTTGTCAATTTATTATAATACCAAACTTATAAAGCGCTCTTTTCATACTTGAAGCCCATTCAAAAGCGCTTATTTGCATTGTGGAAACTGTTCATTTTGTTTAACCAGGTTTTCCTCCAAAAATGGCTTCCTACAAATGACATTGTTCACTTTGAACTCTAATTCCAGCTTTGGTGGGCTAAGGTTAATTGACCAGTCACAGTTGGAGATACTGTAGCTAATCATAATCTTAAGCTCTCAGGGGCTAAAAATATGTTTTATTCTTTATAGCTCGAGATATTTATAATCAGTATTCAGAATTCAGTTTGGGTATAGTCAGCACAATTGGCCTAATCAGTCTGATCTTGTTAAAATGGATACTGATATTGAAGTTGATGTTATCTCCGATATTTCAGAAATGATATTGATAACATATTCCTGTTTCCTGTGTGTGTGTGCATGTGGTATGCACACACACACACACACACACACTCTCTCTCTCCAGACAAATACACACATGCACAGGTGTTTGTTTGTATGTATATATATATATATGTGTGTGTGTGTGTGTGTGTTTGTTTCATTTGTTTAGCTTCAAGTTCAACACTACTCACACCTAGAACAAATGGCCAGTGAATGACTCCATAAAACACTGATATTAATCAGATGAAACATCTTACAAACACAGTTTGATCGGTTGTGTTTTACAAATAACTAACCCACAGTTTGCACGTCAACTGTTGAACGGTGTCATTACATTTATAAATATGATCAGAGACTCTGTGTAATACAGGAAGAAGATCTTAGGTTAAATAGATCTCTACGTTCTAAAATGTAACAATGCGATCACAGATTCTATGTAATACAGGAAGATCTTAGGTTAAATAGATCTCTATGTTCTAAAATGTAACAATACAATCAGAGATTCTATGTAATACAGGAAGATCTTAGGTTAAATAGATCTCTATGTTCTAAAATGTAACAATACGATCAGAGATTCTATGTAATACAGGAAGATCTTAGGTTAAATAGATCTCTATGTTCTAAAATGTAACAATACGATCAGAGATTCTATGTAATACAGGAAGATCTTAGGTTAAATAGATCTCTATGTTCTAAAATGTAACAATACTGGTTACACAATATTTTACCTATTTGCAGACAACATCACAGCCAGCTAGATACCAAGGTACTGTTTTTATTTTCTAATTTCTTTAAAACATAATTATATTTATCTTGAGACGTATGCCTCTTCATTTTGTTCTCAGTACCATGTTTAGTCAATTAACTTATTGTAATATTAAGATGTGTGTAATCATTAATAGAGGTACATTTTTTTCTTGTGAACAGATTTCTTTTAATTTCTTACCAAATCTATCTATCAGCCAATATTATTGTTACAAAAGGACACAGTGATTTAACTTACAATCAATATATTCTTGCAATTTGTAAGTGAAGCAAATGGGCAAAAAGTGATTGAATTTTATTTTAACACATAAAACGAACTTGGAAAACAAACATACACCTACAATTATATTAAAAATAAATATAAAAATGGGACAAACTGCTCGTACAAAATTGCACATCGTTACAATGTTTATATTATTTAGGGTCGGCGTTTGTTGATGGGAAATTGAGGACGGAGATAAGCACAACACCAGATACAGTCGGAGCTCCAGATACAGCTATAGATACGGGCACAGCAAGACCAGATACAGCCACGACCACGCAAGATACAGCAATAGAAACAGCAGAATATTCATTAAAATTGACATCTGGATATAAGAAGAAGTTTTCTATCAAAGATAAGATAGTAGATATAGATTATTTATCTACTGGTGACATTGTTGTGCTTACCAAAAGATACCTTTCTATATTTAACAAAGATGGCGTCGGCGTAAATCATTCCCTGTTACACGATCGCGCCGTGGGGCACTTTACGGCTATAACTGTGAGTAGAAAGTTACAGACGGTGGCTGTAGTCGGGCACTCTTTTTATGACTGTTACTTAAACGTGTGGCGTTATGTCAACGCCGACGGATGGCACCACAGAAGATATATTATATGTCGGAGGCCAGTATGCGTGGCCATGATGTCATCTGGCCAGTTCGTTATTGGCTGTAATGTCGGTATTGGTTTTCCCGTTGGTGGTGTGTATAAATACACCTGTGATGGCGATTACGTCTGGCAAGTGAGCTCAGGTGGCCTAGCGGTTAAGCACTCGGCACTTAGTGCCAACGATCGCAGGTTCGAACCCCGTAAGAGGTCGAAACTTTTCCAGGGATTAATTTCTCGGCTCACTACATCGTGGGTGGCTGACCACGTTAAATGGCGCTGCCGTCTCCACTGAATTATTTAAAATAAAGGGGGACGTTAAAAACCCCCTGAGGACGTAAAACACTCTGGCAGTGACCACCCTCAGGGTATTTCGGCTCCATCTTTCCGTACTGCTCCCCTGTGAGTGGTGGGGGAGGAGGTTTCTCAACCACTCCAACATAGAGGCTGTGCGAATAAGCGACAGCCTGGGGATTCTCCCCGAACAACAAAACCAAAACCATTACGTCTGGCAGAACAGATCTTGTGAACACGTGTTTGACGTGGCCGTTGATAAACACGATAGGATTTTCGTTACCATTGGAGATGCCTATTCCGGACTCAGTAGGGATGTCTGGGTACTGTCTGCTGATGGCGATGTTATGTTTTCAGTATCATCTTTATTGTCATCATCCACATTTAGACCACTGTCGCCTGATGGTCTCTGTTTAAATGATGATGATGACGTCATGATTTGTGATTCGCGCAAGAGGTTTGTGTTATTCTATGATAATGATTGCGGCATTATTAAAACCCATTGTCAACACACGACACCGGCCACATCGTGTAGCAGTCTCTGGCAAAGATATGATAATGTGTCGTAAGGATAGGAAAATGATTTATGTGTATAGTACAGATGGAGATGGAGAAGCTGATAGATACATAAGTCAAAGACAGACGAAAACTTGTTGTTGCATAATGTAATAAAGTGTTTTAAAGCCACTGGCTCACTCAATCATATATCCTTATGATTTTCATGGTATTTTGTTTGATGTTCAGTCATAGTTATCTGGTGTACCACGGGGCTCAGTTCTTGGTCCTTTGTTTTTTCACGGTGTATATACACGTCCTCTTGGCACCATTGCTCAGTGCTATAGCATTAATAGACCTTGCCAACTAATTTTCGCGGGCTTTTACACTTCGGGTCACCGCCCACAGCAGAACAACAAGAAACTAATCTATCACTAGAAGTATTTTTCTATCTGAATTCCAGTTGTATTACGCAGTAGATCGTTGTTCAAACTGAGATGTTCAGAACCAAGAATCCGGCCTTCATTGAAAACCATGAAACTCGGCCTCCGCTGCTCTGGGCCATACCCGGCGGTGACCCGAAGTGTAAAAGCCCGCGAATATTAGTTGGCAAGGTATATTCCAACAACTTTCATTAACCTCTAGACAAACATGTGGATTAACCATAGCATTAAGGCAAGTGGCCACGTGTTCATAAAGCTCCCCAAATGTTTTCAGACAAGAATGTCTTTCAGCCTAGCGTCACTTGCACAAACGTTTCAGTTTCTCGTGGCAAGCATCGGAGCAATAGGAGCTCCAGGAATTTTGCCTCTTGGGAGAATTGTCAAAAAGTGTACTTATTAAGTTATTATTTAACAGAAAAATCACACTTATACTTAATTTTATACTAGGTGGCTTAGTAACTTGGTGTAAAATAAAGTATATTGCGATTTGTCTGTTAAATAATAATGCTAGCAGACACACATTACGCAATACTCAATGTGTGGTTATTTAAGAATGACAAATTCGCAGTACTACTACTAGTGATTATGTCGCCAAATGATACATTACATTTAAAGATGGAGGATCCCTACTAGAGATGGTTCTCGGGTTCTGACTCCCTGATAGGTGGGGGGTCCTGCCCCGTAGATCCGCCACTGATATCCTGTTGGGATTTTACCTATATTGGCCCAGTATTTGCGATATCTCTACACATCTAGCGTCTTTGAATGGCCCCTACTAATAAAATAATAATAATTATTATTATCATTGTTATGATAAGATGTGTAGGGAAAAAAGGTTATCACGCCGAAAGATTTCGTAGACCAACCTCTCGCAAAATAGTCGTTTTTGCTTAAATAAGTAAGAAAATGATTTGTAGTCTGACATTTATTATGTTAGCCTAATTTGCCATAAGATGATAGTATTTACGCAATTCACTATATTTACAATAAGAACACAGAGTCCGCGGATAAAACATAACCTTTAACCCGACCTGAAAACGAGAATGTGATCGGTTTTCTTAAGCCTCTGGAGAAAGCTATGTAAAACAAGCCATTCCATTCTTTCAGGTTGCCATTATAGAAGTACGTCTTACAAATATAGGATGATTAAAACCTGTTGCAAAGACACCAACTACCCGTGAAAGAGACCACTATACTGATCGTATAATGTTAGTTCACCGGATAATGAATTCAATAATGTGGTATCTTACTATACCGCGCACTTCAATAAAGCAGCCTTGAACCACCCTGTCTTCGATATCAGTCAATCTGTTACAACCATCACTGATATCAACACAAAAATGTCATTAAGATGGCGGATGTCAACACCGAGACAATTAAGTGGTTGCCTAAAAGTATACACGAAGCATGTTAATTTGTTGATTAAACGTGCTAATAAGATATCTAACTGTCTCCATATGCCGTGGATTATTTAGTTTCATTTGGTACAAACTTTCGCGGTGACCCTCGCGAATATTAATAGCCGCTATGAAACTAACAAATTATTGCTCATTCCTGGAATTGAATCTCATACCCATGTTCCAAGAACAGGGTGTTCTTATGGCTATTAAATAAGACGGTTGCTAACTGGTACGAAGTGGGTGAATTTGGCAAAAGGCTCCTTTCGGGTTCTCATTTGATAGACATTGAATGAGAAGAAGAAAAATTAAAAGTGGCTTATAATACTAAATTAGGTAAAGTATATTAAGAACTTAAGGAGATTAGTTGGCAAAGATTATTGTTGAATTTAATCTTTCTAATGAATATAAAGAAAACTGCCACGATAGGTGAAGTGATCGAGTGATAATCTTTTTCTATGTAGATTCCTTCCATGGTTTTGGAATTTGGACGTCTGCTTAAAGGCCACATCCCAATTTAGCCTGTCGCTGTCGGAACGCCGACTGTCCACCGTCGGCCCACCGGCGACATCAGCCGTTGGTCCGACGTAATTTGGTCCAACGTTGGATCAACGTCGGCAAACCAAACGGTCGGTCCAAAGTTGGCTCAACGTCGGCAAGCCAATCGGTCGGTCCAAAGTTGGCTCAACGTCGGTCGGTCCAATGGTGGACCAACTGCGACGTATGATCGGACAGGGCAATGCATACTTGGATTGCCAACATGTTAACTGGCACTCCACGTATGCATTCTCAAAAATATGCATACAAACAATAGGTTCGGTTTTTAAGAGGTTTATTTTTCATTAAAAATACAATTTCAGAGTATGAAGCTAGCATCACATTTCTACGGCTCGGTATTTGTTCTGAAAATATATATAGTGTATCACTCTATTCGTGTTACTCTGTAATATGGCATTGCTCCATCTAGCTATGTACGCCAATAAAATTATGCATGTTTTCCTTATTAACAGTTTACATGTGGGTAAGTCTCTTGACACAAACATATAACTCGCACTAAAATCTCGAGGTTCATTGGATAACATTCTAAATACATTATTGTAGGCTACACACAGTTTTCTAATTGACTCTGTTCTATAGTAACTCCACAGCTGGCATGTATATAATGAAGTACAGCAGGATTTAAAAAAAAATACATCTTACAGATTCTCTACACATGTAAAGCTTACGGATCAAGGCATTGTCCTGAGCATAAATTATCTTGTAGTTGTATTGCTTACACATATCGTCGTTGTCACTGAGATCTTCTGTAATAATATGCCCAAGATATTTACACTTACTAACCCTTGTTAATGTTTAATGACTGCTGCGTCAGCTTCTTTCACTGGAGACCTCTTGGTTGCTTTAAGCAACATGGAACATTCATTGAGTACAACTATATTAAAGGGATATATTTATACACGTGTTTTCCAAAATAGAATTAAATATAGTATTATGGGTAAAATAGCAGACAAAAATCTATGTTTAATGAAACAGAATAAATGTATCCCTCTATTTGGTGACATGTATACGTTATGCATACAAATAATTAATAATCTTAACTACTCGCCTAATCTTGTCGCTTTTATGCCACTTTTCGGGTCATTCCCTTCCAGTTGAACGCTGTATTTAGTGTATTTTCGAGGCTACAGCTACACTACACCCCCCACTCATAACACACACACACACACACACAGAGAGAGAGAGAGAGAGAGAGAGACCTTTTCAGCAAGTTATCGCTACACCTGGCTCGCTATATGTGTTATACGTGTAGTTATCTCCAGGAGCGACGATGTGTCGTTGATCCGCGCGCAAACCCATGAACACCGCAAAATTCATTTACAATTTATTTCTGGTTTAAAATCTAGTATATTCTCATGCCTCTTTGGGCACATAGGTAGAGCGTAAGACTATTTACCTATGGCTATGTTATTCTGTGCGCAGGTTTGCATCTCCGCCGTGGTACTATAGTGGGGGGGGGGGGTTCATCCAACCAGGCAACTGACAAGGTTTTCTCCGCCAAACGTGCCATATATTCTAAATTTATTTAGAATTAGTCTCCGTGGGGAAGCTGTAAATTACAGACCATTTACGTCTCCCTCATTTGAGGTTGCCAGCCACGTTTAAGAAACTGCCATTTCGGCCATTATTATTATTATTATTATTATTATTACGTTCTATGTTAGTTTAAATACATCACGGCAGTTGTTATACTCACATTTGACGAGATTATATAGAAGAAAACGATGACTCTGCTTTCAAAAGGCTGTAAGGTGAATTAAGGTGACAGATGATACTCGATACATAGCGCTTTGCCGACAGGTGGAGCCTCGTGCGTCGATATTTTCGCTCGAACCGATAATCGCGTCCGGTCCGACGTAGTCGTGCTGTTTGGGAAGACGGAGCAGCTATATTAATGAATTCTACTGGACGGCGGTCTACCAGAACTGGCATCACCACATTTAAATTAAAGAAATGTGATGAACACAGTTTTAATTATTGTGTTTCAATTTTAGAAATTATATCCACTCGTCAAATAATTCTTATTATTGTTTATAATCTTATTTAAAATACAGTGTGCAAAATGCCGAAAGAACACGTGGTAACTATGGCAGTGAACTCAAATACTTGAACTACTGATTTTATTCGACTTATGTCCGGTTTGTGAATGGAAGACTGCCCATTCTGTCAAGGAAACCAATGGCAGAAGCCCTTTGGAATGTATTATTTGTTCATCTATGTGTGGACCGGCTATCCATATATAAACAATAGGGCTGGTGGCTGCATGATATAGTCATCACAGAGATAGGGTTGAACTAGTCCTAACCTCAACAGATTCTGAAGATGTGTCATAACAGAACCACCTATAAGGAGACATGAGAATCTCCATATTGTTGTGATAACATTTCTAAGAAAGAATACACCACTTATCCACAAGTTCAAGGATAATGTAGAAGGCTGTAATTGTGCTGGTGACCGACTGAGTGGATTGCTTGGCTCCTCGTCCAGGTATGTACTCAACACTGATGAGCTGCCGCGTCTAAATAGAGCACCATATATACATCTTATTCTATTAATTTCTTTATCATATACACGAACAAATATGAAGTCAAGAACCTATCACAACATAATACATGTATTGTGACTTCTAGATCAGACATGGATATAATATCATTTAGTTTATGTGTGTTCCAGGATTTTGTTTGGTATTTGAAGAACTTCATAAAATGTTTGCAAGTTAGATACTTTCCAAATACAATCATTGTATCTATCAATTTATTAACATTTATTTCAGATTGGGAATATTTACATTTTTTCCAATACTATTTGAATACAGCTGATTGCAAATTATATGTTCGAATCTCGCAAAAACACACTAATATTATAACCCTTGTGGTGTCATTCTCAAGAATATGCAATATGACTTCTTCAACTCTTCAACCAAAATGTTATTTGCAACACTATCAAGTAAAGTAATGTCACTATTTACATTTAATATGACATCCTTTCTGGTTACTTAGTGTCAGGTAGATTGAAATGATTACTTTAAATGATAAGAATATTTCATGGACATCTCAATAAGTTTATGATAATCACAACTTTAATAAAGTATCAATCTCCCAAAACATTCCGAACCCATTATAATCTACGTCTATAATGCAACAAGATGTGTTGACAACTTAATTTGTCTGATCTTTTCTTTTGCTTATTATTTGTGTAGTTAAATATCTTCATAATTCGTATCAAGTGGCATTAACCATTTGAATACAAATATAGCACCTGTCTTAGTGTTGAATTACCTTTGCAACCCCGACACATGCATCGCCCCCCCAAACACGTACAAACGTACCCCCATATATTATATATATATATATATATATATATATATATATATATATATATAGTCACCAAGGACTTAAACGTGTAAAACATACTAATCATACAGAGGGTTAGAAGCTAAGACTTTCCAGTCATTAGCCCACCAGTCATTAATCCTGGTGAAGTTTCACTAGCCCTAATATTAGCGAGTGAGAGCAGTGAATCCCAAGCGTAACGAGAGTATGGTAGGAGGATGCGGGCGCATGCCCCCTCCCCCTGAAAATCTTTGAAATTAGTAAGCTTATGGAGCAACCTGGGAGACTTTCTATCACAATACGTCTTTTCATTGGTATATTTCAACCATGTAAACTCCTTGAGCCAATGCAGCTTAAATGCCCTCAGCCTGGTTTCTTCATTGTTTTACCCCTTTCTCCAAAGATACCCCCTCCCCCACCCCCCAGTATGTGTATTAGCTCAGCTGGCTAATAATACACCTATTATACTAGCCTAGAATGTTTTCTATTAGCCCGGGGCTAAAGGGCTAGCGCTTATTTGGAACTTTAATCATACAAACTTTACACTGATTCCAATCAGGATTTCACCAAACTTTCCCATGAAGAAATCTCAGATGGCATTGTAATGAGGTGAATTTATTACGGTTTCATCTATATAATCCTACTACTACTACTACTAAATAATAATAATAATAAATAGGATACGCATGTATTGCGTGTGATGCCATTAAGTTTCCAATCTCTTTTCGCTTCAAAACATGAATAGTTTCTTTAATTTTATCTTTCTAGAGATGGGCATGAATTCTCTGAAATCGGTTGAACACCGTCAACAAGTCCCGTGAAGACGAAAGGAGTTCTCGCTCATTAATGGATTCAATCACAGAGGAAATGAACTTGCTGTGTACAAAGGGATTCCTTTAAAACGTGGACGTTGCCGCGACAAGTGACCGTTAAAGTGTTAGAAAGAGAAGCAATTTTTTTCCAAATCTAACTGCTTTCAAAAAAACGCAGTTTTTATTAGTAGAAAAGTCTATTGCAATGCGTAATAGTAAAATTACAGAATTAAAAATATGTGGAGTTGTATTTTGCCCAGTTAATATATATTTGAATGACAATATGTCAGCAAGAAGTAGCAGAAACATTAATATAATGTTATAATTTTATTGAATATATGTTTACATTGTATGTGCAGTTGTATGGTTGTGAGTATGAAATAAGAATTATAAAAAAAGAAAGAGAAGCAATACCCGATGAAAAGTGTACCCATTACTGTAAACTGGTTTATTACATATTCATCCAGTTGTCTAACAAATTATTATCATCACCATTCAACTTCAAAGGCATATAGCTACGACGACAATATACCGCTTAAGATTACTTACTGTTTATTAAAATGTGTCATCACTTCCGACACATAATAATAATGACAAAACTTCTAGAGCGCCAATATCCTCGAAAAGGATCGAGCTCAGTGGCGCGCCTAGTGGAGGGATTGGGCAAACTCATAGCCCGGGTACGATGCAAAGTTCATCAACGTAATTCACAAACTTTTAACAAATATGAGTTACATTGTTATCTCCAAATAACCTTTAACCTGTTATTTATATCTGACAGTTGGGTTGCTATGATTAACAGTTGGTATCTCTTTAATTGTCGCTATATTAATAACAACTTTACGATTGGGTAATTTATTAACCTGACAAACATTATATTCGTTGTATATTATTAAATGATGTTTATATTTTATTAAGTGATTAATTGAAAACTAAAACCACAATTTCTGTTGATTTATATACGACTAATACACGACTGTTCTTACCCGTTATTCCATGTTAAACTAGTGTGCTAAGACTGTGGCTTGCTTCCTGAGAACAGGCTTGTGTCTAACAAATACGGCAGTCGTTGGTTGGTATAAAAAAGACAAATATTGAAATACAACTGTTATCCAGTTTCTCATCTGTTAGATATTTAAAGAATTTTAAAACAGTTAACATCAAATAATTAAATGGCGTGATAGTTATGATCGAATGAATTACTCAATTATAATTGCATTCAATATATTTTTTATTTCCTAAACTGTTATCACAAAACAAATGATAAATGATGATTGATGTTTTACGGCCACTCAAGTAAGATGTCTGACTAAATGTGATAGTTTTATTATTCTTGTGGGGGGGGGGGATATTTGTTCTCCTGGAAGTCAAATTAGGCACCCAATAGACGCAAAAACAATTGCGTACCTGCGAACTGTAGGTCAGAAACATTAATTCTTAACCGTTTTAAAGAAGTACAAGGTGATTGATGTTTTACAGCCACTTTTGTACACAAGGTAGCTAAATGGGCCGAGCGACCTCCAAAGGTAATGAGACGAAGTCAAAGACGAAACAACCTTCAGATATGCCCACGCCGGGATTCGAACACAAAACAAATGATAAAGAAATCTGAATTGGCTTGTCAGGAATATTGTTGGCCTCCAACGTTTAACTCTATCAATGATGTGGCACCTAAATACCTGTGTGAACTGGTTTCCATTAGAAAGTCATCCCAAACACTGAGGTCATCCAGTCAGATACTATTGCAGGTGTCAGTGTCTCGGCTCAAGTCATATGGTGATTGTGCATTTAGTGTCGCAGCCCCCACTTTGTGGACTAGGTTGCCGGCAGATATTAGAAATGCGTCGTCTCTTGAAAATTTTAAATCCGTTCTAAAACACACCTGTTCAAGGTCGCTTTCACAGATAAATAATAATTATCGTTTAAATCTCTTATAGGGTTTTTGCGGACATTATTTGCGGGTATTATTATATTAAATATTATTTGTACAGCGTCTTTGAATGCCTCCTGCTAGTAAGAGCGCCTTATTAAATATACACTATTATTATTATTATTGCCTTCCTGATGATAAAAAAGAAAAGTGCTCATATTGAATAAGTAATTAACCGATTACGTTTTGTTTCCATATAGGTTACATCAACAAGGTCAAAGATGTCAATGAATAGTAATGGCCAAATTCTTGGAAGCCGATGGTCTACCAGAACTGGCGTCCATGACAACCTTATATTTTTATAGACAAAGTGATGACGTTCACTGTGTTATTTTGATAAAATCATTTCGGTATATAAATAGGATGATAACAGTTTTAAATATAATAAAATATTGGCGCTGCGTGAATGGTAAAATTTGATTCCTACAATTTCAATTGCACGTTGGAAGATTGGCGAACAACAGAAATTAATTTAGAAGACATTAATCACCGGATTTTAGCCAGTAGTTATCCTACGATATTGTTATTGTTTTCTTATGGTTTGGGCATATTTATGTCATTCCCGACACTATCACTTTGAATGCGTGCAATTTCAAATAAACAGTTAACGTTTTCTCTCCATTGTATTATGCGTACCTATACAATGTTAATTATAAAGTATGCTATCCTTTTACGACCAGATATACACATATGTTAACCTATACATAAAAACATTTCGATACCACAGATGCTGATCCCAGCTCCATTCTGGATTCGAATAGCTAAATAAATCCAGTTCAACGCATGATAATGTTGTGTCGTGTACACTACCTATGTACGGAAGCATTGAAGTGACTTAGCTCAAAAAATAAAGTAGCAATAATGTACAATGGATTATTTCTAGACTAGAACGAAATATCGTCTCAATCCTGAGTAAATACTATGATTTATTCGAACCTAACAGCTAATCTTCATACGTTTATCACTAAGTGAACGTTCATTCACGCCTAATTTATCCTCCCTAAGTATATGCTTGATCTATTTGACCCATGCTCGAGAACAGCGGATTTCAGGCAGATCTCCGATACTGGGAATGACACGTCGGGATTATAATATCAACAATTTTCCTATATCAGTGTAACCTAATTACTCATAATATGGAGAGAAAACGGGAGTAACTAACACACCGAGGAGTATAAATCCTTCAAAAGGGATTGCATCATTTAACAGAAGATCCTTTCACAAGATAATGTAGGAAGCATATAAATCTACCGAATTTCAATTTTGACAAACACTTAAGACAATGAATGCCTCTATCCATAAATAAAAATTAGTAAATATTTCTTTCAACAGCTATATTTATGCTGAAGAAATATAAAATATCTACATAATCAAAACATTTTAAATGATTTAATTAGTTAGGAATATTTGATTTAAAATACTAACTAAAGAGATGACATATGAATAATCAGCGTACTCATTGGTCTAAATCTATTATAATACTTGCAGACTGCCTCCAATCAGTAATTAATTCGTTGTGGGGATGCGACAGACATATTGCAGGATTTGTTCTTTTTCCAATTGGTGTCTCCTGTTGTCATTCCAAACAAGAGCTCGTTTGAAACTATTTTTGCGCAGTGTGCATAATGCCCTAGCCAGTACACGAAATTAATTCGTCAATGCAAGGAATAACATCTGAAATATTTGCGTTGTTGCTATATACAAACAATGATATGTCTAAAGTGATTATTCGGTGATTATTCACCAAAAAAACATTGTTAATTAATAAACGCTAGTGCTGATGCAATACAGAGTTGTTCAAATTGTGCCTGTGCAAAATTGAGGCCCCTGGCAGCAACCAGAAGGCATAAACGTCATCCTGGTGAATACTCAGTTCTCCCTATTTTCACATGGCCATTTCTGTTGTGCTAATGGCTAGGAGGATGATTGATGTTTTACGGCCACTTTTGTGCACATGGTAGGCTAAATCCAACCCTACCGCTAGCCTCATGAAGAGTTGAGTATAGATGTCTTCAACATGTGTGTGTGCGTTTTGCTTTAGTAATTTTTTTATCAAAACGTGGAAGCTGACTGTTTATTCAGTTGTGTGTTTTAATGCCACCACTTTCTGTATGATTTATTAAACACGTGGTTCAAAGTAATCCATGTAAACACAGACGTATCAGCATGTTTCGTAAATAGGGCGTAAGATAGAATAACCAAAATGGTCTGTAACCATTTGCATCTGGAATGTCCTGTTTCTTGGACCAAGCTTTCAGTTCAGAATCCATTCCACGCAGCTATAAATGCATGTAATAAAATAAAACTACAACATAGCTTTAAATATTGTAAAGTTTGTATTATTAGTATAGTATATCAATTTTATAGTAGTGAATCTGGAGAACTGCAAATATTCATGTAAATTACCAGATCTCAGGTAATCCAGTGCACATTTCTATCTAACAACTATCAATATTGTGTCGAAGTCAGGTGCAACTAGTGTTCGTTCACAACTCCCAATTGCTTGAAAACTCAATCTCCGTCTTTCACATAATTCTATATTTACTATTGATAAATATTCCCAGAAAGACGGCTGATAAGATTATGACGTCATGCGCGAACTGCATTATCACAGTGGAGTCATAATAATAGAGTATAGCAAACAAACAATTTTCCCTACGAATTGACTAAGTTTGTATTGTTCAAATACAAATGGGGTTTAATAAGCGGTGAATACTTGAATACCGGGTCCGGCCTTATTTTATACCTAATAGTCAAATTGTATCGTAGAGCTTGCTGCCATGAATCAAAAAGACAACAGCACATCTTTTAACCTATTCGTCGTATGCGAGTGATTTTTTCAGTGATAAATAATACCATATCGCAAATTTTCCTATTTTTAATATCTTTGTTTGTATTTATGTCAGGAAATTCGTCAGGTATAAGTGGCTGTTATTCTTCAATTTGATTGAATCAGAGCAGATCTCAGCGTGCGCACTGCTTGGGGGAGCCGTTACACAGAAGATAGACATGTTCATTTTGCTTCGAGTTACAGCATCTTTGCTATAATTTTGGTAACAATTATACACTACTCACAATAACATTAAAATATTGGTCTTGGAATAGGTGTGATATACTAATATTAAGGAAGTTAATATTTAGTCCTGTTTTGTGTTCAATAACCAACAAGGAAATGCCCACATTCTAAATGGCAAAATTTGCTACATAATTCCTCGCCGAATAAATCTTCGCAATTATCGTCACGGTGTCTCTAAATTAGTATGATGTGTACATATACTTATCGCATAATGACTAGTTTTTGTTGTATTACATATTTATCTGTGAAAACAAATTCTATTGTTTTTTATTGATATTACTTTTCAGTTTGTATCTTTGATATAAAGGTTAATATTAAATATATATATATATTACTTAAACAGAGGCATGGCGCCCCACGGTCTATCTGGTAGTCGCTGGCCCATTTAACCTATCTTGTGCACAAAAGTGGTCGTAAATCATCAAACATAAATAAAAGCATCAAGAGTTTACCTTTGGATAGGTCTCCATATTACATAACAATTTTGGGGTTTTCTAGAATGTGGATTCGATGTCGAAATTATTGCGTGGATTCAAGGTTTAAATTGTGAAACGTATTCAACATAGTAATCGTGGTGTGGATTCAACGTGGAAATCGTAACGGTTCAACGGTGAAAATATATTAATTCAACTTTCAAATAGGACATGAGGGAATCACGTATGATTAATAATTTTTCTTGCTATACGTAAGTTACACTTAATAAATTAGGATGGCAAAACTTAAGGTTTTTCAGTTGCAAAATTATATACTAAAACAGTCATTTGGGCCTTTGTTCCCGTGCAGATGATCTTCCAATTAAGGCAATTTGCACTTATAAATGTGTGGATAAAAGGTTCATTGCGCCACACACACACATATATTTATATACTGTTGGACATGTATGCATTGGGGCGTAACAAACAATAACATCTTTGGGAAAGGTGGTATTAACAATTATCACTTATTAACGTTAGCCTTAAGTTAAATATTATATTTAAAAATGTAAATACTTAATACAAATATGATTCACGTACAATTTATCAATATTCTATAATAAACTTAGAAATGCAGAAACACAACAAAACAATACCCTAACAAAATTGTGCGAAAATATAAAATCATACATTGGAGTGTACCACTGACTAAATTTGTAATATTATCTCACATCGCAGGTATTTTACTAAAATATGTCAAACACCATATAATTCTCCCTTGCAAAAACTTTCCATAAGGATCACTGACAACTGGTAACTTTACTTCACTAGACATATATTAGGCGATTTCAATTCACAACATATTATTAGTAACTTCAATTAACCTGCCATAATAAAACTTGCCAAAACAGATATCCAAGTATTTATGAACCTACCGAGGTAAAGACAATGATGGTTCACCGAATCAAATTTCGTATCATTTACAGCTTGTTATATATGCCTTTGTAGTCTGACTAAAATGACTAAACATCAAGGGAGACCAATGTGTATTTACAAGAGAATCCATAAGGATTCGGTCCAGCATTTATAAACAGCTACAAGACCCCGGAGCCATTCTGGATTTAAATCTCTCAAGCTTCACATAGACCAGCTGCTGAAATATGTATATGAACGTTACTTAGCAGGAGTAATATCATTACCTTATATGATAAACAAACTATTTTTTTAAAGATCAAATTTAGCAATCATAAGAAGCATGCAAGTTCACGGATATTGTCTGAATACATGCTATCAACACCAAAATTCACGTTAAACACTAAACAACACGCAAAAACAGTTTCGTGGATCAGCCGAAAAGATTACATTAATGTCCCGAAAACAGCGTAACTTAATAAATATATTAATACGATGTTGTTTTGCTAATAATGATTCAAGCCGAAGACAACAATCAACAAACCTCTGGTCCAAAACCACCTTAGGGCACTGACCCCCTCCCCACCAAATATACTTACAAGGATGAGTATACCTTAGTACAGATATGTTGTGTTACATACTCTGAAATCGATGTTCCCCCTTAGACACAAACAAGGAAGAATTGCTCAAAGATAGATAATGTGAAACCTGAGAGTATTTACCATCGGAGCATTTTAAATCATCACCAGATCTTTAACACTATAATAAAGTTCAGTGTGAACGGACAGAGATAATGACCAACTATCGATCAGGTAGATAACTTAAAGTTGACCCTTATTTAGGGTGTAAGTTTACTGTAGCGGATCATGTGTTTGAGGACATACTCGTTTGAGATATTGTACATGAACACACTGAAGACAGGGTATTTCATACATTAAGTATACATTAAATTATCCAAGCCTTTTTCTATTCATAATACAAGTATGTCAAAGAGCAGTATGAAGCTGAATCAATCTGAAACATCATCCAGATACAGCTTTAGTATTAAGCTAATTGGTTCTATTTCGTCCTTCATTCTGATCTGTGACTGCGTTTTCCGGAAGCGTCATCGAAATGCCTTTTACCATCAATGTACATCATGTACTCTGGAATAGCAAAAATAACAATTTATATAAATACGCAGTTCATAAATTATAAGGTGTCATAGATCTGTTCGGTTTGGCTGACAAGAAAATATTTCAAAATCTCATCTACGAAATTGTGGGGCATAGATGATAATGTATAATTTAAAATGCCGAACAAGTTGTATTTATAGCTAGCTATTATGAGTGCTATGCTTTTCTTCAAAACATTAAATTGTAATAAATAAAGATACATGCGAAAAGACATATCATATTTATTCAATGAATAATCGATTATTGACATTTTATGGTACAGCCCCCTCCTCACTCCTTCTAGCTCTTTAATGGGATCTAGGTGGATTCTTTCACAGGCAACATTTCTAGGATCTGAAAAATATATTTATTATTTTCCAGGTTTTCAAGGATGCGTGGGAACCCTGATATTGCATAGAGATATGAATTTGTTCAGAGAATATGAAGCAACATTTAGGGATACTTCTTTTCAAAGCCATAAAGGTTTTTTGCAACTGGAAAATTACATTTGTTATGAAGTAAACCATTATGGCATGATAACCAAATATATATATATTTTTTAAATATGCCAAATCCAATGTATGGCATGAATCCAGATCTTCGAATAAAGTGTTCACATGCTATTTTGATACTAAAAAATTTATTTTGTATAATATATATATATATATATATATATATATATATATATATATTGATTAAAATTCATGACACAGAAACTAAGTTTGACCGAAGATCATCTTATTGAATTGTAATTAAAGTCAACTCTCCATCTCATCTTTTCTGATTAAGGGATTAGCTTAATTATAACTTCTCATTACAAAAATAATCATAATACTAAAAGAAGTACAGTGGAGTCCCATTATAACCCGGAACAGTATAACACGAAATTGGATATAATACGGTCAAACATTGGACCCAAATTCGTGGGATTCGTATCAGTGGATTTTCCGTGACTGATGTACTAGTGATATATCTGAAGGAAGCTATAAAACTGATATAGTTAGATATTTCTAAGCGAGGAAATCTCTGTTGACAGTTTTCAGATAATGAAACTGACTTCCCCGTGAATATTTCAATATATAGCGTAAATCTATACGCATGTTCATGTAGATAATAACTAGTAATAGAGGGTGGTAGGTTCTGTTTTCGAGGAGATATTTACACTAGCAACTAGTTAACAATCAGATGACTCGTATGATATATAATATGTACATGAGATAAAGATCAAAGGGGCAAAAACAATCAGATGGCAAAAGACTGAAAGCGATACTGACACAATCCAAATGATATATAAAATACATGCTTAACAAAACAGTTTTTATGTTATTTATAACATGCAGGTTAATTGCTTTGCAACATCACAACAAAGATTTGATATACACTGTAAGTGAGATAAAATTAAGAAAGATATATTTAAATTTATATATTATTCAGGTGAATCAAATCTAACAGTTGATGTTATATAAATCCACAAACCGTTCAAGTGAACTGAAACCTGTGCGACTGCTGGTTAAAAGTTAGACATATTTATTTTGTTTTGAATGCTCTCTCTTTCTTTCTCTGTGCGTGTGTATGTTTGCGCCTTCGTGTGTGTGCATGTGTTTGTGTGCCTGTGTGTCGGGTTTTTATCTGTTGCTAATCCATTACCCCGTTATTGGGAGAATAGGTGAAAATAACAAAATATATTTACTGCCATAGTGAAATTATACCATACCTGAATAAGATTTTGGCATTACAACAGGTACGTCACCAGCATAGCACTTAAAGGTGTAATAAAATATATTTGTTGTTTCATGTTCTCCTGTGTTTGGGTTTACAACTTCAGCATGTACCTTCACTTGCATATACGGTCCTTCTGTATATACAACCTTGGCAGATATAGGGAAAATAGTAAACAAAATTAATACAGTGGAAATATTGTTAAAACAATGTGATTTGAAGGTGCAATCATTGGAATGCATTCTTACAAATGGTTTGACTGTGCGAGTGTATTTAAGTGACCACATATGAACGCACCCCCCCCCCCCACACACACACACAAAAACATATATTTATACCTGTGTTGACATAAACAGCAAAGATCCAACTTCTACTGGTTTTCTAAACATGATATCATCAACAGCTACAGCGGTCGGTGGACTGTGACTAAAACAATAACCAGTGATCAGTATAGTCAGTATATAGATCAGTGTTGGGGTTATCGTACTCGATTGTAATCGATTACATGATCTCAGGTAATCGTCATTTCCAGATCGATTATATTGTTAATATAATCGTAATCAGCGAATACTTTCACGATTACAAAAGATGTTTGATTATTTACCAAGCTATATCATGCCAGATATATGGTTTGGTAGGTAAGGCAAAAGTTAACATTATATTTACCCATAGGTTGTTTTATTGTTCGGGGAGAATCCCCAGGCTGTCGCTTATTCGACACAGCCTCAACATTACCCATTGACAGACTGCTGTCATATTTATAAACATGATGATTTGTCAGTTTATTTATTCTATGAAGAAAGAAAAATGTGCTTCAGATTTTGCCGTTATTATGTCATATAAACAGGCATTTCAGGTTAACCCGTGTTGTTTTACACGGTTAAACACAAGCTAGTCAGACAGCCGGCAATTGTGCATGGCTTCTTTCTGACACCGTCATTTTAACTCCAGCTACAAACGATCCCGATTGGTCACCAGTCGAATGACAAGCAGCCAATTAAATTAACGCATGCGTTAGTGAACATAAACAATGCTACAGCCTTCAACAGGTCCATTTACAGAGGTGGTAAAGTTACACAGGGGTCGTAGTTGGGCGTTTGACTATATTCTAATTATCTCATTTATTAAATAGTCACGCCACACATGATGTATTTAGTTACTAAATATATATTCAAACAATTCCATTGATATTGTTTGCACTAATCCCATTAATGCTAACACTGTAGCATGTTTATATCGGTATTATACATGTAACTGAGTAAATATTGATGAAGGATCACATTTATGTTTGTGTTATATACATTGTAATCATGATTTAATCGTAATCGATTACATTTAGAATGAATGTAATCGTAATCATGGTGTTCTCAAGTAATCGTAATCGATTACATTGGTCCTGTAATCGCCTCAACCCTGATATAAATGAATATTACGATTGTCAAACATATTATTATGTTACGATGATTTAAGTTTTCTAAGCTTGTTTATGTAGCTTCAAAATAAGACCTGAAACAAACTGATGATGTTGGGGTACGTGTCATGTGGTTTCCAGCGAACGTTGTGACCATCACCCCCAAGAAACTCTTCAGCGGCCTTGGTACTCTCACTCCTGTCTACACACAACTAATGCAGACGAGCTTGAAGCCTCACAATCACATGTACACGTTTGACGCGTCTACAGGGAAGTCCACCCCGAGAAGCAGGTTCGCGTAGGTATCTTAATGTTACCTGCGTTGCAGCGGAGCGTAGATAGCGGAGACAGCAGTTTTGCCAAGCGGGCAGCGTATTATGTAGAGTTGACAGAAACCATGAGGAGCAACAGCATGATTGCCATCCATGTATATGCGTTACCTGTAACAGGTGATTCAATGCATCCCGGAAAACGATGATCCGAGGGTCAGTGTCAGGGCCGTTATGGAAGATGAGAAACTGTTGCGGGTTGGGCCCTGAAGTTTGATCTATACTACAAAGGGAAGCCACATCTTCAGAGGTGTTCATGGAATTAACAAGTGGTCATGGAAGCCAGCAGGTAATTATCGACTTATTGTAATCTCTCAAGCAATAATTAGGGAAGTTACAATATTTAGAGAAGCTACAATAATTTGGGAATCTCCATTTTTAGAAGTATGTAAATACATAAAAGCTAATAACCCTATAGCGAAAATTACAGTTTGCTTTACCTCAAACAATATTAAAATAAACACTATAAAGAAAATCAAACGAAAAACATGTATAAGACGGTTTTTGGCGGTGCCATTTTTTTCCAACAACCGATGATGTCACGCTCTCACAACAATATATAAGTATATTTGATACTGAATTTACTTTGTACCTGGATAATAATCCTATACAGAACATAACCCACACTTAGGGGTTCTTCAGTCAGTTTCTCATCCAATTTCTCATCGGCCTTAGAAATTCTTATCGAAAAAAACTCTAACTCCATATATTTATAGGGAATTGTCCCCTCAACACCGTCAGCGTTGTTGTCCGGTAGACCCCGCATGGTCACCTGGTTCAATCAGCGTCGAGAACAATCCCCCACTAAAACTCCTCCCACACATTCAAACAGTTATATAAAGCGGAATCCCCCCCCCCCAGCACAATCAGCGTGTTGTCCAGTGGAGACTCGCATGTCCGTTGATCCAATCTCCGCTGACTTGGCTGTACAATTACAAACATTCAAACAAAGCTTTCACTCATTCAACCCACACCACGAAAACATCAATAGAGTACAAACCCCGCGGCTGTGACATCTACACCCGTGCGATCCCAACAACCGGCCGGCCACAAATCCCGAAGCGGCACGGAACGGGTGACCACCAACTTCTTTCGTACATCAATCAATAGGAGCACTATGGTTTCACACCCACTGACCCCACAATTCGTCGGCCACAAACCTTAAAGCGGCACGAACGGGCGATTACTAATTCTCTCTAACATAAATTAATTTGACAACCGGCCATGACTTTACAAATGGTGATGATGATGACTGATGTTTTACGCCCCCTTTTGTGCACCCGGTAGGCTAAATGGGCCCAGCGACTACCAAAGGTAATGAGGCGAAGTCAAAGACGAAACAACCTTCAGATATGCCCACGCCGAGATTCAAACACGGGCGGCAGTGATCTGTGATAGAACGCACTACCGCTAGACCACGGAGGCGCCCCGCTCTCATTCAATGGTTGGTTTGGTTTTGTTGTTCGGAGAGAATCCCCAGGCTGTCGCTTAATCAGCACAGCCTCTATGTTGGGGTGGCTGAGAAATCGCCTCCTTCCCCACCATTCACAGGGGAGCAGTACGGAAAGATGGAGCCGAAATGCTAGAGTGTTTTAGGTCCTCAGGGTTTTTTTAACGTCCCCCTTTATTTTAAATAATTCAGTGGAGACGGCAGCGCCATTTAACGTGGTCAGCCACCCACGATGTAGTGAGCCGAGAAATTAATCTCTGGAAAGTTTCGACCTCTTACGGGGTTCGAACCTGCGACCGTTGGCACCAAGTGCCGGGTGCTTAACCGCTAGGCCACCGGAGCTCACTATTCAATGGTAATTTTACGCAATAGACACATACCGGAATTACTAAATACAGAAACAGTTCATTTGTTCTATCCGATGTTGGCGTCTATTAAACAGGTTTAATGTCAACTGCTATAGGCTAATTACTTATAGCGGACAATTCTTCAGCCTGTTTTAATGCGAGGAGTAGACACTGGATCATTAAATAAACGAAAAGCTCAAAATGTTGACATTGTACACGTTGGCATGATGAATGGAGCGTGGCTTAAATAAAATGTCCCGATAGTGATTCAATACAGAAATGTTGTACATCTTTGTGTAAACGAAACTGTATGACAGTATCGCCTCTCGGGGATCTCTGTATGTATGATATATCTGCTTTTGTATACAATGAATTAACTGTGAATGGGTCTATTACTCAAAGGGTCATACAGTGTGGTGTATCACCCAATAATGTACTGGGGGAGGGGAGGGGGGGGAATTCAGCTACAAATGTGTTGGCCCCAGATGGTACGAGTGATTCCTTAAACCATCTTGTACATACGTTTTTTTAAAAATTAAACCATGCTCTAGTTAACATACGATGATTGCCCTATTGATAAAGTCTTTCACTTGTGGAGGTCTAAAAGAAAGAAATTAAAACAAAATTATAATTTTCAAAGTGTTATAGTTTTGATAAGATACAGATTATGACAAACACAATGTCTATGGTAAAATCAGCTATGAAGAGTATGTGAAGTGTTAATGTGGTTGTAGGACGATAATACAGGTTTGCGAGAATTATAAATCAGTAAATACCCCGATCTGGTACCACCTCTGGAAGACATGGCTGATTCAGATATGAACATTTTCCGAGTGATCAGGAATTCTATAGTTTTATTTCTGGCAGTGCCAGCAAATCTTCAAATTTCTTAGAATATTCCCACTTTACTGTTAGTTGTACAGGTTTTTCCCTGTTTTCTTTTGTTTTATTTCATACTTACCTATAATAACCAATAAGCACAAATATTGGAAGATGCAATTTTTGTGTATGGTGGAAAGTATGTGGATTCAGCGTGGAAATCGTGAGTGGAATTTAAATGTAGAAATTGCAGTATAGAAGTGATTACGTGGATTTACTTTGAAATTACCTTGTACATAAATATTTCGTTTGGATAAAACATATATTCCACGATTTCTTTCAGATAAATATCCATTTTGGGAAGTTAATTATTTTTCCGGCTAAATAGAATAATTCACTAATATAAGAATTTCAGGCAATTCCTGAAAGATCACCATAAATACAATTCAAATAATTCAAAATCGTCTGATAGCTGAACATATACGGCATTACCATATATGTACAGAAGCATTAATATATCAAAAGAAAATATCGCCAACACAATTAAATAAGTGATTCAAATTACCTGTAATAATAACTACCAGCAGACCGTAGCTTTTCAGAACAATATTTAAAAAAAAACTTTTTTAAATAAGCCAGAAATATTCAATAAAAAAATTTAATCATCAATGCTGCACTGTGATTAAGATAGGTGTTTAAAGGTTTACCGTTATTATTTACCTGAATAAACAAGCATCGGCCCAAGCCATCTCAAAGGCCTGCCTCATCAGAAATCCTCCAAATATTTTATTATAAAGATTCCGTTCCTACAAATATTAAATTTAAAAAGAAATGAATTGATTGAAAATTATGAACATGTTTTCTTAAATCATGGCCAAAACATAATTAAAATAATGAATGGTAATTTGCAGGACAAATGCAAACATGTTCACACGAATGATAAATGGGGCTAAAATATAAACATGATCAACCAAATACATTTAAATATCCAGTGGAAAGTGCTAATGATTTAACTGAAACTCGTCTGTGGGCGCCGCCATTTTGAAGCCAGACCCAGACCGGAAGCATGACGTCACTATGCACAAACTGTGTGTATGACCCGATTATAACAATGTAAACAAACGTCGGCCAATTATATAATTAGGAAACCAAAACGTATTACATTATAGTTGTTACAGAAATGGCTCATGAATCCCACACGGTGAAATTCCTCATGAATGTTGTTTTATACTCCTGAATCGCGAGAAAATTGATATAAATGACCCTAAGACCCTAGCAGTGAGCTCCGGTGACCTAGCGGTTAAGCACCTGGCACTTGGTTTTTGGTGCCAAGGGTCACAGGTTCGATCCCAGCAAGAGGTCGAAACTTTTCCAGAGATTAATTTCTCGGCTCACAACACCGTGGGTGGGGGACCACGTTAAATGGCGCTGCCATCTCCACTGAATTATTAAAAATAAAGGGGGACGTTAAAGACCCTCTGAGGACGTAAAACATTCTGGCAGCGACCACCCTCGGAGTATTTCGGCTCCATCTTTCCGTATTGCTCCCCTGCTTATATTTCATTTTATTACAGAGAAACAATAAACTGCGTATAATACGTGTACTGTACGAGTTCAGTGGCGAGTGTATGGCTTGAATCTGCAATCTAGGTACTAATTATAGCCTTAAAATAGTAACTTGCAGCGAATTATCCTGGATGATGATTGTATTGTAATTCTTAGATCCATACTACGAAGAAAGGAATCAACTGCCAAAATATTCAGGCAGTTAACGTTGTTATGCTGATAACAAGAATAGGTTACGTCAATTCCCCAGAATAGAAGCAAAAGGAATTTCGAAAAAGCTACAAACGTCAGTTTACTTACTTGAGGGAAGCAAACGTGAATATTCTTGAGCAGTGTATCTTCCATCCAGGTGGCGCCCTCGGGTTTTACTGGATGCTTAAATGTGGCAGCTCTGTACAAATTATTGGAGAATAAACTGACGATTAACACCAACATGGTGAACGATTAGTCAGACAGTCAGTTGGTGAATGAGTGAGTAGGTCAGTCGGAGTGATTTATTCATGCAGTCATTAAGTCAATGAGCCAGTCATAGATACAGCCACTTTTGTGCACATGGTAGGCTAAATGGGCCGAGCGACCTCCAATGTTATGCAACAGAGTCAAAAATGAAACACCCTTCAGATATGCCCACGCCGAGATTTGAACTTAGATGGTAGTGATCTGTCATCCAACGCGCTACCATTTAGACCACGGGGCGCCCCGTCATAGAGACCATGAATAAGTCGCATTTATCCCACTACAAATTTAACCACAAACAAGTCTCTAATATTTAGTTTATTAGAGAACAAGGTCTTGACTTTTCAGACACACCGGTGGCATTGATCCTGCTGGCATAGCAACCAACACAATACATAGAGCTGCTAGTACAATGACTTAACACACCAACACATGGGACATACATATGATAACACAGTATGTGCTACTTCTCACCTGTCATCAAGTGTACACAAAAACAAATCGTGTATGATTCGTCTTTCCTGTTCGGTTGGTGGTGTCCTCAACAATGACTTTTCATTCTCTTGTTGTCTTTTGGCTTTGTTCGCTTCAATGAGATGACATATAAAAATCATGATGTGTCTAATTTTATTACAGATGAACGTTGGAAATGTTCAAATTAGGTATTTGAATTGAAATTGGATGAGACGACCGGGATAACGATATAACAAAAGTTAAATATTGCACAAAACACTGACAAGCAGATTTCAACTATTTTTATGGTGGTTTTAAATGAGAGCTTAAGAATAAATATGTTGCTTTACCTTCTCCTTCAACAAACAACTTCCTTTCTTCTTCAGTAATAAGTTCCAATGGACTGATATATGCCTTACTGCAAAATAAAGTATATAAATATATATATATATATATATATATATATATATATATGGAGAGAGAGGGGGGGTAGCTACTGCAGATACTTGTCAGTTAATATTTACAATTAAATGAATAACTTGGGAGATTAAAAGAATTATTTGCCAAATCAATTTGGCTCCTAACTAGTATGTGTGTGTGTATGTTGGTGTGTGTGTGTGCGCGCGTGCGTTATGCCACAATAGAAAACAGAGCATCTTCAAACACCTAAATAATTTAATCCAAATTACAGTTTGGATATCACCACCATTAAAATACCTTCTTCGAGGGAGTGATCCCTCGCCCATAAATCCTGACTGTAACCAAGGCCGAGGCTAAAATATCTAGTTACTCAGACACACCATTAAAATAATGCGTTGATCGGTGTTTCAAAACATGAAAAATTATCTGTGCAATTAACCGTTGAGATAGATATCTGAATGAACAATGAATGCATATTGTGTTCATCCCTCAAAGCAAATAGTGGTAGCCTAAAATAGTGTAATACTAGTATTCTCAAATTTCACGTAAGACCCTTTTCTTGTTTAATTATTAATGTTCATAGATCAAAGATGGACATACAGAAAATCAAATATCTGACAGTTGAAACACAGAGAACAAAATTCACTAGAGCGGATAACAATTTCTCCAGATTATTCGTTACATCTATCATATGCCATCTCTTACCCTTTCGTCTGTGGATTCCTGGCCACCATCAGAAATTTGGCATCGAGCTGCTTCTCCCAGCCACCATTTTTCGTCTTCTGATCAACATCCATGGACACTTCGATCGAAGTGCTGCCAACCCATGACACGTGACCCCTAATTAATATGTCTCTGTCCGGTTGAATGGAAAATGTTTTCAAACCTAACAAGATAATAGTAACAACAACAATAATATAATATAAGCAATTAATGTATTATATATGGCTATCAACCAGGAACATTAAAGAAATTTTAATGCACTGCATCCATCTCATTTCTATTATGTTTTCAATAAGAAATAATTACAGTAGCATTTCCTCTTGTGGTCATATTGCTACAGTGATAAATGTCTGTATGGTGGCTATATTCTACCTTCTCTTTTTCCACCTCTCTTATGATGGACAGTTTCTTATCATTATTAACCATTATTATATACATGGATGAAATATTGCCAAAACAGAAAACATGCAATGTGGCTGAAGACCACATTTCCGTGGCCTTAGCTAGAAACTGGGATTGAAATAATGGAAACAGTCTGCTCCCAATACCTGGGTTCAAATGCAGCAAGTTCAATTACTTTCATTCGCATGAATTATAAATAATAGACGCACATTGACATATAGACACAATTATAATTTTTTTTAAACATTTAATTTTGTGCTAGAATTTGTCAAATCTATTTTTAGACCAATTGGCTTTTGGGGTGAAGTGTTTGACGCTTTTCTTGTTGGGGAAGACGTAACAGGATCTGTATTACACATTTTCTGTGCTTTTAATTTTGGAATGCAATAGCAGCTAAAAGTGGTACGCTCACTGGGTAATTCAAGACACCGTGTTTGACTATACAGGTCCATTAACCTAGGTCCTTAGCGAGACACTCACCGAAAAATGCAATTTGCAAACTAACACTGACCCAACTGCATGAAATAAGGTAATGACGACTTTTGGGCTTGTGAAGTATTCCAGCCCAATTAGACTTTTTTTAAACAAATGTTTCATTTTTTGAAATTCACTCAACATTTTATTGTTAGTGAAGGAGTCATGCTCAAACTAGAGATTTACGGCCACTTTTGTGCACACGGTAGGCTAAATGGGCCGAATGACCTCCAAAGGTAATGAAGCGAAGTCAAAGATGAAACAACCTTCAGATATGTCCCCGCAGAGATTCGAACACGGTGGTAGTGATCTGTGGTCCAACAGGCTATCGCTAGACTACGGAGGCGCCCTCATGACTGTAATGTAGCTGTATGGCCTTTATAACAGTAAGTTGCCAAAATGTTAAATTCTTGCCATCAATAGTAATGACTATGTAAAAAATCAGAACATGCAACTAATATCGGAGATTATACTAGTACTATTGTCCAACTGGACTGTACGACATCTCACCCACTGCGAATGCTTATGCTCAGATAATATTATAAAGATATCTCTGTGCAGTGCAGCTAAAATACACACGGATATTATTACATGGTACAATTTCTTTAGAGCAGTGGCTGAATGCTCCATTTAGTTACTGATCTCTTCGCAATTCATTCAACTATTCAAAAACCATAAGAAATTAAACATCCATATGACGTTCTGTAATACTTACTAATACTGTCCACAAGGGCTGTCACTATAATGTACGGACACTTCTCTCGATGTTCGGGCCCAAGGTTGTGTGTATAACTGATCCAAACTGGTGATATTAAAAAGATTGCATTGTATCGAGTGTGTACGTTAAAACTGCCTGAAGAGATCAACTCTGAAATACGCTTAGGCCTAGCTTGAAGCCAGATGGTCTTCCGAGGCAGATTTCATCATACATGCATTAACTGATGCTAATAAAGTAAATAAAGCAAACAAATAGTGAAGGTCTTCAAAGATATTATATAATAATAATAATTGACATTTAATAAAGCACCCTTACTAGCAGGAGCCACTGAAAGCCGTTGTACAAATAATAGGTAATATAATAATACCCCAAATGATGTACAATACCCCAAGTGATGTACATTAAATTACAACTGTAGAACGGGAAGGACTTCAAATTTAAACATTATCTACGTAAATAACAGCTCAATAAATTCACTTTACTTGTGCAGTTACATTTGAATGCAAATCACCATTGTTCTTAGCTAGATTAAAAATGACAGGTTCGCAATATTTAAACTATACATCTCGTACATTTACGATGTTACAAAACAAGGAATAGATGATGTCAGAGACCTGCCATTGTGTCCAAATCTTCACTGATTCTTCCAAATCGTACTCTGTTAAAGAAGTTAATATAGCTCTCTCTCAGGTCAGGATTACTTCCTAAAGGTATGCAAGCTTCTTGGTAACTGTCCATCATACGGCGAGAAGGAAGCTCAGCCTGACTCTTGGCTAATCTGCCAGACAACTGTATGGTCTTTGTCCTTGTCAAAAATAGGAAAGGTCAATTAAAATGAGTGAATGGGCAAGCCTTATAACAACATAACGCAAAACAATAGTCAGTGGATGTTGCCTCATTTTAGTTGCCTCTTAAACTATGTGCTAGGACACTGGGTCAATTCTAAACCACGAACCCGCAACAGGCCAATCAAAATGAATGTAATGGTTTATTAATATTTTGCATGGAATTATAACCAGTGTAGACCCGAAAGAAGGCAATAACAAGACAATAATGATTATAAGAAGTGCCATTTCTATTATAGCGCTTTCACAACGAATCCTGTATGTGACAAAATATTTTAGTACAGACAGTTGACTATCAAATCTTTTCAAGCCATTGCACCAGCATTTTTGCCAAAGAGCCATCACAAATGAATGGCCAAAGATAAATTTCAATAGGCAAATTTGTAATGATGATGGATAATTTTATCCTTATCAGAAATATGTTCTAAATCATATCATCAATTCACTTCAAACATGCAAATAAATATCAGCTAATAGTAATAGTACTGGATTAAGACAATCGGACACAATATATCTCTTTGACACAAAACAGCTGAGCCACATCTAGGGGCCAAATTCCATTTACTTTCTTGTAGGGAAAAACCCAACAGTAGAGCATTTCCTATCATATATTAATGTATGTCCATTCCACAATTCAAAATTTATAGCATACTTACCCCCATTGTTTACTTGAGCCAACAATCTCTGTTAACTTCTGTCTAACTGAAAAACAAGTAAATTACTCAAAATATATATTGTTTTTGAGGCAAATAAGTGCCACTCGTTATCAATAAGTGTGTGTGTGCACATAGATCCACAGAGAGAGAAAACTTAGCAAAAAATAGGTTTGTTCGCATCTTTCTAAATACACATACACCTTAAACCAGGAGTGTTCAAGAAAATGTTCAAGTCTTTATCAATTTAAATACCATCATATCACAGTAGTACCTTGAGACATCATCGTGTCACAATTTCCTATCCGCTCGACTAACAAACATCTTTTAGAGATGGCAAATATTGATGAGTGCCTGGTTCTCAATAGATGATGCTGTAAACATCTGTGGTGATATTAATATAAACTATTAATGATAGTTCTGTCAAATATTAATAATCTTATGATAATGCTTTGCAAGGATAAATTAATTCAAAAATACTTTGATCATCTCAATGGTTATATTACATAAAACCCATTAAGAATATTAACAGAATTTGGTAAAGGTTCTTTTTTGTCATCTACTTTTATCCACATGACAAGCTAAATGTGCAAAGCATTCTCTAGAAGCAACGTGAAAGATGAAATGCCCTTCAGACAAATTTAGATCAGGATTTGAACCCTCGTGCTAGAGATCTGTGGCCAACCAAGCTACCAATTCAGCATTCATTATTCATTCGACCATCTGATTGATCCCATAATCACCCTAACTCTGAACAAAACACTGATTTTCCGGGACTAATTTCGTAATTTTTCCAAATCTAGTTTTTACAACAACAGAATGGTAACATGACAAAATATATGATGAAAAGGGAACTACTGTAATAGTTCAGTTGAAAATAATAAATTAATCAATCCATTTATCTAAAACCAAGACACTGAGGTACAAAACGGATTTGACTAAGAGCTGTTATACTTGGCAATTACTTGACATTGTTATATTATGAAAGCTCCTCCACCTCCATAAATATTGGGGGGAAATCAAATACTGATATTTAATAATAAAGAAAATAATGGTATTTAGACTAGAGGAAAACCCAGATCTTGTCTTAGAGTTAGACCTCTTTTATGAGGGGCTTTTAGCTTTTGGCCTATTTTTGTAATATTTTCTCCCAAATCAAGTAATCAGCCAGTCCTATTCGTATCATATTCCTTTTACCATAAATGCATAGAATACGCAAGTAAATTGTATTGATCGTTCACCTGTTATAATTTAGGAGGAGAAACACACCATAAAACAACTCTTCCTTTATTAACCAGGTTACTGTAACTGAAATATGTTACATAAGCAGTGCCCTCCGTTAATTGATGTTCACCAAATAACACAATCAGAATAGGATGTCAAAGACCAGGTGAGTACTTAAGACATTCTGGTAGTGAATTCATACATGAATTTTAGTTATGTTATATAAAATAACTGAAATTCATATAAATAAATATCCATAACTTTTGTATGTAAGTGATGGAGGATTTTGCTGTTTTGGCATCATAACATAGATGAGACATTACTTGATTTTTTATTAGTAAAACATGCAAGTAAACTGATAGATAGCAATGCCTTGAAAAAGTTGAATAATCTCGTTTCAATACATGGAACCTGTCACATGTAATAAATCAAGCGAGGAACTGGATATGGAATCTAAAGAAAATATTTTGTATGGAGCAGACAATTGGGCTCAATTCCATTTTGTCATTTCCAAATCAAATTTATCAATTCCAAATTAATCAATTCCAATTTCATTTCCCCCTCCGACTCTTTTTTTGCCTAATCCTTTTTACCATGAGTAGGTACAATTCCGGAATCGATCATCAATTCCAAACCTGAATTGACCCCATGTCTGGTATGGACATAGTAGAATTCTGACACATAAATTTAGTTTTTGCTTCACTTCTTCAAATCACAAATTGTGGTGCAATTTTCCATTAAGATACAGTTGCTTTTAGGATTCTAATAGGCTTCAATATAAGGTGCAATTCATAGTCATCCAGAACCAGCTATGGCAGCACCGGCTAAAATTTTGATAAACTTTTTTGAGGGCCTGATTCCTGCTTTAGTCGAATTAAATTAAACTTGTAGGACGTATACAATATTAAATTTTTTTAAACATAGATCTGGTATGTTGATGCCATATCTCAAATTTATTTGAGCTTGGTTGTCTAGTAGTTTCAAGCATGTGCACTTTGTGCTGAAGGCTGGATTTGCTCTAGCCATCAAGAGTCACGGGTTCAATCCCATCAAGATGTTGAAATTTTTTCCAGTGATTAATTTCTCAGCTCACAACATCAAATTAAATGGCATTGCTATCTTCATTGAATTAATTAAAAATGGGGATGTTAAAAATCTCATGAGGAATTTAAGAATTCAGTAGGCCAAAATCACCTTTCAGTATAGCCTACTGTATTATAATTTATATTACTTATTTACTACATTAAATCCGGCTGGGTCGAAATCAACCTAGAAATTAGGTGGGCTGAGTTTGTTGGAAGACCCTGATGTTCAGTTATCAGTATATGATGGGTTGTATTTTTACATGGGTGTGGACATCGCAGATTTTAGTACTGCACTGAGTGCACAGATTTAAAGAATTTTATGTGAAATTCAATAATTTAAAAAAGATTCTAGGGACTACACTCTTGAAGTAGTGCTACTTTAAAAGATGAATATACCAAGGAAGAAGAAGTTGCACCGATATCAACTATATATAATGAAATACGATAGAATATACTCATCAGGGTAGTCTTAACAACACCGTAGGCCCCCATCAAACGTAGTGCACTGGTCCCCTACAATCTTACACAACCACTCACAACATATATAGCTTAGCATGGGGCCCCTATGCTTATGGGACCCCTGGGCAACTGTCCAGCGTGCTGATGCGTTAAGACGGCCCTGAATAAAACTGGTTAGTATTTACCAATCCAAGGTGTACAGTTAACTTAAGACTAAGTGTGTTTAACATACACAAATTAATATGGGCCCTAATCAATAAGGCTAATGCTTGTTCGGCTCCCAGACAAGACACAAGTGTCCATTGACCTGATTAGGCTCATGCGTTAAAACGGCCCTTTTACTATTAGACTACTACTAGTGAGTAGTCTAGATCTAATAAATATAAATATTTTTAGTTAAACTTAAAGCCAACTAGTACTACTACTAGAACTAGACTAGACCTAGATATAGTCATAATCTCATATGTGGCTAGCCTAAGGGCAGGCTAGTGTAGTAGTGAGGCTAATCTAAAATCTAGATCTATCATCTAGATCTAGATATACTACTTAAAATACACCGTTAGACTATAAAATATCATAATTCTGCAGTTTCTTTCACGACTATCACCTAAGTATCAACATTTTGATTCTCTACAGCAAAGTGTTATCGCTATCACAAATTGCAGACTATTAATTTTGTTGTATTAAATCTGCGTAAGATGTTCGCCAGCGAACATAAAATACCGGTAAATACAGGGAATCCCATTATTGGGATATCCCCAGATCCAAAACGAGGCGTTGTGGTCGCGGAAAGTCCCAAGAACGTGTTTTCTGTTTACTAACTTTCAGTAGCAGAATATAAACGTATAACAAACTATTTTGTGCGATGTGTAATGATCGTGATTCTATGCTGTGATTGTTTTCTATTATATTAATAGTTCTCGTAAGCACCTCCCATGGCTTGTCGTTGTTTGCTTTCGAGAATCCTCAATTATCACTCGGCTCCCAACACGATATTAACATTAACCTGTCAACGGAGACTTCAAGTTGCCTTGTTAGAAGGTACAAGGAAATATTCAGCAGCTAAATCTACTACCAGCGACGGACCTGACACATATTTCATCACCACTCCTATATTCTATGTTAATTCGGGTAAGATCACATTATGATTAGAAATTAGGCTTTCTTAAGTTTCTAGTTTCTTCAAGAAATTCTTTTCTCTAGATTTAAAAGTTTAGACTAGTCACTAGATGAGTAGATCTAGACTCTAGGAGTCTAGTTAGAGTCTACGGGCTCTACCAGCTATAGAATCTAGCTTAGCAACCACGGACATAACTGCATTTATGAACATTTGTAACTGGAGTCGGTTGATTCTATTGAACAAGTAAAACTGTCAACAGACCAGTGACGGTTGACAGTTTTACTTGTTCAATAGAATCAAGACAGCACTGTGACTGTAAGTGTTATAGTGCTGTACTGTTCATTGCATCAACTGTTTGCCATAGGCATAGATCTATTCAGTAGAGCTCAGCTGACAATATTTAAGTAGTACAAAAGATGAAGTGTCAACCCAGCTCATCTCTAATAGGTTATCTTACAAAATGTTTGAAGTTATTATTATTACAAATGTTGTGTGTTTGTAAGATATTAGTTTTCTGTATATTTCTGATGATCAGGTAGACTGCCCAAAGTTTTTTTCATTTGTTGATGTTTGAGTCAACTACACATTTAGAGTCAAAAGTGAGTGAACTCATATCACTGTATCTGTAATTGTCTCAGTTTGGAGTGGAGTCACAGCCCTTTGATATTTAGTGAAGTGTTCAAAAGACTTGAGTAATTAAGTATAAACTATTTTATAAATAATTTGCCCCAAGATCAATGAAAATTATTATGGCACACAGCAATCAATATTCAGTGTCAAAAGAAGTAAGCTCAAGTAGTCTGGATATAGATATGTCGATTTGGCAACAGTAAAAATGATAACTGTTGGTGTGTATCACTTAAGGTGAGACAGTTTAATCATCTAAATGCTATAAAGTTATGGAAATCTATGGTAGTCAGGAGACTCCGACTACTCAGATGTCACTTTTATTCCAAGAATTTCAAGAACTTGAATAGATAACCATATGAGTTGAATGTCAAAACTATTTTGGCCCAACCCACTACCTGATGTAATGCCCTGGACTACCGAATATTCATCAAAATATTACACAGAAACTGGTTCTGGATCATCATTCCCTTCCTGTAGAAGAGAAAACAAATAAGATGATCAGCATTCATCCACAAGACCATTAACCCCCTCATCAGAAGACAACCATATGTCCTGCAGTGAATCCTGCATGAAATTAACAAACCCCCTATAAGAAGCCATGTCCTACAACGACGGCCTGGGGTATCAATTCCCCTTAATTAGAAAAGACACGACACTGGTCATGAAACCAGCTGGACCAACATTCGGCTGAAAATAATTAACTTTATTTAGGAAGGAATGTAAGGTGTGCTAAAAGTATGCATTTTGAGTACATACAATAATAATATGTGACATATATATAGTGCCCTATTCAGCTATGTAGTTGCTCTAAGGTGCTTTACAGTAATTATTATTATTAAACAGAGTCATGAGAATGATCAACTATTAATAAAAATATATTGATTTGGAGCAAATTTATATTATGTTAGCCTATCCAGTACAGATAACAAATGTAGAACAGTCATATGACATTGACAGTAAATACATTATTTTGTCTATCCCATTAATAGTTTTTCTTTAATATTTTATTCAGTTCCACATATAGGACATCTGCACACTACAGTGCTGTCGGATTGTTTGGCCAGATGGCATAGGATCAAAGGAAAACATGTTATCTTCTCAACTGGGACAGATGAACATGGGATGAAGGTTTGTATGAATCCTATTACATTATATTAAATAACAGTGTTCAGATAATAATAATAAAAATAGTACATGTTGGCAACATGTTAAACTTGTGAGCATTTCTTGTTCCAAGGCTGTGCAATCTTGTGCAAGTGAAGCAGAGCTGCCAACCATTACGTTTTCTGTGGAATCATTACAATTTTCTGTTCTTCATTACACCTGTACTCTGAAAACTACAATAAATCTTTCTTTTCCTGTAATAATTCCATATGGTGCAGTACAGTCACTGTCTTAGCTGCACACTGTATTGCACAGCTTGCATGCTTGTATTTCAGGGAGGAACCCCAGGCTGTCGCTTGTTCAGCACAGCCTCTGTGGTGCTCACATTACCTATGTATGATCTCCTCTCTTTTGTACAATGTTTCCTGATACAGATATAGCAAAAACAATTGGCAGTGGTCTAGGGCTGGAATAATTGGTAGCCCGGATTTGAGTTGTCTAAAACATTAGCACGAACCGAGCTATTGAATTGATATTTTGAGGCAAGAAATGCAGTAGTCTCTAGTTCGTTTATCATAGAATAATTTTTCCCTGTTTTTGGAGCTCTTCATAGTGAAAAAAGTATCATAGTTTAAAACATCCATACTGATACCTCACCAACCGTCGCTAAAAAGAGCTGTTCCTGATTGTAGGCTGGACAAATATTTATCATCCAATAGTTTCCTGATCTGAAATAATGCCAAATATACTGCTGTAACCATTTCAGATGTCACATTTATCAATATTTACTGAATATAAGAACCATGCTTGAAGGATGGGAGAGATTTTGTTAGCTGGTGATCTTGTTGTAAATGTCCATTTTGCATTATGATGGTCACGTGACTCAAATATTCTCTTCTGATTGGCCAGTTGTCTTTGTCTACAGTAAATAAAAGCACATGGTCTTGTTTATATGGTGGACTTAGTGAGCTCCGTGGCCTAGTGGTTAAGCACCCGGCACTTGGTGCCAATGGTCGCAGGTTCGAACCCCGTAAGAGGTCGAAACTTTTCCAGGGATTAATTTCTCGGCTCACAACATCGTGGGTGGATGACCACGTTAAATGGCGCTGCCGTCTCCACTGGATTATTTAAAATAAAGGGGGATGTTAAAAACCCCCTGAGAACGTAAAACACTCTGGCAGTGACCACCCTCAGGGTATTTCGGCTCCATCTTTCCGTACTGCTCCCCTGTGAGTGGTGGGGGAGGAGATTTCTCAACCACTCCAACATAGAGGCTGTGCTGATTAAGCGATAGCCTGGGAATTCTCCCCGAACAACAAAACCAACCTTATATGGTGGATTTGTCTGCCCCTTTCATGTTTATTTGTTTGATCACTGTTTTTTCTCTCCATTTTATGTTAATATTATGATAATAAATAATACAGCAATCCTATGAAGATTTTAGTATGGTGTAGAATATGTAGGGTAATCATGTACTGAAAGTGCAGACTTGGGCTTGATGACTTAATTAATTCATATAATTGTTAGTAAATGTGGGGAAAATCTGATTAAATGGAGAAAACAAAAATTGTTGAATCTTTCACCAAAAAATACCATATGATGTTAAATTGTTTTGGTATAGATAAATATGATAAATTACATGATTTTATGATACATACTGTCATGTTAGCCATATGTCTCATTTCGTGCGAAGATGATTACCCTTTCCAATTTTCAAATGTTGGCAACTAATAAGAGTAAACATTGTCAACTATGGTTATATTATTTTCATGTTAATATTTTCCAGATACAGAAGGCTGCACTCGACCATAATCAACAACCAGCAGACTACTGTGATAAAATTTCAGCTGAATTTCAGGTGAAGCTTCTAAATATGTTATTTAAAAAAAACTAAATATTACCATTTAGATAAAAGGTCTGACTACTAGATGCTTCTTGTTTTTACTTACAGTTACAGCAGCATACATTGATGCCGATTTATTTTAGACATTTTGTTAAAGTCATCATTTATTACAATCAGAATTTACACATATGATCATGGGAAAAAGTTGTTCCAAAATGTAACTGATTCCAAAATAACTTTTTGCTTTTTGCCATATAACTTATGGTAATGAATACATTACAGTAAAATAATAAAATACAATTAATCAGAAATTTGAATATTGTTTATTGACGTAATTACTTCCAGCATCTGTGATAGAATATGTAATATAATAATGCATGTTTATATAGTGCCAGAACCAGGTAACCCTGTTTTGAGGCACTTTACAATATTATTATCTCTGACTCAGACCTGTTTCCACCCACCACACATCTCAACTCCCAAGGGAGCATACAATGCATGCTGCCATTATAGGCGCAAAGCGTTACTCAAACGCATAGCCATCGCGTCCTGTCAAGTACTCAATTTTTATGGATGAGTGAACCAGTCGCCACATGACAACGTTGCAGCTCCCGCGACCCTTCGGCAACTGTGCTATCACGGCTCGACTTGAATTGGCTGATCTGTATTATGTCTGAAATTATAAATTCTTATTGTTGATTTAGGAACTTACAAAATAAACATTCACCCACATATCAAATATCCACTGCTACTGCAAAAAAAAGAGTCCGATCTTCCAGGGTTGGTGGTGGGTAGATTGGTCAAGCAGATTAATACTGCTTTCTGTGAAGAATGAGATGGACTTTCAGTCTGGATTCTTATATTTATAAATTGGTTTTATTTTTCAGATCTGGAAATAAATAATTTTCTGTCGTAACAATAATATAGTCATCTATGTATCAGTATTACAAGTGCATATATATATATATATATATATATATATATATATACACTGGGAATCCGTTAATCAGGACATCATTTATCCAGCAAATCCACCATCCAACACATAATTGCCTGTAACGGATTTAGCTCCATTATAAATGACTTTAATCCTGCAAAATCATGTTCCGACACTTCATTTCTCCAACAGAATATGACATTTTAATGTAAAATGACCTCGATAATCTGACCACATGAATATTTTGCCAAATATCTTCACTGGTTCAGTCATGCAAGACACACTGACATCTTGTTAGTAATGGATAATTAACCCACCCACTGGTGATAATTGCTATATCGTAACCAATTACAATTGTCCTGTTGCTACACACAACAGCATATCTTTACGATCTAAAAATGTGGGACACAGACTACCATTATGTCGCTGACTCAACATTCTCATTTATCGGACATATTATCATGTGACAAACTTTGTCAGATTAATGGATTATGACTGTATGTATATATATATATATATATATATATATATATATATATATATATAACACATAAACACAGCTCCCTAAGTTAAGTATATGAAAGCATAGTTGCCAATTAATGGATTCCAATCAAACAGACACCACTTTCTGTTACATGACCTCTCCATATATTACAGTACACCACAAACCTCATTTACTGGATTATGTTAATGAAGCAATATCATGGTTTATTTCTTCACAGAGGCTCTTCACGTTGACTAACATCAGTCACACAAACTTCATCAGAACAACGGAACAAAGACACATAGAGACTGTACAACACTTCTGGGTAAGTGGACTGCTAATTAAACGTGAGATTAATGCTTATCCAACCTAACAGGTAAGAACAATACCCCTGCTTCATAATTAATGTCCTTAATTTTATCAAATTAGTTATTCCAAGTTAAGTGCACTTGGAAAACATGGAAGCGATATGCGGACAGAGAAGCATTTAGTTATTATTGTCTTGTGGTTTGCATCTGCATCAGGTTAAAACTTTCCACGTATGTGTGTGTGTGTGTGTGTGTGTGTGTAATACTGTAGATCTGAATAATTTGGCAATGAGGAAATATTTTTGAATTTTATCTGCTCAGTTTTGGAATTTTGTGACTGCTGTTTTTGGTTTCGTTTATGTAATCATAAATCTCTCCACCCCCCTCGCTCTCTCCTCTATCTCTCTCAACTCTCTTTATATCTCTCTCCCCCTCGTTTAGAGCGTATTTCTGATTCCTTAAATCAATAATGACTATATAATTTGTTTTGCAACTTACATACAGCAGTCAGTCACCTTAGTGACAGTTGTAATCTGACTTTGTATCTCCTTGTTTATCTTAGCAACGCATATATGACAATGGTTACATATACAAGGGCTCCTATTCAGGATGGTATTGTACATCGGATGAAGCATTTCTGACTGATGATCGTGTCGATGAAATCACAAGCAAAGACGGCAAGCTTATTAAGGTATGTCGGGGATACTTTTTTTTGAAAATTGGCAATATTTGGGATATCAAACAGATGTTTCGGTAGATGATGAAAACACTCTGGCTCAAAATGTATAACTAATCTTAGGATGTGAATTTTAAGACAGGTCAGAGGGTACAGTTCCTTACAGTGTATTGATTGTTTCGGTGTCCTCTGCATGCATGTGTGTGTGTGTGTGTGTGTGTGTGTGTGCCTTCACTTTACACAGATGAGATTTTTCTGGCATTTTTATAAGTGGGTCAAACTGCTGGTTTGAAAAATATTTTCTTGCTAAATTAATGTGCTAGAGTAGCCCCAGATAGTCCTAAAACTCAACAAAACCCAAATTCCCCCCTCCACAACCCCAGTTTCATGTGGCTCACTGCTCTGCAAGTTCCTTTCCTGCTTTTCCAGGTTTTTTCTAAGGCCACTCTCATGCCTGATTTTATCACACTGTATAATATTTTGGTGCCACAAATATTGTAAAATTTTCCTGCAGTGACTATTACACTATTAGCATATTAATACTTTTGGCTTCTTAAAAGTTTAATCTTTATACCATATTTGATGTATAAGTAGGTTAGAACACACTTTTGTTTCAGAAATATTAATATTTTCATATACTAACTGTTGTAATGTTCTCATATTGTTAAATGACTTGTATAATATTAATAATTAGCTATTCTAAGGTATTTGATACACAGCTCTGACTTTGAGCTCTTTAGCACAGTGACAAATCTATCAAGCAACCATCATCAATTCTACGTGTCAGCTCCCAGAATGGTATTCAGGCTGCAGCTTTTGTAAGAGTAAGGTGTCCTTTTTTTCAGCCATTCTCACTCAAATACTCACCTATAGCTGATCAGACTGGGGTGGTTTGGATCAGAAGGTTGCCAGACTTGTAACCACAGCAATGTTTATCACACTAATGACCTTCAGACAAGTGTTTAGTAGATCATGAAGATCTAATTTATGGGTTTCCCCCGGGTTGTCAAGGTCAAGGGGCTTTTCAAATGAAATTCAAGCATTTCGTTTATTACACCCTAATTCTAGGTTTTCTTAGCATTTGTCATATTTCTATTGACAAAGTCTAATCATAAGAACAGATTATATTTATATAGTTAATTAGAGCATAAGACTCATGACCAAAGGCCACAGTTGGCCACAGATCTGTAGTAACTGGGTTCAAATCCCAGCCAGTCTATATCGGAAAGGTGTTTCATCTTTCACTTCGCCTCATTACCTTTGGATGTCATTTAGCCTACCATGTCTTAAGTGACTATTGTTATGCCTTACATGCAACATCAGGGAATCAAATGATAACCAAACCAGTGGATACATATAGTGCTAACTGTAGATAGACAAACATTTGGTCTAATTAATGGGAAATTACCTGACGTAATGGATTTTTTGTTTTTGAATTGTGGGTAGTTTGTGTAATTTACTCCAACAATGCCAAACAACTCTGACACACAAGCACCTATGCACACACATACAAGCAACTATGCACACACATATTTCTTTGTGTGTGTGTGTGTGTGCGTGCAGTAATGTTTCCCTTACCAGTTATCAATATTTAGGTATCTGCAGATAGTGGACACCCAGTTGAATGGATGGAGGAGGAGAATTATATGTTTAAGCTGTCGGCATTCAAACAACAACTTCTTGATTGGTTGAGAAAAGATGGTAAGTTCATCTGTTTCCCTTTATCTCTAACATCAGTCTCCGATCTTGATCCAGTTAAAAGGAGAACCGGCATATCTCATTCGCCAAATGTTAGAGGGGAACATTTTAAAGTAACATCTCAGACTTTCCCATTGCAAAACAGAATCGATTCATATAATTTTACTGATAATATTCAGAAGCCCACACCTGTCACCACCTACTCATATGTGTAATGAATAATGTGGCTATGTTTACATGGTATTTCCACACACACGCATGCACGCACACACGTACACACACGCAAAACACAATCCATTATTTAGCCTCACAGTATCTCCTGATAAGGTACATCCTAGATTGACCACTGTATCTGTCTTTCTGTATGTCTCTATAAATATTACTAAATTTTACCACATGACCATTAATTCATAATGAAAATTACAGAACTGAAATTTGTCCATAACTCCAGCCATATGATACTAGTGATAGGTCAGACTCAGAGTTTGAAATTGACTCACTGTGTTTGCTGCTTGTTATAAGAAATGAATAATTGCTGTAAATAATTTCTTTTTGTCATTCACTCACTCACTCACTTTCTCTAAATTAAATTGGTTTATATATATATATATATATATATATATATATATATATATTGACCTAGAACAATATAATGATAGGCATTCTACAGTATCAAACTGTATGTGAATGTGTGTACATTTTTTTAACTATAATGAATTGCTATAATGTTACATAAGCATGGTACATCTGCTACACAAAATTAATTGAGATATATATATATATATATATATATATATATACAATGATGTATTATTCCAGTAATAAAGCCAGCCAAGTTTCAAGCTGTAGTGAATCAGTGGGTGGAGCAAAGTCTTCAGGATCTCTCAGTATCCAGAACTACAAAGAGACTGACATGGGGTATCCCAGTACCCGGTGACCCTACACAAACTGTAAACATGTGAACATATCATTTAACCACTATGCTTAATAAAAACATTAATACAGTCATGCCATTCACATGTACAAACACAAATGTACAGATCATGCATGAATTGCCCCCCCCCCCCATACACATGCACACATACACACAGACACCTCTGTAATATCTTATTTTGCATATTTATTTACAATTGTCATTTCTTACCCACAAATGGAGTCACTGATAGCACAGTTAATAGGGCACTGCATTGCAAACCTTCAGGTCAGGGTATGAATCCAAGCAATAGCTGTGTTTTTGGTGTCTCAGATGTTAACCAGCACCAAGCCCTCCCTTACTCCGTAATGGCCACAATTTACTTTTGCACAATTTACTGATAGATTATACACCGTAAGAAGAGGAAGATATAAACATATGAAGCACTCGTTTATAATCCCTCAACTTTATATTACAGATATATGTATGGCTGGATGCCCTTGTTAACTATCTGACTGTAGGAGGTTATCCTCGCATGGGATACACGTGGCCTGCTCAATGTCATGTTGTAGGAAAGGATATTCTCAAGTATGTCAACTGGAACATTTTATGCTGCATTATAACATGTATTTGGAGTATTCCGAGATATATATGGAAAGCCAGGAATACCCATGTATGCGTGTGGGGGGGGGGAAACTGTGATAGGCATTTATTCTCTGTAATTCACGGATCACATTAAATATACGGGATACTCTTATTAAAGATATTAAGTAACTGGGTGTTTGCTAATATTTTTATTAGTAATAAGATATGAACTCGAAAAAATAGGCTAGGCCTTTGCCCGCCAGATATAAAGCAAAAAGAAAACGGGTCATAAAATATAATACACTATTCCATCATAAAAACAATGCACTTTCACTTATCCTCTTCATCCCCAGAGGGAAAGAAGGCAACAATAGTGTTTTGCCACAAGGTCCTGTCTTTAGCTGAGGCCTGAGCCTCACCCCATGACAGCCCCTTTTCTTTCAGCTCGGCCATTACTGTCTGTCGCCATGTCATCTTTGGCCGTCCTTGCTGCCTTTTTCCAGGTGGTGTCCATCTCATTGCCACTTTGGGGATGCTCCCTTTGGGCATTCTCAGGACGTGTTCTAGCCATCTATGTGTATATATACATATATATATATATATATATATATATATATATATACTTGTATATACTTGTTTATTCAGATTCCATGCCGTATATTGGCCAGCATTTCTGATGGCTGCAGACTTACCTGTTCCAGATGAGATCATGTGTCACTCCCATTGGCTAGTCGATGGTGTAAAGGTTGTACTATCTATGATAGACTTCCGTGCTATCTTTAACTCTCTTGTTTCTCCTGCTGTATAATGTGGTCTGCTGTAATGTTATACGCTGTGTTTCGGAAATATTTCAGCACATTATTTCAGCACAAATTCAATTATCTCCTTTGACTATTTCTTGCCACTTCAAAGTTCAATATTATTTCCACGGCTGGTAGTAGTGTTTGTGAAAGTATTGTACTTGTGTGTTGAATTTACATATACATGAGGCTCTATGCATAAGTCTGTTATCTGGCTTGGAATTAAACATTCTCCCCTCTTGTTTGGAAAATGTTTTTGTTTAATTCATACTCGTAAAAGTGTTTCCGGAGAAAAGGGGATATTCTGTTTCATTGATGTTGACCTTATTGAAAACTGTGTGTGTGTGTGTGTGTGTGTGTGTGTGTGGTAGAAATTATGAGTAGTATTAGGTACAGATTCTGTGACACACCTGGAGAAGTATTTCGAAACAAGCCCTAACCAACGATAAATTGCATCATAGACAAAGTTTAACAGCTGCATTGTTACCCTAATTTCAGATGTCTAAGAGTCTTGGTAACGTTGTGAACCCTTTTGATGATGTAAACAAGTATACAGTAGATGGCTTGAGGTATTTCCTCCTCAGGGAAGCTGTGCCACATTCTGATGCTAGTTAGTATTACTCTTAAATAAAACTAATTATAATAATCGGACATGGGGTCAATTTAATTCCACAATTGGAATTGCTTATTTAAAAAAAAGGAATTGGAATTGATAAATTTGGAATTGAAGTTTTCTACAAAAAAACCTACTCCGAGTACTTACTCCAAGCAAGCCAGTATTGGTTGGCCCTATACAAGGTGATGGACAACTTCAAACTGGCTACAACATTAGATCCATGTTTCAAACTGGACTGGTGCCAGAATGACGAGTCCAGTGATGTCCATGATCTGCTGACTTGCCAGTTGGTGTGATCGTCGCCAACAACACCAGCAAAGTATATAGGATTGAATTAGAATTGCTCTATTTGGAATTGATAAATTTGATTTGGAATTCACCAAATGAAATTGCCCCCCATTTCTGATAATAACAAGAACCATTGTATATTTATTAAGTTCCTTATGCTCTTCCTACAAATAGTAGGCACATAGCAATAAAGAAATTCACAGTAATTTGAAAATGCAACTCTTTAATCCATCATAACTCGATGTTATTTTGAAATATCTTAACGAAAATGGGTTTGTTCATCTTAAAATGTGTATGAAAGATGGACATCTTCATTGTAGGTCATCTGCTGAATTTACAGGGCAAATATAAATAGTTTTATTTAAAATGAATGCTACAAATCAGTAAGAAGTAGCACCTTTTTCCAAGAGCCCTGTCATTGAAAGTTTATTTCTGGTTATAAAAACTAGTTAATAATTATTTTTGCTGTTTGAATTGAAGTTTCTTTGGGTGGGGGGGGGGCTGATGGTGATTGTGGGGGTAGAGTGCAACCATATTACCTACTCGAGCCACACCTGAGCAGTTACCAGCAGGAGGGTCCGCGAAGTTCCACGAGTTTTCTGAAATCTTAGCTCGCTCACTTTATTTCCGCAGATTACACGACCGATAAGGTGACCAACATTTTGAACAGCGAACTAGCTAACACATTGGGCAACCTTCTCGGCAGGTGTACTTCGATGGCAGTGAATCCCAATCAGCATTTTCCTGAATTTGATGAAGAGCTCTTTAAAAGCACATCATCCGATGCCGATCAGGAGATGATGAAGAGTCTACACAAACTACCAGGTACTTCATCGTTAGATTACAATTATGAATGGATGCTTCCACAGGCAACATCCTCATCTGCGATTGTGAGCTGTTTTAATGTTGTTCTTAGCAGAAATCTTTTTAACGTTCTTGTCCACTGATGTCATAATTTCTTATTATTTACATGGAATGGCTTTCCTTTTTTCGTTGTTGAATTTAAACTCTTATCTCATAATATTTAGGTTAAACAAAAAAGGGAAGACATAAAATTCAGTGACAATAATTAGATGCTACGATGTCGGTGGACAAAAACATGTAGGAAAACAGTATATCCTGTAGAAAAGTGATAAAACAACAAATACATATACATTATATTTGAAAGTATTTACATCGATTTGACTTTACTAGCCAGGATAATTGGTAACTTTAACAGCTGTCTTCCCTCTTTGCCCAACAGAATATTAAACATACGTTATAAATTAATGTGACAGAACAAAGTTTTCAAAACAAAATCCCAAATGATTGGTGATGCCTGTGATGTGTTGGTGTGAAGTAGGTCTGTAAACATGATGCTTGAGAGAATAGAGACCCGATACTAGATGAGGATGCTCATGTTGGAGATTTGAGTTGAACTGGGTGGAGCACTAATGATGAAATGATCTTGAATGTTTCATCATACAAAAGGGTCTCAGCAACGTTAATTATACAGAAGATCAATACTAACATTGGGAAAAATCAAAGAAACTCACCATAGCCTATGAGCTCACATATGATTTTGTTCCTATCATTTATAGAATATTTCTACTCTATTCAAATTATGCAATTGATTGTAGATTGGGATTTTGTTGGGCTGGAAGTGGGGATGAGGATTTAGATCATAAGTCAGTAAGTGACCACGATGTTATGTACTGTGATTGATATTTGATAATATATTTTTGACAGGAGAGTGGAAGTGTATACTGTATGTTAACTAGTGTAGTATTATAGCTTGGAGATAGTGATCGGGAATTTGCATCATGTTATTTTGGATAAAAACTACGACTATCTATATGATGATTTATGTCCATTTTTATTTATTACTAGAATTGCAAATATGTTTTGTAAATACCTTTATTTTGATTCCACAACATTTTAGATTTGAGGTTTTTTGAGTATGGTACATTCAGAGTATTGCCTTTCTTTTCACAGGCATTAATATTCTTTCTGTGATCCAATGTTGAGATTTTTGTTCAGTTTTCTTTGCATCTAATATTTCTTGCACAAGAAATATTGCTTTGTGTATTGTTTTCTGGAGTGTGTTATATGCATTATTTAGCCAATGGCATTAGTTAATTCATGAACAATCAGCATTTAATAATGAGATGTTAAAACTGAAATTGAGCAATCTAAATAAGATATCACCGAAGCCAATGATTGTTTTGGTAAAATTAATTAGAAATTATGGTTAATATTCCCAAATGGTAAAATCTATCAATTATTATGACTCATGATGCCATTGATCAGTCATATTCTCATATTCATAGTCGGAGAATGTAGCCAAGTATTCCATGTAACAGGAAGGGCTAATCTTAAAGTATATATGTTACAGTTACCTGTAATCCGTATAATCAGGTTATATGTATATTACCTGAAATATTCAGGTAATACGTCTATTGCTAAGTGAGATTTAATACACATTATCCTAATAACAATGGTGCTGGCGATCTATATCATTCTGCTATCTGTGTCACGGTACATCTACCAGTTGACAAACTCATTATAAGCTCTCAGCTATTTTCCAGGGACAATGTCAACAACCTACCTAATTTAGTTAGATCCGCAAAAGATAATGAATGATCCAAAGTGAATTAAAAGTCCTGCATACAGAATGATGCACTGAAACTTTTCTTCACCAAACAAAGTCCACTGTCTAACTTTCACCCTTCTATATTTGATATCGACGATTAACAATATAATTGTATAACAGTATAATCTGGAACACAGACAGACTATCCTCTTCTCCGAGTCTGAATTAGCCAAGGAAATCCTGATCGGATCTGAACATAGAGATCGGAAATGAGTGGTGTGTAGCCTACCATGCGTTGATCCCGATAACTGGAAACAAATTGAGATAATTAAACCAGCACTCGAACAGAATAAACATTTAAAAGCCGCTCTTCTCTCAACTGGTGACAGGCTGATCACAAAAGCCAATCCACCAGACACTTCACTTAACATTGGACTTTCACAAAGTACTGACTTATAGGCCATTATCAAGCATCAATCATTGATTAGGTTTCAATTTTACTTAATCCAACCATATTGAGGAACATGAAAATGCGCTTGCCTTGTACAGCCCATCTTGGGACAGATGTAATTGGAATAGGGCATATAAGCAGCACTTGCATTGTTGCTGTTTTGGTGGATGATTGGTGTTTTCACTTATCCATTCTAAAGATGCACCTTACCACATTATCAGTGTTTCCCCGAGGTATTATCGTACCTAGCCCACAACTATTAACATTGTATTTTGTCTGAAAATTGTTATCTTGTAAAACTTCATAACATGTCACCCATGTCTTGGTGACTAAATTGCATAATGATGAGGATCATATTTTCCACGTTATGATGAATGGCTATATTTCTATGTTTGTCCTATTTTTCTTGACGGTGTCTGCCTGGATCCGAAATCTCATTTTTTACTGATTATTATAATTCGTCTCCAGTCATCGTGGTACTATTTGTCGGTTGGTGGATGAGGATGTGATCCAACACGTCTATCTTTATCTGACGTGATTAGGTTAGGATCTAAGACGACTGTAATTATTATAGATGAAAAGAATTTTCATCTGAATTACTACATGAATAGTTTTTCATGTGAGCTAGATGGTACATATAGTCCATTGCTATGCTTATCTGGTAACAGCTTGTACCATGATGCTCAGATGATCTGAAACTATAAACTAATGTAATACAATCGTATCATTTCTTAGAATTGCATTTAAATGTACAGTCGTTATCGGCGAAAGCTGATGACCTTATGCTATTGTTATTATCAGAACTGCAAAAGTAGTGTATTGAACCTGATTTTAATCTTTTATGTGAATCATTTCTGCTTTATGGAAATACACATCTGCTTGGATTGTCAGGTTACTTCACTGATAAAAATCGCATAAATCTTGAAACGGTCAATGCCGTAAGAAAAGCCGTTGTTGTTGAAATATATCCCTTTCCTAACAGCGAATCTGCTATATCACTGAGGGGTGTGATACTATTCTGTCTGTAATTACATTTGAACGTGGATAATTTATAAATCAAACCGTTCAGCGTATTTCTTCTACTACTTATCCGTGGATGACCATATGGCGCTTTTAGCATCATCACGAACGTGTAGGAAATTATTCCACAAATACACACGGAAGATACGTACTGATCAAACATACAAAAACGATACCAGCTACCGAAATATTTACAATAAGTTTAAAAAAATCAATATTAAGAAAAATCACTATTTTGAAATATTTAATAAATTTAAAAATTATATAAAAATACATGGGAAACAATAAATAGGTTAATTGTGAGGATTAATTACAAAAAAAAACTATATCTCAAATATTTACAATTAATGAGAAAATAAAACAAATTTCAATTAAATAGTTGTTAACTTTTGCAATTACTTGAGCAATATAGAACCGAAATATGCAATATGAAATACCTTAACCCACAAATAATTATAGTTACCATCTACATAACGGAAGATCACGAAACCCTCATAAAAATTAAATATACGAAATTCTGACACCTCTAAAGCCTAGAAAGAGCGTTGATCATGAAGACTTTTTCTAAAATCGATAGATACAAAATTGCAACACCCAAGTATACTGATCAATAACTCCATACACAGTGGGGTTTTCCCAGATTCACGAAAAATCGTAATATCAATATACAAAGCTAAAGGCAAAAATAACTTTTATAATTTTAGACAAATCTCACTGCTGCCTTCTCTCTCAAACATACTTGAGAAAATCGTACACAAGATTATACCTCTTTAGAATTGCATGATTTACTTCATTATAATCTGTTCCATTTTAGAGGCAAACAGTGCTCAATAGATGCTGTTACGAAATTTATTGCTGATACATGTAAAGCATTAGATGATAAGGAGTCAACTTTAGTTTCGTTTGATATGAATGATCACTGTATTTTATTGAAGAAAGTTAGACTTGTGTGACACAAGAGGACAGGCTTAATTTAGACTGGTTCTTCAGTTACCTGTACAATAGAAAACAATTTGTTCACTATATGGGAAGTGACTCTCGTGTTGAAATCATTAAATGTGATATTCCACAGGGTTCTGTACTTGGACTAAATTACATGTTATTCACCAACCAAAATACCAACATAAATCTTCAACTATCTAACCTTAATATTCAGATAACCAAATGGAACAATTTTTTTATTAATAAAGTTAGACACATCTTGCCAAAATGACACTTAACCCTTTATTATTCTCTCGTATATCCATACCTAACTTAAGACATTATTTTATGGGGAGCAACAAGTCATGTTCATTTATCATAATTGATCATAATAAAAAATAAAGTACCTGAATCATTACAGGAGCAGACTAGGCCACTTACATCATTAATATTTAAACACCTTTAATTTATTAAATTATTAGATTTATCAATTACAAGTTAACAGATATGTACTGGTGGTGGCTAGTGAGCTCCGGTGGCCTAGCGGTTAGTCACCCGACACTTGGTGCCAAGGGTCACAGGTTTGATCCCAGCACGAGGTCAGAATTTTTCCAGGGATTAATTTCTCGGCTCACAACATCGTGGGTGGATAACCACGTTAAATGGCGCTGCTGTTTCCACTGAATTATTAAAAATAAAGGTGGACGTTAAAGACCCCTTGAGGACGTAAAACACTCTGGCAGTGACCTCCCTCGGTCAATTTCCGTACTGCTCCCCTGTGAGTGGTGGGGGAGGAGTTTTCTCAACCACTCCAACATATAGGCTGTGCTGAATAAGCGACAGCCTGGGGATTCTTCCCGTAAAACCCCCTCAGGGTGTTTCGGCTCCATCTTTCCGTACTGCTCCCCTGTAAGTGGTGGGGAGGGGGGAACTTTCAACGAGTCCAACATAGAGGCTGTGCTCAATAAGCGACAGCCCTGGGATTCTCCCCGTAAAACAAATCAATTAATATTTACTGGTACTTTCATTTCTTAAGGGCTTATTGCTTATATTCATTAAAGCACATGTTTATATATCACAAAATCAACATGGTCATAACACCAGGCACTCGACAGCTTAGAAATTAATGGTTAAAAACATGCACATTGGCTGCTTCTCAAAGCATTATCCAAATGGATCATCAAACACGGACTTTCTAATTCGGGATATGATGACTAATAATACTTTTCTCGCCCATATATTTTTGGTGCAGCATCTATTTCAAAGAGTGGGATAGGGTTATGGGGCCAACATCGTGGCTGGAGCATCAGATTTACAGAATAAATTAATCTTTATTATGTATAAATATTAAATTGACTTGATTTCATATTAAGTTGTAGTATGGCTTCAACTAAATATAACAAATACCTTTTTTCTTACTCAATTTTATTTTATTTAGTGAAACCTGACAATCTCCTCTAATCTCTTTTCTACATCTTTGAGCTGGTTACTTATGTTATGTATTATTTACTTTTGATCATGAATCTTAACCTTTTCAAATAAAACATATTTTGTATAGATTTCTGAAAATAAAGTCATTCATTCATGAGGAGACCATAACATGTAAAATAATGTTCCTCTTACAAGAGATCCTTGATGTGCACGGTGAACCATTAATTTGTGCTATCAGTTTATAGCCGATTCAGCTAGAAAGCTGGTCTATGATTGATATTCAGCTTCTGTGAATAGGTCATTTTTAATCGATTCAATACTGGTTTATATCCGTAATCATTCGTGCCATTTTCTTTTTATCAATAAATATAGCCTATCAATACCTGGTTATATATGTGTTGTGGTTTAACATTATTGAATTTTTGAACAAATGGAAACGTACACCATGAACAGAAAATGATGTATTTTTATATTGAAATGTTTTGCAGGATTTGTCGATGACTGCTATACGGAGTATAATATATACAAAGGTATTGATGCAGTCATGAACCAGCTGCGCTTGACGAATACCTTCCTTGAGCAGCAGAAGCCGTGGGAACTGTGCAAACACAACGAAAGGGCTAGACAGCTTGGCAATGTGTTACACTTGACCATGGAAACATTGCGGGTCTGTGCCATTCTTCTGCAGCCCATAACGCCAGACATGGCGTGTAGAATTCTTGACGCTCTTAACATCCCCAAGGATTCAAGAATGTTCGTGGATTCCAAATGCCATTTTCAAGGAGGCACCTCGTTAGCCGCAACTAGATCTGGACCGGCATTTAAACGAATCACACATCGTAGCAAAGCTTCGGTTTAAATGGTGTCCATGCTTGAAATGTTGTTGATAACTATTTTGGTTTTTCTTCTGTTTTAGTTTAGCATCGGTGCTGTGTTGAAATATGCCGTAACTTGTGATAGCATTGAATAAATATAATATTTCCTTTTCCACGAAAATAAACCTTACAGCCAACTTGGTTAAAAACTTTTAAACAGAAATGAAACTTGGTAATTAGTCGACTTAATCTCCTGAGTAGCTATTTGTACAGTCAGAATCCATTAATCCGGACATCGTTTTTTCAGCAGATCCACCATTCGACAAATTATTGCCCGTGACGGATTTGCTCCATTATAAATGACTCTTTAATCCAACAAAATCGTGTTCTGACTGTGACACTTCATTTCGCCAACAGAAAGTGATATTTCAATGTAAAATGACCTTGATAATCTGACAGCATGACACTGTTGCCAAACATTTCCACTAGTTCAGTCATGCAAGACACACCGACGGGTTGTCAATAATGGTTATAATTAACCCGCCCACACTCGATAATTGTTATATCGTAACCAATTACGACCGTCCTTGACCATACACACCATGCTTCCCTTGCCTGAAGCTATCTCGTAGCCAATCATAATAATTTATGGCTAATTACAAACACAAATGTGTGATATTTCCAATGAGCAGATCGTGAGAAAATCTGATGGACTAAGTGATTTGAGTATTTCTTTGTCAGTAATTAACAAACATCAAAATTATAAAATAAATAAATACACCACGAGATTATAAGTATCATAGTGATTATAATGGTTGTTGCATATAACCTTTGTTACATACAACGGCATATTTTTATGATCTAAAATTTTGTGACAGACCACGGGAATGTCACGGACTCGATATTCCGACAATGTTTGTCACGGATTCTGACTCTATTATATACAGAAACCAATTTGAACAGAGTTAAAAGTTGATATACTAATTGTGACATTCTCAACGATCTACGCTGAAGCAAGGGAATATTTCCATATCATCAGTTCAACGTATGTTTAGATGTTTTTCGCTTGTTTTGACCAATTGATAATAAATACACAGATCTGTGAAATACACATACTGCTGAGCTGTAGATGAGGTGAGTTCAGTTATTTAACCTCGACTCTGGTCAAGCCATGGGAAATAAGGCCGGGGAAGACTTCCTAAGGTAAAGAAATCCCACAGATACGAGTTAGATTCAAATCCATGTACTTTAGGTTTGCAGCACAGTGCTCCCACCACTGGGCTGTCAGAAGGCCCCCTAGCTGTTGATAATAATCATACGTGACATTTATATAGCGTTCTATCCAACTGGATAGGTGCTCTAAAGTGCTTTATAGTAGTATTATCGCTTACTCGGATCCATTTCAATCCAGCACATATCTCAACGCACGCTGTCATTATTATAGTCGCAAAGCGTTACTCGGACACAAAGTCATCACGTCAGGTTCTCATTTCTGGCTGAGTGAATCAGCCGCCGCATTGCAGCTCCGAACCCACGACCTGTCTGCTTCAAATGAAATTAATACCATTATGAACATTTGCTGTTATCAGTGTGGTAAAATTCATATTGTGATGTTTATGTTCCATGGAGAACCAGCTGTGATTGATAATTCTATTTGAAGATGAACACCTAGATCGACATCTCATCCTGTAGGTGACCATGAACATTTAAGTTTGTGATGCACCAATATATGTAACGCTAGAATACTACCTTGATGAGAGGAAACTGTGTACTTGGAAAATTATAAAACACAGCCAGGTAGTCGTCTAATTACGACCTTGATTGGTCGTAAGTCGGCCTATGTTATAATTACCTTACGTATATTTTACTGTGTAATGATATTATAATAATCTTTAGGTCAAACCGCGAGTCGTAAGTTGCGTATATTTGTAAGTCGACGACTACCTGTAATCAAATATATGTATACGAGTCGTGATAGCGCAGTTAGAGCGTAGGTCTCGTAGCCGAACGGTCGCGGGTTCGAGGCTCCGTTAGCTGCAATGCTTCATATGGCGACTGGTTCACTCATACATTAAAAATGAGTACCTGAAAGGGCGTTCTGACTATGTGTGAGTAAAGCTTTGCGCCTATAATGGCAGCATGGGTTGTATGCTACCTTGGGAGTTGAGATGTGTGCTGGGTGGAAACAGGTCTGAGTCAGGGATAATAATATCGTAAATAATATTGTAAAGCGCCCTAGAGCAGCTTCTAGCTTAATAGGGCGCTATATAAATATCACATATTATTATTATTAAATATATTATTAAAGACATAATGCTACACGCACCTTTAAATACTCGCCAGGTTTCTTCGAGTGTCATAGTTGTAGCGAGAAGGCGAGAGGACGAAGTGATGACACTTGTATTGATATGCATAAGAAAAGAAGTCGAAGATAACCAACTGATGGCAATTGGTGGTGTAATGGTCATCGATTAGCCAACAAAGAAAGGTATAATTTTGCTCATCTTCACGCCAGAAACTCTTTACATGAAGTGACACATGTTTGACCAATCGATTTGTTAGATGCAGCTGCTTGGGCGTGCACTAGTTTTCTCTGTCGACGCGTCTTCATTTACGCCGACTTTTGCCAATTTCTCATTCATCGAGAGGCAACATCATGGATTCACGTCCTTCGGTGAACAAATAGTTGGATGGTGAATATATATAGAGAGAGCGAGAGAGAATATTTAGTAATCGATTTGGAAATAAATAATCGCCATCACTGGAATGATCAGCGAATATTCCGTATTACAAAATTATGCCATATGAACCAGGGTCGGTGAAGACGAATAGTGAAATGTGCCGTGGAGGTTTCAAACCAGGTGAGACTAGCTATTGTATGATATAACACGGTTTAACTCTCTGAGTGCATGTGTCAGTTAGTCCAACAGTAGAAAGTCCCATCTATGGACTGTTCCACGAGGAGTAAACCAAACGGCAACACGATTAACTGTTGCATGTCTCTGTTTTCTGACGCCACATTCGAATGTTAGTGAACAAGTTTTGTATTAATTAGCATCATTGGTCAATCGGTTGTTACATCAATCAATCAATAACAGCTGCAAATGCTGACGACGAAGTGACCATATTAAATCCTACCAAACGCGCTGTAAATCCGTTCTGTTTCCCCGATATGACAAAAGGTTGTCTTTCCCAAATCTTACCGGATTGATTTCGTGGCAATTATTTGGCTTACCTGTTTATTTTACTCTGAGTGCAATATATATATATATATATATATATATATAGAATTTTATATATCGAAAACTCAGCTTTATCGAAGAAATTTCGAATCCTCATGGCATCATAAGCATTTCAGATAAATTTGAGATAATATACATATTACTGATTATACAGGTTAACTGCAACATATATATATATATATATATATATATAGATATATAGATAGATAGATAGATAGATCGATGGATAGATGATGAGTTCTCACGTGGGAGATCAAGTGTCAGCGTTCATCTGGCTTAAATGTCAATTGTTGATATTTCGGATAGAGATATCTGGCTGTCACCTATTGGACACAGCCACCTGGTGTTCTTAGCTGATCTTTAATGCCCGTTATTATAGGAACAAGAAGAGACGGCACCTTTTAACATGATAATATCTTCACATTTTTTAGTAATTAATTTCCTATCTCAAGCCGGCCAGTTATAGCGAAGAGAGGCTGCTGACCCCGGAAGCAATCAGATCTTCAGCTAGAAACATGCTGGATAACAATGGGCAACGTAAAGCATTCAATCCCGTTACCCGACGTCCGGCAGCTTATAGAACTGTTGACTGCCATTATAGAGCTGCAATCACCCCTCTCCCCTCCCCCGAACATATTGAACGAACCCGAATTTACAACAGGTGGCGTGAGTAAATCACGAGATAATTAGCATCACGAGATATTACTATCATTGTTTTGTATGAGTATTTTTTGTTGTTGTAAGTATGCTTTTCAGAGCCGAGTGTGTTCGGCCGGCTTGTCTATGAACTAGTTTCGATTTTCCTGATCAATATCAGAACAGATGCAGCAAGGAAATGGCATTCCGCTCCGCTTCCTCCTCTGTTGGTCTTATAGTACAATCGGTAGAGCGCTGCGCTGGAAATACCCCAATCAGAATTCGAGTCGCCGGGAGTCTCCATGGTCTAACTGTCTGAGGGGTTTTTCATCTTTCACTTCGCCTCGTTACCTTTGTAGGATGCTCGGTCCACTTAGCCTACGGTGCGCACAAAAGTGGCCGTAAAACATCAATCATCCTATGTGTTTTGTTGTTCGGGGAGAATCCCCAGGCTGTCGCTTATTCAGCACAGCTTCCATGTTGGAGTGGTTGAGAAATCTCCTGGCCCACCACTCACAGGGGAGCACCCTTGAACTATATATGTACTTGGTGTGACCAAAGTCCAGGCTAAATAAGGTCTGTGTGTGTTGTGCATGCGTTTGTGTTAGTGCTGTGTAAAAGGGCAATACCAACAGGACTTACGATATATCAATATAACATATAAACAATTTAGCCCAGTATTAAGTCATAGTGGAGATGTATATTGCGTCATCAGTTCCTCTTGGGATACCCACGGGTATAAGATTTTTCTATGTAATAATAAATATAAGGGATATGTTTTAATTATCCACTTATATAAGGCAAAGTACACAACCTTTTTGTATTAAATTCATTATATATAGGGGTAAAGAGGGCGAAGCCACACTCGGCTTATATTCTCTCAACTTAGTTACTACAGATAAGATTCAAGTATGAAAGTGATTGAGTATGTGATTGAGTAAATGCTGCGAAGTACTTAGTGAAGCAGATGAGAAGGAAAGAAGCTACTCACTGGTGAAACAACCCACACACAAGGATAACGCTGGACTTGATATTTATAGTACAAACGAACATGGGATTCTTAAAAATACTTACATACACACACACGGACTGGGTCACTAGCGTAAGGAATCACATTAACGAAATAAGTTTGTGTTCATTAAAAAGAAACTTCACTGGGGACAATAAGAACACTAATAACACAGGGGAACACCAGTTATACAGTATAAAGTTCTACCACATGGCGAATGTTTTTGGTTTTGTTGCGAATTCAGACAAACACAGTTTTATTTATATAAACGTACAATTGTAGGTGTGTGTGCGTGTATTTAATGTGCATACACATTAAACTTGTGAAATGGCTGTACCTGATGGCAGAACATTTATCATACATTACTCATTCATTCAGAAACAGTTCACAGAGAGGATATATTGTTTTATATCAAGGTGATATAATTGCAGGTTGTCTGGCCTTCGCGCTTCTATTGTGCGCCATGGCGTATAGCGTTTTCTTTGTCACGATGCACGTCCCGCACGCACGACATATTGCCGACGTCGTTAAAACCACCCACCCCACATACAGCCACGTGCTGGTCGAGCCGAATATTGCCATGGTAACGGAGAATACGCTGTTGGTCTTCGTACAGAGCTCTCCCGGAAACGCCCAGAAGAGGTCAATAATTAGGGCAACATGGGGAAATTCCGGTTACTATGCGAAGTACACGAATCGGACGAACGTCGTCGTCATATTTACTCTTGGACAACATTACATCGGCAAATCGGATAGCTGGGACACCGTACAACAGGAGATGGCCGACAACAGAGACGTGCTGCTGTTGGACATCCGAGACGAGTACAACATGCTGAGCATGAAGGGCTTGTACACGATGAAGTGGATAGCGGCCAGACTGCCGCAGCTACGCTACATCCTGAAGACGGACGACGACGTGCTGCTGAACATTCCCGCCTGGTTCCGGGTGATCCGGGGCCTGGACGACAACTTAGTCCGTTGCTGCATCGTTTGCTACGTCTGGATCAACCCGGCGACCATGCGTCAGCACCCGAAGTACTCGGTCTCCGTCCAGGAGTACCCGCACGGCAACTACCCGAGTTTCTGCAGCGGGCTCGGGTACCTCATGACCCGAGACGCCCTGAACGGCGTGCTGAAGGCTTCCGACCACTTGCCGCTGTTCGTCCGCGACGATCCGTACTTTACGGGCATGCTAGCCTACATCGCTCGAGTAAAACTGATCACGGTTCCCGGCCCGTCGGTCATCATCTACGGAAGCTCCGAAGAGGTGGTTAACGCCCTCCAGCAGCCGATGTTCGCCGTGCACGACGCACCACTGCCGGTGTGGATGGTGTTCTGGGAGCAGATGTCCATGGATTACGAGAGCGGAAATGAACGACGCTCCCT